>OV121074.1:25725946-26129610 GCA_921293005.1 Nemoura dubitans
TGAAATTTTTATTTAGTTGATACGAATAACAGTTGAGATGAATTACTGTTCCTTGGTCTCGCGCAGACGTCGTACAGCAGATCGAACAGAGGCGGCGGCAGTTGTGCTGTAAACCCACGCTCCACCAGCAACAGTTCGCTTGCATCGTTTGCACGCCCAGATGCCAACACAGTGACGCCTCATCGCCTCCTGAAAATTACAAAAGATTTTAGCAACCTTGACCCCTAACGTGTTGGAACATTAGTCGTCTCTTAATCAAATCTACGTTTCAACTTTAGGATTACATACTTTCCCACCACATACCATCCTAAACTACAACTACAGCTAGCTAGCTGTTTGTTGACATTTTAAGGTTAGTTGACACCTATGTTGGCACAGAGAGCCAAATGATCCAAGAACTTCTTTGAATAGGTAGGTACTTCGTATTTCACTTGTATGATGCATATAGTTCAAACTTGGAGTTCAGCAACTAGTATCTAATTCTTGGGAAGAGTTGAAGTGTGTCCTGGCGCACCTGTGGAGCGAACTACCAAAGTAAAAGCGTGCACTTACCAATTGGAATCTAATCTTTTTTATCTAGCAAGTGCCAAGGGCTTAAGTATGGTTCCAGAAATAAATACCTTTCCGCAAAAGGTGCAGGTGTACTTGGAGTGCTGTGTTATTTCCATCTTCTTGACCATCTTCCTAAGCGACGCACCATATCGGGTACCATACTTGCCGGTGATTCCTACTTTCTTCGTACGCTTAGCCTGAAACATGCAAGAGTAGAATTATGGTATAAACTTAATTGGAAAAGTCACATTTAACATAATCATAGGTTATAATGATGACATCCATGGGACTTGGACGTGCGATACCCTTCAAACAGCGCTACTTGGCCCGAAATCTACTTTTGATTTTAAAGACGGGTTTAATGGACAGATAAATATTCGCGATTTTGAACGTGCTAAATGTTTACTATATATATGATAGGATGCAGGGCATATTATTCAATAAAATAAATACCATTGTGAATTTCGGCCGTGCACCAACAACAACACGGATGTAGAGAAGATTACACACCGCCCTCTTCAGTCCTGATTTAAAAAATGGCAGATAGGTCACCGCCTTGCACATTCGTTTCCTGCTCGAAATTCGAATGCGCGGGCGCCAAGTAAAACCAGCCGAAAGTAGGTACCTCAGAATGAAATGATATGCTTTTTCTGTCGTTTTTTCATATTAATTTTATCAGGGTTCGTCTTTCTCAAAGCCAGTACACATTATTATTTGTTAACGCTTTCGAGCCCGTGGGCTGGTCCCAATCGAGCCTGTCGGAGCCCAAAACTCTCGGAGAGGTCGACAAAAAACAAATTTGCAATAGACACCAAGCTTTAGAATTAGACAGGCTCAGCCAAAATGCACGAAAACGTATGTGTGTGCATGCTATTTATTAAAACTGAAATTTCAAATATATTATTTATACCAAAGGGCAAAGGCCTTACTAGAGACGTCTAGGAATTATAACGATTGCTTGGAGAATCGTTGTGGCGAATATACCTGATTGATGTGATTCAAACACTGACTTAACATATTATCTGCAGTGTTCAGTGATGTAGTACTAGGTCACACTTTTCACCCACTTTTCCTTTTTTTTTGGGCGTGCACTTACATTAAAATTTTAGCTGGGAACACCGAGGACCTCGAATGTACAGTCGCCGTTTTCACTTGTGGTTCTTGTGGAAGTATTACTTCCACAAATAAAAAAATAAGAAAGAAATAAGAAACTGTCCATTCAGCCATACAAATTTATTTGTTACTAATATCTTTAAGTATGAGAAAGGCAAGAGCAATTCAGGAACACTTGGTATTTAAACTCTGTATGCCTATGCCAGCGCAATAAAAATATAATTATTGAGAAGCCATACTAAAAATATAAAATTTACAAGTTTTGCATTATACTTTTCACAGCCTCACAGTTAAAAATAGATCGTCAACATATTAACACGCAGGTTAATATTTGTAAATGTTATGTTACAATCAGTAATTATTCTGAAGTTCTACCTAAAAGGAGGCAAAACCCAAGTCACAAAAAGATCTTTGCCACACATTGCTCGACCACCATCAGCCAATAAATAAATCCCCCGCAACTAAAAGCAACAATACCAGATCAGATCCCTCACTTCCACGTCACAGCTTCCAAAGTCCACTGTTGCGTTGCATGGCCTGTACAAGGCTCCAAAACAAGACTGTCATCAGGCTTCCGCGACTCTGGCAAATCAAGACACATGCCAGTCGATACGTGCACCAACGCCCGAACCTCCTGGTCGTAAGTCCACTTCTGCCGCTTGAGCCCGCTGCACGACATGATACGCACTTTGAGCACAGTGGTGGCACTCTCGCGGTCTGGAGCATCCAGGCACACAGACTCGTCCGTCATCACAATGCCTGCCGACGTCATCACGAACATCTGGTGCAGTGACGGTTCCAGCGCGCAGTTGCTCATTGTGGCGGCACCCATCGGCTGATTAAGGCTGCCTTTGCCGGACGGCTTCAGCAGGCAGCCTTTAGACTGCCGATTAATTATCTGAAAGGCAGAGCGTTAGTATGACCCAGGTAAATAAGTCAAGTGAAGGGAAGCAGTCCAGCCAGAGCATGATCCAGTCTGATGAAAATTCCGCACAATTACCTTCCCAAAGAAGCGGTCTTTTTTCGGGAAGAAGTGCTGCGGCCAAATGTTGTCCAGATACCACTCGAAGCTCTTGCATTTGAGCTTCTGTCGTAATGCCACTCGTGACGCAACATCTTGGTGATCTCTCACCCTGGCAGCCTCTGTAAAAATCACTTCCGATATTAGACATTTATTCCACCACGTTACACGACCAAATGACACAGCATGTGCTTGGATTGGTGCTGCACCTGGATTGAACTTGAAGTAGAACTCTTTCCATTCGTCCATCCAGACGAGGCTTGCCCGTGCCAGGTTGCCGTAGAGAACCTCGCCGACACCGCCGGGGAAGGAGTAGGGTGACGACTTGCGGAACAGATGACCAACATGCGAACACGGCGCAATTTCGACTGTGCCACCACATTGCCATACCTAGAATTAGTCGCAGACCCCTCTTAAGTCTCAATGACAACCAACCATGCAAGCGCCCCTTTGACATAATATTTAGAGACACACCATGCACCCTTTGACATAATATTTAGAGACACACCATGCAATTGCCACATTCATCAGTTCACCTATCCTGAACTTAACATGTACTTTATGGATCTGCATCCACAGTGGCCAATGTAAATCATTTTTATTTGTTGGTGAAGAGTTAAGGTACCTAACGCTATAGGTATACCAGCCTAGCGATTTTGTAACTTTTACGTTATGCCGTTATCGGTTCTGATGGATTTAAATCCGTATAGTTGTCCATGTTAAATTTTTAACTTTATTCGTGAGAACGGCAAAGTCAGAGTTATGAAATCGCAGTGCAGGACCCAACACTGTCGCAACAATCAACTGTAGGTTACCTACCTACATAATATTAAAGTACGGCTTGATGTCAAATGCATGTTTTGTGATCCATGCTTGGGTAATCCAGGGATATTTACCCTGAATGAGAGCTCCAGATTTTCTCCGCCCCAGATCTGCATCTGCTCATCGTACGCGCCGAGTTCAAAGAAATAGTCACGATCCATCGCGAATAATCCACCAGCCATTGCCGGTGTCCTTGAAAAAATAAACAAGATCTGTTAACAATTTTGGATTGCAAGAATCAATACAAACAAATATGACACTACCAAAACTTTAAGAGCGTTGCAAACGATTGGATTCACAAGCCACGCTGCGTGGCCTGCGGTCGGTGCAGAGGTTCTTGCGGGAACTTCCTACACCAACAATTATTAATGTGAAAAACTGAAAAAATAAACCATAGACCGAGAAAGAATCAATTGATGTCCGATGGTAGTTTTTAATACAAGTTGCTATGCCTGTGTATGTGTTGGGGGCATGCTTTCAGAGTAATAATATGCAAAAATAAATACAATATTAGGAAAATTTGAAAAACTGGAGTGAAACGATCTGTGCCTCAGCTGTCGGCTGCACACCTGCTCATGCCTATGTCTCACAGTGCATCTAGCTAGACACTCACTTGAAGGGCTCGGTTATGTCTTGCTTGCGACGCTTGATCTCATCAATGCCGAGGGTGTACCATCGGAAGTGCAGCTCCCAGTTGAACGCACCCCAATGCAGCTCGAAGCTACGCACATATGCAAAAGAGTCGTCGCTGATGATGTCGATCACCGGGCACACCACACGTTTGCGGTCCTGCGCTACTCGAGAGATCAGGGGTTCCAGCCAGCCTACACAAGACACAGACACAATGTGAAAGCACATACCAAGCACCACAAAATAGTCTTATGCAAGACAGCAGCAATAGAATAAAAACAATTGGATTGGGTGCACAGGTAGAGCGTGAGGGGGGAGGGCATGAGGGCGCAACAGGCGCTGGTCTAAGGGGGCGCCAAAAAGAGAAAAGGAAAAAATTTCGGGATGAGCATGATAGACGTCTTATTGCTGCTCTCGTGTCAATTGGTGCTACTGTGGTGCTACTATTGCTGCATGCAAGGCATATTTGGGATAAATAAACACATGGAAATTTCCAAAAACTAATTTAACCAAATAGTTTGGTACGATTTATAACGATTTAGTTCGCAGAATTTTCGCCCAATAGGAGCAGTGGGGAAGGGGGAGGGGCGGGTGGAGGGTGGTAGTGACAATTTTTTGGAATTACCACTGATCAGTGGTAATTCACGACATGACGTTCGCGACTCATGCTACGCCTGCAAATAGGTCCCTAATGGTAGAGAGCATTGAGTCAAAGAGCAATTGAGTCAGGGCTAAATATGACAAGGCGTCCTATAATATATAATCATTGACAGCAAATCAAATGATTTTAATGCAATTAAAAGATATCTGATAACCAGTAGGGCTTATTCCATTACCTTTGGTGCATTCACAGTGTGCGTCCAAGAAGGTGAGGATCTGTCCTCGCGCCAACTTAGCGCCCAGGAGGCGCGCCTTGACCAGTCCTATCCGTTTACCGGTGCGCAGGACTCTTGTAGGAACCGGCAGCTTGTTGACATATTCGTCCAGGGGCTTCAGCAGGAACGCTGGAAGGAGGACGAACTGGGGCTTCAGGTCTTGGTTGTGGTGATACATATGGGGAATTGATTGATAAATGCTGGAGTTGTGGTGTTTGATGATGCTCTATATTTTGACAATGACTCTGCTTTATGATGGGCGCTAATGTAGAGTGATGATGAACTTGCTAACCGTGATCGAAGGATGACCCTAACTTAGCCTAAAAGGGAGTCATCCACCCGATACTTTTGACTCTCATAACCGTTCTGTTGTGGTTTGAAAAGAGATGATTAAAGATTTTTTTCTGGAAACATCCATCCAACGGTTGTAATATGTCGTACCAATGGAGCTGGGAAGCGTTAGGAAAACCACATTATAGTGGCAATGGCCAATGCCACAAGGCGCAGGCCATGGCTGTACCGAGTCTTGAATTGAATGGAGGAATTGCTCGATGGGTGTACCACTCATCACCCTTCTCACCACGACGACTGGCGTTATCTTATCTCGCCTATGAGTTCCCAAGGGGGGGGGGGGGGGGCACACAGTTTAATGATAGAGCAACGGGGGGGGGGGGGGGGGGAGGGCAACACACCTCTCTCACTGGCGTCGTCGACGAGTATGATCTCGTTGAGGAGTTCCCGAGGGGAACGGTCGATAACGCTCTGCACGGTCCGCAGCAGCGTCGACCATGCCTCGTTGTGGAACACGATGATGATGGACGTGCTCGGCGCTCCATTGATCTCGAACGTCTTGTGCAAGCACCTGCAACTCCCCAAACACCGGTGTTAAGCCGAAATAACTAGAGGACGTTGGCAATAAGCAGAGAAGTATGGACACGACGAAACTATATACCTCTTCTTTCTAACGTCCGGTAGCGTACGATTCAGTGGTATCCGGTCACTTGCCATCAGGTTGAAGCGGTTAATGTGGAAGAGTTGCTTCATTTTGGCCATCTGATGTGCCCCGATCATCACGGGTTGCCCGTTTTTACCCTCGTTTGGCTTTGGGTCAAACTCATTTGTATTGAGCATTTCTAAAAGTAAAATGAAGAGCGTACTGATTAGTGTTAGTTGCAACTTTTGTGGTCCATTTTCCTATTCTTGTCCCTTACAAAGCAAAACAATATGAGGTGGTTAGGAAATCATATTTAAATACCTTCGGTGAGGTTTGGTAGAGATCCGAGGTTACCGTTCTCCCCCATGTAGTGGCCGACCACCACATGGACGCCTCTTCTGTCCACATACTCCTTCTGGTTGCGGCTCAATCTGTAGCCAACGGAAAACAAGCAACGAATTTTATTCACAGCAGGATTGCGCCAAACGAATTGCAAAATGTAGTGCGTTGCGTTGGCGTGTGATTCTGGCAAACTTATGCTCACGATAGCCCCTTTGTCGTAATCAAAGAAGTTCTGCTTTCCTAATGGGACCTTATTCAATAATTATAATTTAGAACCCTTGGAGTGAAATTACTATAAGGTATTTCAGACTTTTGATTTTGAAACAATGACGGTTATTTGCCTACTATATAAATATTTAGCAAAGTCTGCGAAAAGTACTATTTTCGGGATGCGTACGATTGACGATGATGGTTGAATTGTAATTCTTAACGACGTTGTCTCAAGCTACTGTGCAGGGATGTAGACTGATACATATAGGTGAAGATCGAGAGGTGGAGTGTGGAGATCAATCGACCATGAATCGATATTCGCCAATCACGTTCGAAGAGTATAGATATTAATGCAGTATAGCAGTGGAGGCCCAATGACATTTGAAAGGCCAGGAAATCATAAAATATCTAGTCGTTCTTGGAAACATCATGTGTCGAGACGCAATTGTGGTCTGGCTGGATTACATTGAAAATCAAAGTTAGAGCAAAAGAAAGTTATCTGGTATTCCAAAGGATCAATTCCATCAATTCTATGTCAGTATACCTATACAGTGATATGAAAATAGTATATGTATGCCAAACAGCCAGAATATCACAAGAAAATGATGTGTCGCTGGCATTTAGCGTCCAAACAATTATCTACTCAGCTTGACGACATCCGCTGCATTGTCTTACAAATCTCACGACATGTAGTATAACATTAATTAAAACCGGCTGCCATGCGATTCATTGCGAGGTATCGCCGGGGGCATACACTTGCGTCGCAGCCGCACGACCGGTCGTCGAAAAACGTGGTGCTCAACAGTCAACGAGTTTTGGTTTGCTGGCATGCCTTCTTTGCGCGCCCGGAAGTGCCCCGCGGAAGGCGAGATTTCGGCACGAACGCAATTTCGAATCCAGCCACACGCTTGTCGGGTCGATCTTCGAGCAAAACAGCAACTCAATCGCAATCAATGGCAAAATTATAGGAAAACAAAGATTTTCAGTTGTAATCAGCTGGAACAGGCTTGTGAACTGAGGCACGCGCAAAAAAGGCTGTGTGTAAGTGCATGGTATGTCGTGCTCGTCGAGTCCACGGTAATAATTTCTTGTGTTGAAGGGCGTTGAAAGTTGTCTGCATCATGTGCTATTATCAAAATTTAAAATGCATGTATAAATGCCTTAAAAACGACGGTGTTCATTATAGTGTCATGAACGCTCGTTCCTTATTAAATCTAGGGTTCGCAGAGCAAGTTACCTAATTTGCTTTTCAATTTAAAAAAATATATATAATATACCTAATCTGATTCCTACCTTTAATTAAGTTACAGTTAATTATTACCTGTGAGAACTTTTAGAAAGGTCATGCTTCTGTCTTGCGTCTCCAGCATAATTTTAATCCGGCTCACGATTAATTTTCTAATTTCCATCAAAAGGGAAAGGACCGGGGTGGGTACGATTCAGATACCGTGCTCGCATTGTAAGTAAAAATGAACTGAAAATTCGAACTGACTGACTACACGTGTTTGCACTCAATCTCAAAGTAAATAAACCGATCATTGCTCAAACACGCGCCCCTCGCTAGCTGCAGATTTCCTTTGTGCAAATAACGATAGAGTTCGTAAAGTTCGGACGAAAACGGAGGGCAGAGCAAGATTCTGCGGTTTTTAGAACACCTGACATAGGTGACCGCAAGTTTCAACGTCAGCTAGCTCCATGCAGGTAGTCGACCTGTCTGCCGATGACCACGGCGCAATTATCGCATGTAGCGCCGTGTCCGAACCGCCGTGTCGTCTTCTTCCGGCGGAGGCCACGGCTCGACCCCGGGCTCGGGCGCAAACCCGCTGCAATCCCGGCCAAGCGGCGCGAGCATGCAGACTTTGGGGTGACTGTCAATCAACCGTCGGTCACGTCCTCTTTCGCTGGGAATCGCGATGGCCCGGAGTCGAACGGAATCAGAGCACCAGACGATCATCGACGCTCGATGACAATAGCCTGTTTTGTTTAACGGTGCTTTGCCAGCCAGGAATTAATCGAATTCTACAGATGAATAAATGAATGACGAATTAATTGTCGAATTGAAATGTTGGGATTGTGTAAAACGAGCTCTCCGTGCGTGTTTCACTTTCATATAAACACGACCGTGACGGCCGCGCGAAGCCTCCGTGTTTTACCTACTCAAAAAGATTTCAAGCTGACGAGCATGAGCGAGTCTTTTGTATTCCTCGCTGAACTGCGTTATAATTATGCATTTAATAACATAACATAACATAGCATAACGAGCCATGCTTTTTATCTGTGTCTCCCATTTTGCTGAACGTAACATTGGCATTATGAAGACCGGACGCCACATTTTAATTTTAAAAGGTGATTGGCAGATTCCTTTGCAGACTCACGGGCTTGTAAACATTTTATATGATTACGAAGAAATGTGGTCAATCAACGAAGTAAAACTGAACAATCAATCCAAAAAAAGGGCATCTATCTTCTACATGTTTTTTCTAACATGCGCATGCAACCACATGTAGTGGAGATATAATGGTTTCCGTAGAATCAAAGACTGGAAAAAGAAAACACCGAAAACACAAGGGATCTTATGTAGCCATTGCAATAATTTATCCTGCCTCCATGGTCAACGTTCTTTACTTTGGTATTTTTGACTCTACAAAAACGCTTCGTAAAATTCTTGAAAAATCCAACCTGGATTGTTTCGGTTGTGATATTGCCTAAGGTATCTACGCAAGGTAAATACTTTGGCCATGGACTATTATAATGTGCCCATGTCTTGACGACCGGCAGACGATGCCGAAAGTAACCAGTGCCTACAAAAGCGAACGCACCTTCTAATTACGCCGCTGTCTGTATGTCTTGGATTAATGAAGATAATCGCTTACGAACACAAGTACCTTACTATATATACCTTACGTGACTGTACGGAAATACAGCAATCAATACCAGAGAAATAATGATTTACCAATATCTCGGTTCCCATCGTTCCTATGGCTCGGCAATCGTGACACAGACTTGGTACAAAACAAATCTAATTGGTTCCTCAACGACGCTAAACCATAAAATCAGCAATTGCCATTTGGAACGTTGCAGCACAATCACATACCTACCTAGCTATTCCGTGACAAGGAGCATCGGCAAATAACGTAATCATTCCATACGTGCATCACAGAACTCTTATTAATAACATCTTCGCGAGCTTAGTTTGGATTACATGCGATCCAACAATCTTTCGGTAAACGATCACAAAGAAACAAACAATCAATATGGCTCGATTGACATCTGTTGCGTTGGTTCCATCACAGCTGTCAATCAACCAGTGGATTGATGTCATCATCTTAAATTGATGCAATATACTAAATCAATGTGCCAAGCGACGCGATTGATTCATTTCGTAGCATCTGCTTCGCTTGACAAAGCTGCGAAACCGTCTCGTACCTGACTGATATCCAATCATCCCTGTCGGACTCCAGAGCCCTTGTCCTGGCGTCCCTTGACGTCCAGAGAAAGACTACCCCAAGCGCCGCGACGCTCAGGATGAGAGGCCATGCGCGGAACAGGCGTCGGCAGGGCGCCAGCATCTCTGGCTCCCCTAAAAAAGTATTACACACATTTTTAAAGCAAGGTGCAAGAAAACTGTCTTCGAATCCGACATCCGACATTTAAATGTGTTTCTTGACTGCGTCTGCATACCTAGCCAGAAACTGTGGACGTTAGCTACTTAGTTCGTATGATCACTACCGTTATCGCAACTACTATAAGTAGTAGTAGGTACTAACGACAAAAATTAGAATGGTCGATATTTGAATGGTATGACACATCGTTGATATTCACCCATGCACATGGCAGGCTGTTAAAAAGATTAAACATTTTGGGGAAATTAAATAAAGCTACTTTCAGTTTCATCACTGCAGCAATTCATTCCAATTTCACGAAATGAAAAGCATCAAAGCAATTGACAAAAATAGCGATTGCGTGCTGGCCAGCGAATGGATCATTTAATATCATAGTGTTATTACACATTTTGACACGTGATATGAATGAGATGTGATTATGAGAAGAGCCAGAGGCACAGGGGTCATCGGCGGGTCATGCAAAGTCAGTCATCCAAATCAGCAGATCAACACATTATTATTATTATTATATTTTATATCAAAATTAAACAGTTAACTTTAGACCCATCAAACTAAACTTAACTGTAAAACTGTAAGTATGTCCACGCAAATAAATCAATTAGGTAAAGTAAATTATCTACCTTTTTGTACTTGTGAAAGATGTGCAATGTGTTGTCCAGCATGCCGAATACGCGCGACTTACGTCTGTTTATTTATACGAACTCCCATTCTCACATTGTCTGCCCGCACTCGGCAAGAAAGCGAAATAAGCCCACTGAACTGTACGTACGCCGACCACTTGTCGCAGCCAAAACAGTAGCACTGAGATTCTCCACTCAGTTTAACCGAATCGTCTCCCCGTTGTTGATGTCCATGTTGACGTCCGTCTCACGTTGACGTCGAAAGAACACACGCAACCTCCGCAAGTGCCAGCCGGCGACTGACTGAAAAGGAATAGAAAGTGCGAGCGGAGGAGCAGTGAACAGGTTTCACCGGTCTGCGCCGGCCGACGAGCTCTCCTCCCGCGGCCGTGAGTGGCAGCCAGGTAACCCACCTCCTTCTCCTCCCCGAAGACGTCGTCTTCATCGACGACCTCTTTGCTCTCGCCACCTCCGGAGTGCAACGAAATGTACCTACCGGCAGGCGCGGAACAATGCGCTACTCGAAGAGTTGAATGCTCGTATGATCGGCCGTCGAGGAGAAAGGAGTCGACCGCACGGGCCACTGGTACCAAAGGGCTGCTTACTGTAAACTTGTCTATTGTGATTTTGTCATAACGTTTTGTTGAGGCATGTCCTTATAAGGCATGGAGATAAAGACGTGGGCGGCAAAGAAAGCGCAAATTTGTTAATGTAGATGTTAGACCTCGGTGCTTATACCACGATATGTACAGACACCGATTTAGGGTATGAAGTCCTGAGACAGACGACTACTAATGAAAATTAAGATAAAAATTTGTAGCAATTGACTGATAGGATGGGGAAACTGAAGGTAAATTCTAAATTCGGTGTGAAGGTATGTGGGTATGTGGGTGTGTGGGTATCTATACCTACGTTATGATTTCAAGGGTAGGTAGTATTGAATAAATGCAAAAGTGCCATTTCTACCTGCCACTTTATTTATTTATTATCATCTTTTTGTTAGCAATTACAGTAATTGTCAGACAAATAACAAAATTACTGCGGAATGTAGTATAGCTTTTCTCCAGCTTGAGAACTTCATCGGCATCTCATTGTCACATGGCAAATTGGTACTCAATGGTAAGTATAAAAAAGTCAGGTTTGTTGTTTTGGAATGTGAATGAAATAAAATTAACAAGAAAATGTAAGTGCAAGTAGGCCTGTAAGCAGCCTAGGTCAACAAGTAGGTGTGCACTAATAAGTAATACTGCTAACGCTGCCACGTAATTCACCAAGATGGTACCTCGGAGGCAGCTTCACGATTCGTTTGGGTTCAATGGAAATCTACCCGGAGCAAAAACTCGCCTGTATCAGTCTGATTTAACAAATCAAATTACATCAGTTGTTCATAAAAATATTAAAATACTCTTGAAAATTCACATGTAATTTGAACTAGTGGTCCATAGTATGAAAAAATTGCATAGTAGTTGATAATTGGTACCTACTATTTATAATATATTTTTTTGTCTTTTGTTTTTATATAATATATGTAAAAGAAATGTAAAATATAAAATGATATATACAGCCCTAACACTCGGTTGTCGTATTTATCCGGACAGACGAAAAACATTTCAAAATGGAAGGAAAATACTGTTCCTCAACAAATGCTGACAAGTAAAAATTAATCAACACCAAGCACTCGAACAAGCACCATCACCTAATTGCATCTCGATTATTAGCCAGCATTAATTATATTAAGTACTGATTAATTTTACATGATTTATATATAAGTTGTAAATTTTGGATCAATCTATCACGATTCACGTGCCATGCAATTCTGCTCGGTTAACGAAAACAATCTGCTCGAGCCGACTGACATTGGTCAGACCGGCGTGATATGCTTGAGAACGACGTGCCCCGACGCTGAGCGCCCGCTCGGCCCACCGACTGCCTGCTGCCGATAGTTAGCTAGCTTGCCAGCGGAACTTGCTCTTCATCACCCACTGCTGGCCCAAGCTGCGGTTGCAAGCTCGAAGCAGCGGCAGGGAAGTGTCCTTCACGTCTGGCTTCTGCAGACATTGCCCGGTGTTCACGTGCTTGATGGTTCGATCCTGTCGATGAAAATACAGAGAGCTAATCACAGTTGCTTATTTTAGCGACTTCTTGCTGGCAAGCTAATTATAATTCAGAAGTCATAACCCAGGTAAAGCTGCATTTAAACCTAGCTACATGCCATAATAACTTGTCTGTTGACAATAAAGTTAATAACTCCAGCCTCTGAATTAAAAATTACATGCGGCTTCAATTAGGCAAATACATCTTTCAAATAGCTTCAAAGACATGTTGAATCCTGGCAATTCCCCCAGCAAGCCACTTGAGTTCTCAATGTGCAGTGAGACTCCTTACCTCGGTTGAGTAGACCCAGGCCTGGTTGCCACCCATTCCGTGGCAGCGGACGAGCTTGACAGGGCCCTCAGGATTCGAGGCATCCATGCAGTTGTCGTCGGACATCACCTGCTGCCGCTTGGTGTACGCAAATACCTGCAATCCACCGGCATCCTTGAGACAAGTCTGAACAGCAATAGCATTTATGGTAATGGGGGTACCTTATAATATTTCCACATCCTGTTAGGGCTACTTCTCACATCAATGGAAAATGTGAACAACTAATTATCAAGATCGGTGGGAATTTAACCCAGTGGTCGCGTGCGTGGCACAAAGTTACCCGAGTGGTCGCGTAGGGTCTGACAGACACCATTTTCAATTCGCTTTCAATTTTTTTCCAAAAAGTGTTAACTTCAATATAATTTTTATTGGTGACCTAGAGTTGTGTTGATGTCAGGAATACTAGTTTTGATCCAAAATAATATTTCAATTGGAGATAACAATTCATTAGCGCAGTGAGGGCAAAATTAACAAGAAAAGCTTACGCGGGTTGCTGATAGCTTTTTAAATGCATACAAATTCTGAAATTCAAACAAATTATATTTTTATTTATCCAAACACAGATAATATTAAGTGGAAATCAAAAAAATTTGGCCAAAATACCAATAAAAAAATCATTTTGTGAAATATTAAATTTGCATATTCGAAATACCAAAAAACATGTGAAAATTTCATAAAAACCTGGATATAATAGCAAAATACCTATCAACGACTTTATGGCTATTGATAACAAATATTTATGCTCATCGAAAAGTTTCTGGAGATAAAATCGAGAAAAAAAATTGAGAGACTGACATTTTTATCAAATTTATCAAATTTCACTTAAAAATGAAAATAATCAACACCAACATATCCAAATTGCAATAATCTATCATATTTATACAAAGCAAGTGTACTAATTAGCAAAATTAATTTAAATTTGGAATTTATATTTGGACCCCAACACACTGCTGCTGACACCTGCTGACTTGGGAATATTTTGTTGACATGTTTCCCCCTTTACTATCAATTGCTACAAATGTGGTACAATTGCTACAATTTTGTAGAAGGTTCAACTTGAAGGTACTGAGAAGGGCATAAGTGGCAATGCACGCCATCTACATGAAAACATGGAAAATGTGAGGCTGCGGCCTGTGAGACCCCACGTTTCCACTTGCGGGTTAAAGTTAAAATTCTGCAAAATATATTATCTCAAAGGTGCCTAGTCACCCAGGAATTCTTCTAAATAGACCCAGGATACTAGGCACTCAGACAGTGCTCTGATTCAAGGCCAGCCGGACATTCACAAAGTCATATTACCTGATTTCCTCCAAGACCATGGCAGTAGCTCATGCCTAACGTCTCTCCGCTCTTTTTCCCGAGCGTATCCAAACAATTCTGAGTTTCCGCGTTCCTAACATCACCCAGGTAGTAGTAGTCTAAAGGCATCTGCGATTCGGGGTACACATTCTCGAGGTACCATCGGAAGTTCTTGCACTTGAGCTTCTCCCTAAGCTCTTTTCTTGCCGATACGTCGCCTACGCCCACACTCTTCGCACCTACAAGTGGAATTAAGTTGGGTGTCAGCTCGTGGGTACGCTTTGCAACTAGTTTTGCCTTATTGCGCTTGGTAAGTCAACAGTAAACAAATATTTCGGTAGCAAATCATGTTTGTTTAATTGAAACGCATGCTCCACAGTTATAAGGATCTAAATATAGAATTTTGAAAGATATATCTTAAAAAACTCATCAAAATGATTAAATATAAATTCAAACTCAAAAGAAAAAAACCTGATGTAAGCTTTTTCAAAACAAAAACCAATTAGTGTCCAAAAACGTTTCCCACTCCCAAACAAACATCAAGCAATGCATTTCAAAATCAAACTCTAAGAAGCAATAAAATAAGCATAAAAAAACTCTAGCCGCAACTACTGGCTTAGCTTACGGCGCTACTTCAACAGGTTAGTATTCGTAGTTCTACCTGGGTTAATGCTGTAGTAAAACTCTTTCCAATCATCGAGCCAAACCTCCGCTAGGCGTGCGTTGTTATGGTTTACTATCTTAGAGGTACCCCCGGGGAAAGTGTACGGGGTGGATTTACGGAACACGTGCCCCACGTGCGAACAAGTCGATATCTCAAGGTTACCCCCACACATCCAAACCTATAACAAGCAAGCAGTAGCCGACATGATGCGAATCGGTCCGAATCAAGCCAGCTGTGTCCCAATTAATACTGTGTCTGTGTGTGTCTGGGATACGGTTTGCTGGTTTTGTCTGTTTCCTGCTCGTGTTTGCCACACATGTCACCCCAATTCAACGAATCTATTAGCCATTAGAGGAGGTCCAACAATAAACACTAGCAAAGCACTATTATTCTCAGCACCAGAGGATGAGCAAGCAGTTTTCAACATTCATTCACACATTGAATGCATTCAAGAATTTGTATGTTAAAAATATTTGATGCGTGTTAAAACAGGAAACTGCTGGCTCCTCCATAATTGTTTGCAAAACACTACATTCCCAGGTACAATTATTAAAACATTTTGTCAAAAGCTATGAAAGATGTATAATATGATGATGAATGATGATGGGGGCTGATGCAACAGCAACGCAGATCAACCAACACGGTGAGTAGATACTAAAAATATTAGTGAGGAGTAGTAATTCTGTTGTTAGTCAATTAATCAAGTTTGGGCAAACTTGCACACAATTCAAATCATAACACAAATAGGCCATCAAAATTCCACAACACAATACAAGATTATTAGCATACAGCAGTAAATAACCCGCAAGCGTCCTAAAATATCCGTGTTAAAGCTTAATCAGTTAGTAACGACCCGAGCTCGGCTCTCGACGAGCCGAGCAAAGGAGACTGAGCATTTCGTTTGCGTCTACCTGGGTTCATGGCATAATAGAAATCCCCCCACTCGTCCATCCACACATCGGCCACTCGGGCTGCGTTGTGCAAGACAATCTTGGACACGCCGCCCGGGAAAGTGTATGGGGACTTGTCCCGGAAAACATGGCCAACGTGGGAGCACGGGATTATCTCCAAAATGCCGCCGCACTGCCAAACCTGCAATTTGCAATCAGCCCTTGCATATCAGTGATTAACCGAACAGATGATTAACTGGAGTTACGTACATATCCATAGGTACCTCGGAACAACTTTCTCACAAATTGTTCCTAAGATTTTGAAGTTTCTTTGCCCTGTTAACCTTCGATCACAAGTAGTTGGTTTTAACTTAATTAAATGGTCAAATCTATCTGCTGGTCATTGCAACCAAAATCAGTTGGTACTAGTAATCTAATATAATGGTGAAAATTTCAGCAATCTTGTTAAGGTTTCAATGTAGGTGTAGGGGTGGAGCAGTAACAAAAAAAACTACAGTGCTCAGTGTATTTATAAAGTCACTGCTCTGCATAAATGTGGAATATCAGATAATTGACCTTCATTGAAAGTGAGATAGAAAATCAAATGTGTGAAGTAGGTTTCACACGGACAGCTCACAATAATTAACATGGTTGGCTGACAATGGAACTGTTAAGCACTGTAAACATAAATTATTTGGCACTACAAGATGAGAATCAGATAACTGTAACAATGACCTGGTTATTTACAATTACTCTCCTAGCAGAACAGATGGAAGCTGCAGCTCCTTGGGAACCTTCAAAAATACTTTATTAAATGAAATAAATAATTAATTTGGTTTGGTAGCAAGTTGCAAATAACTCTCTCAATATTTTTCAAATTACATAATACAAGGCACAAAATAAGGGGAAAATTAATAATAATATAACTCACCCTGAAAGACATTTCTAAATTCTCTCCACCCCAAATGTCCATTCCTTCGTCATACGATCCAAGCTCGTAAAAATAGTCTCGATCGATCGAGAATAACCCCCCAGCCATGGTGGGAGTGCGAAGGGGTGAGGTTCGATCCCCTCCCCTACGGTCCATCTCCCTCTGAGGCACTCGGTACCTGCACAATACAACACCGATAGAAAATCGTCAGGGAACACCTGCATTTTAGAAATTCGGAGGTCACTGACTTTACTCTGTTTTGCAATAGATGTTGTTGACCCAAACCTGTTATGATACTGGACTTAGCAGAATGGAAACACAAGAAATATTGTGATTTAGACAGAAATGCTAAATGGATTAGTTAGAGAGCAATCGTTCACAAAGGGTTCTACTTCTAGTGGTTCTAATTCTTATATGACCTTGTGTGCAATACAAATGCATTAAATAGTTGCTTGGTACCTAGGCACATTGCATATGGAAGTTAAAGTAGCAAAATTGTTGAGATGCTATGATGTTGTTTGCACAACAGCATAAAGTGTGAAACTTAGGTATTTAGAATTTTAATTAGTAGGTATTAATAAGTGAATTATATTTAATTAACAACAACTGTATCAACAAAGCAGCCAGAACCTAGATCTACCTGAATATCACTACCTATCCACTTACCAGCGGAAATTTAGTTTCCAGTTGAATCCACCCCAGGTCATATCTGACGCAGTTATGTATTCAAAAGTCTCGTCTGATATGACGTCAATGATAGGACATACGACAGTTTTCCGGTCTTCCACTATTCGCGCTAACAATGGTTCGAGCCATCCCTCTGTGCACTCACAGTGAGCATCTAGGAATGTGATCACTTGACCCGTCACATGTTTAGCCCCGAGCAATCGTGCGCGAATTAGTCCAGATCGCTTTTCTGTGCGGAAGACGTACGTTGGGACTGGGAGTGTAGCAACATATGCTTCCAATTTTCTCCCAAGATGTTCTCGTTCACTTGAGTCATCCACAAGAATAATCTCTTTCAGAAGGGGCCTCGGAGATCTATTTATTGCACTCCACACAGTTCGCAGGAGCGTTGACCACGCTTCGTTATGAAAGACTATGACAATCGAGGTAGCAGGCAAAAGAGAAGGATATTGTTTATTCTTGCACCTAAAGAAGAAATAACACTCTGAAGTCAACCTTTTGCTTGAACACTGATATTGGCACCATTCTGTGGATTACCTAACATTGATTGTGTAGTTCTCATTTTCAAAATTGAAAAGTACCATGTTGACAACAATAGGGAATTTATTAATCAGTAACAAAAACAGCTAACGTAAACGTAACGTAATCGGTACACTGATTGATACAAACTAGGTAAGAAATAAGGTAGTTTTATTAAACTAGGTGGGTTAAATAACAATTATTATTTGTCAAACATACCCTTCAAGTCTGACGTCAGTCAATGAGCGATTGAAGGAAATCATATCGCTGGCAAGTAAATTAAACTGATTCAGTTTAAATTTCTCTTTCATCAAAGAGTTTTGGTCTGCCGGAATGTGGACTGGTTTCCCCAATTCACCGGGCATTCCCTTGACTTCGATGACTTTTGGGGCAGGTCGCCATCTCTTCAACTCAGACTTTTCGTAGAGCCCTTTCACTGCGTTTGGTTCATCCTTCCCCCGATCATGCAGCTGCTCATATAGGATTCCTCTACCTTTGCTACTACTGCCAATTTTAGTGGCTTCACTACTTTCGACTAGAGCTTGCGCTTTCAGAATCTCAATGGGTCTTCCTTCCCCATTAGCCGAATTAGAACAACCCCACCCTGATCCTCCAACACAATCCGAATAGAATGTCAGCACTACTACATCCACAAGGAACCATACTAAAGATGTCAATAGTATTACTTTACAGGTATGAATGCGTACTTTTGTCCGAAACATTTTTCTTTTGAGTTGTCAGTGGCACCGATGGAGGTTAAATGCCACACCCAAGTGTTGACTGTGCATGCACATTACATGATTGCTGAACAATCAATGAAATGATATGTCATGTTGAAATAAACATTTACTTTAACGACGCATTCAATGAATTACACAACCGATCTTCACTCTACCCTTATAATGCTGCCGACTCCCGCTACTCCCCAACTGAGTTGGTGTGACCCTAAAAAAAAAGATGATTAGCACTACTGTGTCAATTGATTTCAATTTCATCCACATATTGTATTCGCAATTGAAATTCAGCGAATCCATTCATTAAACATGAAATATTTTAGCCTTTAAGTTGGAGGTGACAGGTACCTAGGTACGAACTGTAATGGTCCAGAAGTTTCAATAATCAATTAGCCACAACATAGGTATCGATTCAGTTACAGTTATCGTACTAACGAAAAATAATTCACATTAAAAATTCGCATCAAGCCTGAAACTACATTTTAGTGATGTGACTTACCTCGTGGCAGACACTAATATTGTGTCACACATGAACCAAATTCGAGCTGGCAGCTAAGCAGTGCCACATCTTACACCTGACCACCATGATTCCCCATCAACTCCCCCTAATCCCTCCCACATTCGCACTGAAACGTAGCTTTGCTGCCGACAACGAAGCCAGCAGGTAGAAGCACTTGTCACACACCGAATTCCCGCGGTATTATAAAGCGAGTTGGTCCTCCATGGTTAAACAACGTAAATTAAAAAATATTACAAATTCATTTCGAATCCGAAAACCGCAAATATCACAACATTCAACATATTTATTTGTATTTATTTTATTTGACCGGTAACAAATTAAAATGAGTTGCAAGCACATTTGTACTTAACTAATCTTTAAGTAAGTATACCGGAAGAACCTAACAGTTTTTTTTAACAGGTGAAATAAATTAAATAAATTATATTTTGCAGAAAAATGTATTTTTATTTGGGATCTTGAGCTAGAATTCTATCAGAGGAGGACCAATCAATTGGAGTTGTCATGTGACCAGCTCACTCTTGTGATATGAATTAGTTGCTACCACATCTTCAGCAAGGCAGGACCATACAATCATACATAGTTGCTTGAGCTGTGGTGTGTACTTATAAATTGTAAACAACAATAAGAAAATCATAAAACAACTCACAACTTATATAAACTTATATACACCTAACTAGTTAGTTAGCAAATCAATAAAAATGAAGCGTTCTCTATTTCATAGTTCAGTTCTAATTCATCACATATTTGTTGGGCACTTTTCTCTGCACATGGTGGATTTTTCAAATGTCGAGGAAAAGGCTGTTCTGAATTTGGACAAATACCGATGGAGGTTTTTCACTGGCTGGAATTTTGTAAGTTGGGTAGTACTTGCTAATGTAGATTTGAAAGAATATTCCACATTTGTTGCATTATAATGATCAACAAATAATTTTTTGTTTCAGAACATGCAAATATTTTATTTCACGGTTTGTATAATTGAAGATTTGCTGGCTCTGAGCAACAATGAACTAATTGAGAGTATCAAGAAACCGCTAAGAAGTTTCAAAAGCTTTGTATTTACTGCATTTGTATTTCCATCTGCACTGGTATGTATATTTTTAGATTAAAAAAAGATCAGCATTATCACAACCCTATAAATAATTAAATAATTTCTACACAATACCAAATTCCTACCAGAATCTTGAAATAAATAACAAAGACTCTCTGCTTGCTGCACCATTATTTTTTAAATTAATATAACTTATAGGCAGCACATATTAAACCAAATCTCTTTCGCAGTTTGTGTCAACAATGTTCTGGTCTATCTACGCCATTAACCGAGAGCTGGTATTTCCATCAGCGGCCGAGGTAATATTCCCTAGCTGGCTCAACCATGGTATCCACACCAACATAACTGTTGTCATCATGCTGGAGATGCTTATGTCATATCACTGGTATCACAAGAGGAAGATGGCAATGATCCTGATGAACCTTTACGTCTTCATTTATAGTCTTTGGTATGTACATACATTACTCTACTATAAGATACTAGCTCTAAAATTTCCCAATAGCTGCCTAGACTGCATGAAACATTCAAACTTAGAGAAATTAGCCTAATCCTATGACTTGAACGTTCCAGTATGCTGTACACATACATTTTTGACGGGGATTGGATCTACCCAATGTTCCATGCTATGAACTGGAGCCAAAGGGTGCTATTTTTTGTTGTTACCCACCTGCTGGGTATTGTTTTCTACATGATTGGTGAAGCCCTCAACTCATTCATTTGGGGTAAGGTCACATTTAAAATTGCTGCGCTCCAGAATATAACTAGTGCCGAAGGTCAAATTATTAATTTAAATGTGAATAGTTATCATCTTATCTAGGTCTGCAGACCTAGGAATAGGTTCCTAACATGTTTAGCATAATTTTTTTAAATTTGTATTTACAGGCGAAAAGATACGTCAGAAACTGCAAAAGAGGGGTGAAAAACTACTAGAGTGCTCAAAGCTGGAATAAGTGACCTCTGCCCTGACACAATTCTTATCTTTAATGATCGTTAATGACCTTTTGGAACCCGGAGCTAGTCAAATTCTTCTCAGCCGGATGTTTCATCTTTGCTGACAGGCTCATTTATCAGCTCACACTGGATCCGTCTTCAGGGAATCTTATCTGCCGCGAGCTTTCTGCGGAATCGTCTTTCGAAGAATCAGACTGGAATTTTGACAAAACCTTTATTAATTTTGTAGATATTTAGCAAAATTTCACTTTTGATTTTCAGAAATAATATAATATCTTTTAATTAATAGTAATTTGATCAAAACAAAATTTAAATAATTTATAAAGCATATTTTAAGTTGCTTGTTTTAAGTTCCTGTAGGCCTCAATGAAGATAGAATTAGGTCAGGATGTTATTCATAGGTATATCATGTGGTGAAACTTGAAACATTCATCAACCCTGTTCATGTCACAGGCTGTTATCTAGGGAAGTCTGTGATAACATAATTAATAAAAAAATCTAATCCACAATTTGCTTATCTCTTTAATGAACACTCACACTTTTTGACTGTTGAGGGGATCCTTGGAACGAGATTTCACTCCATTTTGTAAGATCCAGCCGGGGCAATATGCGGCTTTTGCACGATACCAATGGATTTCTGTAATCATACAAAACTAAGCATTTAGCTGATGGGGTCAAATTCAGAATCAGTTTTTGAATTAATTTTGTGATGAATTTTGTATATATTATGGTCAATAAGAAAGTTAAACTTTAAAGAGCTTACAGCAATTTTTATTTTTTACATTACTATAACTAATTTATATATATTTTTCCATTTTTCGGACATTTCATTAACTGCTGTTAAGATAAAACAATTTGCATTTATTGCATAATATATTTGCATTGCTAACTCACATCTTGAAGTCTTCCAGAACCATTGCATACACTTGGATGGATTCCAAATGGTCGGCATTGTCGCACAGAAGGCGCGAGAGGCGAATCTGCCGAATCTGCTGCAGCTGGTCGGGTGTGAAGGAACTCGGCTGGCCGCCGTTCTCGTACCAGAACCGGTCGCCGCGTTTCAGCTTCTTGAAGGTCTTGGCAATGAGGCAGTTGAACGTCGGGCCCACCATGCTGCCGGACATGGGCTCTTCCGACACCCCTGCCGACCAGATGTCGATGTCATCGGGGTGACTGCAATAAGCCAGAACAACGGAAAACGCATTTTAAAACATTTTTTTCTCGGTTCTACTTTGTTGTAACCCGAGCACTAATTATTAATTTTCAAAAGAAACTGTACAGTAAAAATACCCACTTCAAAATTGTTTATTGTTTAGTTTTTATTCATTAATTTCTTTGTAGAATACGTCTTATATAGGTAGATGAGAGTTTTATTTAAATTTTAAACATTAATTATAAAATATTCAAGCTGTCCTGACTCACTCATAGACGTCGTTGAAGCGTCCGACGGTGGTGTTGTGCATGGCGTGCAGCATCGATGACCATTTCTCCATGCGTGGGAGGTCGCACATCTCGCGGAACGAGTTGTAGCTGGGCACGCCGTGCTCTCGCGCCCGCTGCACGTTGATGGACGCCAGGTCCATGCCGTAGTTGTGCGTCGGCATTTGAAACAGGTGGTTTGTCACCTGTTTATGTATCCACATTTATGTTTATGTTATAACATGAAAGAAATTTTAATTGAATAGAAAGTCCGTTCATTTCATCGGGGATTGATAGTCACAAGCAGTTAAATTTATATAGTATGTTACCTCTTGAGTAACACCGTCATCCATAGCTTGAGCCAACTGCTTGGAAAGACCCATTATGTACTGGTCTATCCAGCCTGGCTTGTACACGTCAAAAGGTTGCTTCAAGAGTTGGCTCAGTCTCTGCGACCCTGTCACACGCAGAAGACGATGTATTTTATTGAAACAGAGGACAGATTGGTGCTCATTTCACTCTTCTAATAAAATGCATGGTAATATGTGCACCTATATGCTTGCTGCTAGTGCTCCAACGCTCGATCATGCTCGGAAGCAGCGAGTGTCCAAAGCGAAACGCTGCCGTGATGAAAGATGAAGCAACCGTAGCATCTACCTCCGGGTCGTAATCATTTGAGAAACCCTAGGGTAGATATAGAAGCCACAGGCACAATGAAAGACTGATTTAATCAGGGCCATAAATATGTTCGGCTAAAAATCGTTTTCGCACTCACCTCTAGCTTTGGGACCAGGCCGTATGCTTCCACCGTTTCTTTACCGAGCAACATCGGCAAAAACTCTGAGTATGAAATATGTTGTACCAAAGCTGCTATGATTCTTCTAGTTTCCTAAGAATGATTTTTCTCTAGTTAAAACTGCATTCAACTACATTTATTGATCGCAATGAATATTTTACTGCACGAAGAATTCATGGACATTTACCGACAATTCCTCACCTGATAGAGTGTCTCGTCATCCCAGTGTGGGTTAATGTCGGCCAGTTCACCAACGATTCGGTTGTGTTCTCGCAAGAAAATTGTGTGAACAACGGTAAGAATGAGCTGCTCGTTCACGCGCTTATCACCTGCCCAACACAGAAATGTTACACCTTTTAGTTGGGGTCTGATCTTCCAAAACAGAAAGAATGGTCAGCTTTGACCCAAAACCAACCCAAGTAGTTTACCTCACATTTGAAGTCCCAGGGGCGGACTGCTCAGCGGTGTGGGGGTGCGATCGCGCCACCGCCTTTGGACATTCCGTGCCCATGGACTTTAGAATAATGTCAATTGCGATATCGTTTTCTTACCGGCAAGGAAGCAAAAGATGTCCGGGTCCCCTCGAATGCATCCGTCGTCGGGGTACTCCAGCTTTAGGGGCAGCAGGTCCTTAAGCCCGAGGTGACGGAAGAAGGGCAGTGTGCGCAGCCGGCCGCCACGCAGCGTGCGCAGGCTGTCGCCCACCCGCATGTCCGATCCGTACACAAAGTTAGCGTCCAAGAACGAGCTGATCGTGTTGATCTGCACACGTGTACCTGGAGCATTCCGACTACCATTTTAGCACAGTACTAGAATAATGAGTCTTCTATATAAATGTTTGGTAGGAATTACAGAGAGAAATCACACACAGGAATTACAGAACATTTTATAATACTTTTTTTGATTACAAATTGGCATATAAATTTTTAAAAACGTAGTCAAGTTAATTACAATTACCTATGTACATAAGTATGAATTACTATAGTAAGTAAATTAACAAGTAAAGACATAATATATGAGTCGAAAATTATCGTAATGTTGCAATTTTTTACACCTTTTAAATGTCAAGGCCGATATCGTATTTCTTTGTCATGTCATTCTAGGAAGTGGGCAACAGAGCATTGAGAATTAAATCGAATTCGAAGATGAAGTGACTTGAGTCCCGGCTATTTGAGTCAGTAAGAGAATTGAACATGGCATATTATAAACACATGCCGCCGCCGGTGATAAGATAAGGGGCAACATGAGCCGAGTCGTTAGCACATTTATGTGTTCTAGTGAATGCGAGGGGAAGGAACGCCGTGTTGGAGTAGAGTAGAGTGGAGTGGAGTAGAGGAGTCGGATTCGGCAAAGGCGCGTTCGCCGCGCTAGGATTGGGACCTGCAGCGAGCTGAGGGTGGGTAAGTCACGTGCGCCGGACGACAGTGGTGGTGGTCGAGCAACGTCACTGACTAGCGGCCCCTCAGATATCAGGCGAATAGAACTAGCGAAGAGATCGCCGCAGGTGGGAGATGAAAAACGCAAGTGGCTTGAGTTCACGAGCGGAATCGATTTTATGGCAGCCTACGGGCTGGCAATCTGACGGTTTTATGTGATGAAAATTTGATTGCATTTCGTATCAGAGCCGTATCAGTCCACGGTAACGTTGATGTTGAGCATTATGTGCCAGTCAGCCCGGCATGAGGGTCCACTTAACGATTTTCGAAATGAGGGCGATTAAAACTTTAACGTGTTACATACTAAATGAATTGAAATTCATTTAGGTATAATCGAACATGATAATATAATTATTTTGAATAACCACATTTCGCCCTAACTATCCAATTTTACATCAAAAGTATCAGCTACGAAGGAAATCTCGTCATCCAAATATATGTGCTCCACGACAGCGATGTCTATAGGTGGAGGCGCCGGGTTGGCCGTTGGGCGTGGGCGTCGGTATTGATTTCCCCTTCGTCGTCGCCAGCAGTCGCTGGCACGTCCTCCTAGCTCTACCTAGAGCACTTTCTGCCCGCCTGGTCAAAACATGTGGATATCTCCACCAACAAAACCCCAAATATAACCCCACACCGCTAACGGCACGAATTTACACATCCCCAAATGTCTTGGAAAGCGCACCCTTAGCCGACAAGACGAGGAATATCGCCGCGTTCAGTTGGAGAAATTTGGGAATTGACGTGTTGCAAAGCTTATATTTTCATAGCGAGCACAGAGAAATATAACACGAGTTTTTAGCCTCCATGAAATTATGCGGGCTAATTAATTGCCATTAGCGCCCTTATGGCCGTAAAGAATTACGGTGGGTTCAGCTTTTTTGCGTCCTGCCAAAAAAAGTTAGTGGAGCTTTAAATCGGCGCTTCGAATAAGATACGTTAAACAACACCAAAAATTGTGAAAAAAACATGGAAGTTCCGGTTTATTTTCATAATAAATGTAAGGGGTTGTATATTTCCCCGAAATACAAAGTTTACCACCCAGAACTGGAAATATGATGCAAACTCGAGCAAAAATCTTCCCTCGTGGTGTTTACGCGGTGCTAGGGCATCATGACCGGCGAGGAGGTTCGAATGTTTGGGGGTTTGTTTGTGACGCGCAAATCGATATGTTACACCGACCCCCCCCCCCCCCCCCCCCCTCCCGACCCCGCGCCATTTCCCAAACATGTTGTCGGGGCGCCGGGAGCAAACAAGACGCAAGCGCCGGCCGCCCGACGCTGTCGACCTGCTGACAGAAGCCCGACCGCCGCCGGCGATTGGCCACCCACTGTCCGTCGAGGATCGGCCTAATGTCTCCTCCTGGCCAATCGGCCATTCGGCTAATGGGGCAGCGTGCCGCCTGCGTTGTTTGGATTCCATAGATAACAGCTGCCAGTGCCAGATTACGTTGAAGTATTCCAAGGGTATAGAGCACCTGCCCGGCAAGCACGAGGTCCCGGGTTCGTATCTCGGTTCGGTTGCAAAATTTTCCAGCTTCGTCTTCCTTCCATCCATCGCTTACTGAATAAGCATTAATCCTGATACTTCCAGAAAAACCAAACACTGCAAAGCAATTACGTTATATACGAGTACCTTCGCGATCCGTAAATGATTACCGATATCAAATACATGGATGAACATATTATTTTGGCCAAGTTCAAAAATAACTTTCCAAAATTTCTTCGCTTTCTTTTCCAGTGACATTTGTTGGCACGTTTAAACTTTAAACTGCTGTTTCGACTCACCTAGCCGGCAATTGTCTCGCACCCCTGCAAGTGAGCGCAGCATGTTCATGCACTTCTGCTTGTGCTGCCCGTAGAAGGTGTCTTCCGGAGGCAGAAGGACGGGCAGACAGTTGGGGTGCTGTCTCGACGCCCCCGTGCAGCAGTTGTAGTCGTGCAGCGTCGCGGGGTCTGCACGCGAACCGCGAGGACACCAGTCAAAATTAGGGTTCGTCGTGTGGTTGACGGAGACGTTGGGTTACATATCACAATGCAATATGCATTCCACCTTGCATAGGCGTGGGCAGGGTAAATGGTTAGATACGGCACAGTACGGGATTGACCAAAATGATGGCCACAAAAATTAGTTACAATCTGTGGTTACACCGTTGCAATGCACGAGACCGCGAAATCATTAGTGTTGGCTGGCATGGCCCATCGACAGCACACACACATTGAATTACTTTCTATCCGAGCACACAACCAGGGCCTTCTACATTAAAATGTTTCCCTTGCTATCAGATGGCGCGATTGTTGCAGCTAGGATACTGTGGAAAATGTCAGAGTAAAAAAATCCTTATTTATCAAATCTCGCTCAAGGTCAAAGCCATCTAGAGAAGTTTTTTTGCATACGAGCATGTCGGAACTAGAGAAACAAATCCATTTAGAGGGCGCTGCCAAGTAGCAAGGTTCCGCTATTCATGTCTTGAAGATGTCCAAATGGCAAATTAATGCAAAATAACCAATATTCGTAATCACAACACAACCGCTAAATAGTAGTTATAGATTTTCATTTAGTTTGTACTATTCTGGACATGCTTATTTCTATTTCCATTGCAATAAGAATAAGATGTATAGAATAACGAAACTGAGAAGTAATAAAATCCGAAAGACTGTATCTTGCTGGAAAAATCTTCGGGGATGAGTGTGCCGTATATCTGCGGAACCGCGCTGCCAGCCTGCCAACTATACATGTGTACACCGATGTTTGTTCAGTGTCGATAAAAGAAACCCCGGTCCAAGGCATTGGATCGTGTCTGCACTTTTCACGGGCCCCCATTTGAATGAGAAACGGAATAGGGCAACAGCTCCTACAATCGGTGGATGCAGAGGAGACAGGGGTGTCACGAGTGGCTGTATAGCAGGCGATAAGGATGTTTGTCAGGTTTTGTTGATAACCTTTAATCTGCCAACCAAACAATGAGTTGTAACAAGGAGACCGCAACACCTGCACCATATGGACGTTAAACCGTCTGAGTTCATTAGCGAATCCAGTCCTATTCCCGCTGGGTAAAGTGTAAATTTAAGCGGAGCTTCCTTGATGTTAATGTATACCTCTTATATAAAATCTCCCCCAATTGTTAAGTGCCCGAAAGAGTTGAGAGGGTCGGTGTATACCTTTGGTCTCAGCGGTGAAGGTCATGTCGTGGTCGATGAGCTGCCCCCACGCGACGAACATGAGTGTGATGGCGTGGTCGTGGCGACCCTCGTCACGATGCACGTGTGCAGACACGATCCGGGGGTTGGGCAGCGGGAACCCATTGCGGCTGTGGCGCGGCTCGCTCACCCCTGTGCGCAAACACTCAAAGCTCAGCGCCATGGCAGTCTTTAGGACCATAAAAGCCCAAGCTGTCACAATGAATTGGCATGCTGATGTCAAAGGTCCCCCATTCATTATAATGTCTGCATCTCTGATAGCTACATCGTGTTGATAAGTGATAGTTTTTTAATACATTTTATTGTGATTTTATGTTACCTGTGATGTTACCTATAGTTGTCTTTCTTAGCCATCAAATGTACTATGAAGCACGAGTAGGATTATTGTGGCTGTGTTCGAGTTTCAAAATGAAATACTTTTGGGCAGTTCTCCCTTCGATTAAATTCTACTGCTAGTAATGATCGAAGGTTATCCATGGACGTATGGCATCGTAATTCGTAATTCGTATGCATAGTGATTAGTGGCGTGTTTACCGTCGCCGTAGTCTGCGTTGAGGAAGCGCCGAAACGAGGTGCGAGCGGCGCCCCACGCAGGATGCTTCAGGTTGTTGCACGCGCCGTCGTGGCGGCGGTAGACGCTCTCCTCGCAGCTTCGATCTTCGCGCAGGAACCACGGACAGAACGCCTCGATCGACGTCTTGGACGTGTTGATTTGTGGCACGTCGTACGTGATTTCTTCCCGGGACAGGTGGTACCTTTAAGTTTTAACGAAAGAAAGATGCATATCAGTCGAGCTATAACCCTTGAGGAAGTACCTAACTATCTATAGCATATGCTAAGTAATGTCGGGAAAGCAAAAGATTTTTATGTGGCACTCTAAACTCAGTCTGAAATATTTTTTTTAGACTATGAAGACAGTACGCTGCTTCAAGTAATGGATGGGTGACCATCATATCATACCCTTGAACCTTAAAGTAAGTAATGGGGTTCTCCAACACTACTGTTCGGAACTTCGGAAGATAGTAAGTAGTTAAGGGATTGAAAGCACCTTCACTAACCTTCTCTAACCTCCCTTACCAAATCGTGACCCTGAAAGTCGACTGGCTCCTCGACGTCATTGTACATACCATTGCTCAGAGCATGTTGTCAAAATATATTACAGTGATGGTAAAGTATAATCACCACAAACTGGATAATTTATTGAAATTTGAGGTTATGCCTTTTAGAAAACGATTCTGGCGTTCGGAATATATGAGTTAATGTATTGGCGCCGATACCGGTAAGGTTTCTAGAGACACCGTTTGCGAAACTAATTAATGCTGACTATAGGTACTGGGGTTGCAGATTTGCGTTCCCAAATTATTCAAACGCTCCGTGAGTAACGAACTTTCCCACGTTTCGGTCGCCAGTGACCTACAGATTACTTTAATATTTATCTCGATTATAACCATTATATGCATGCATAAAACAAAGAGGGGCTTTGCGATCAAGTGGCGTTAAATTGGCACTGGTATGGTAGTTGTTTTATGACAATGATTTTGTACACACAATAGACAGGCAGCTCACAGCACACAGCTGCGTGTTTACTGGCTTGTTTCACAAGCATAAATATATTTGGTATTTATTTCGATTGCAATTTCGATTGCAAAAAGTAGTTGCAAGGTGTCTGCCCCCATGACATAGCTCATGAATTGGAAAGTCAAAGTGATAAACGAATGTATGATGCACTTGGCATGCTCATTAACATAGTTTCCCGTATTGCCAAAAAGAAAAAAACCCATAAACACATAATCGCGGTTTTTGCACTAAATCTTGTGAAGACATGCGAGCTGTTGATTGATTACCGAGTGGATTACCGAGTGGAGCGAGTCTATATATAGCTACCGACCTATCTGCTAGTATTCTGGTTGTCTCCTGCAGAGCAGTGCCCAGCAACGCGAGCTGATGTATTGAGACATCACGATGCGGATGACGGAGTCCTACTTTCTCCCTAGCCAAGGAGAAAGCTTCGTTGACGGCTCGATATGTGATGCAGGGCCCATCACCTCCCTCATCCCCTTCAAAGCCACTAAAAACGCAAGTGACATCAGGTAATTAGTCAATAGTAATCCATCAGTGGACAGAGATAAACATGCACGTTGAGGCATCCCGCGCCCGGTGGAACAGCTTGACAATCTGTTTCAGTTTCAATTATTTTTCGCCTTGGCTTGTTTTGGTTCGATTAATCAATTAAATTAGGCTATCTCCAAGTCCAACAGCAATTAGGCAATTATCGACGAGGGGTAGGGTCTCATGAACGTACTCAATTCCGTTGGATGTCTGCAACCTGAGGACGTTCGACAATCGGACAGCGCATTTCTCATTGTTCTTGAACAGTTCTGCAGAACGGCCGGTCAACAGCACTGTCGCCGACAGGATAAAGATCGCACCAAATCTGTGAAACCAGAAGAGAGATATGCTTTTTCATGTGGAAATCAAGGTGCGAAGCATAAAAAGATGCTCGGCATTGGTGTACCTAAAGCCATTGTCTAACTGATTAGTTAGACACAGCCAAAGGTACTTTGCGCTATCAAGGCTGGATTCATTATACATTTCAATTTCATTCACCGGCTATATGAAGGACTGTTCTTTATAATAATCATCAACTTTTTTGCACCTTTGTTACTTCAATTAAAATGCTTTTGAAGTAAACCTCACCCGAAGAGCGTTGTTTTCAATATTTTATAAATAAATAATTTGCATACCCATGAAAACACTAATTTTATTTCTAGCGGAATTTCTGTTATAAAATATGTGCAGTTTCCGATTCCGAATAATATTTATATGGAATTTGGTACAAAATAATTAATGCCGTGTATACCTAACGTAACATCCTTGGGACATCAGAGCGTCTTTAAAATAAATTCAATTGTTAATTTCTTTTAAATAACGTATTTTACCAGTCTAGCCCAAACAATGAGAAAATTGACGGACCATAGACCCACCCACATCTCAGGGCTCCACACAAATGATCAATTAATTTCAATTCAATTAATTAATCTTTTAAATAACGTATTTTACCAGTCTAGCCCAAACAATGAGAAAATTGACGGACCATAGACCCACCCACATCTCAAGGCTCCACACAAATGATCAATTAATTTATGGTCTCACGATAATTCGCCTCATATCTCAACTTCTCAAGCCTCAAGGGTCGCATATCTAGTATAACGGTCATCATTAGCTGCTGATGTATAAATTACATGAGCATCAGGTCGTCTTCCTTGGCGAATTCTCCACTGCACCCATTTCCTGGCTTGTCCAGTGCGGCCCAGCTCAGCCTGGAGCCGAAAAGCGGAAGCTACGATGATCTAATCACTGCTGTCCAACCTTCACACACCACTTGCGGGGATCTAGCAATGCAACTAGCAGCCGCATGGGCACCTTGCGGACGACGCACGTTTTGTTCTCATTGCAATGAATTGACTCACCTGACCGAGACCAAGTTTAGCATTTCTCTTGCATGGAGGAGGTGATCTTATCATACAAAAACAACATGATTTTACCACTGATTTACAACAGATCTGTATCCGCTGGAGATGTTGCTGTAACGATGCATATATCACTATCAGATACTTTAGCAAGGATCTTATATGTAACATCTTTCTTCGAGTAGCAACATAAAACAGATCGGACGAGAAGTTGCCTTCCTGGTGCGAACATATACATTATTGGGATTTGAGGAAAAGGTTGTCTTCCTTGAAGAACTAATCTGCAAATACGTATGGTCTGGCATTTTATTTTTTTCTGATTAGATTGCGAAGAAGAATGCACACGATTTTAGTCCCGGAAAATTTCACCACTTCGTTCATGTGTTTACACCAGCTGTATAAATTCCTAGCGGCGATAGGGTAATGCAGCTTCAGCCGCAGTTACGTGTGCTGCGACTACATAGCAAGAAGGGTAATGAGCTATTTTAAAAATTTTCAATAATTGTTCAATTTGTGATGTATAAGTTTGTAACAAATATCCCATGACCCATAGTAATATATTATTATGTATTGTACACGCTATGAATAATCCAACCAAAGGGATAGAAGAAGACTCACAGTCCCACACCTTTTAATCCAATCCAATGTGTAATAAGATGGGTCTCTTCAAAGACTTCTTTTCCTATAGTTTGAAGTAAGCCAGGAAATTGGAAGTGATATTTACGTACACACGAATATCCCAAATACTGTTATATCCAGGTTATATCGAAGAAATAAAATAATTATGTCTCACCGCGCCATTCCGGGGAATTCCTTGGTCAATGTGAGCAGAGAAGCGTCGCCCGGTCTGATCGGCGTGCAACCCTTTCCTCTGACTCTCCTCCGGTAAACAGCGACTGTTGATTAAGAGTGCTTATACTGTGCACCGGGAGTGATGCATTTATAAGCAACTAATCCCTCATCACTTTTTAGTGCTCTTCATGTGCGGTCTGACCAAGGCAGATAGGTTCCGAGCAAGCTCTGTGCCATCGAGGTCGTTGCAATGTGGGTTTTGCGGCCTGGATCTGTGGGACGAACGGAAAGTGATAAAAATACAATAAATGTGTAATTATTATAATACTGATTACTGTCACCTGTTCATGGACGCATTTCGGGTGTTGATGTTGCGTAATTGTCAATCAGTCATTGTGTGAAGAACATCCGTTATGTCTGATACTCTCAGGGGTTCCGAATGACAAGTTGACAACACGAGACTTCCCAGACTTAATTCTTTATTATACCGAACGCAAATTTGTAAACCTATACTGTAAATTTTTTTTTCGATACACTTTAATCTATACATGTGCCATAAAGTAATTTCCCGAAAACCCCAAAAATGCGGATACTTACCAACCAAAATTAATCCTGTCTCAGCCCGAACTGATATCAATCTTGTGGGTATGATCCAGCACTTCACTGACTTCCCTGATTGTTGTTGCACCGTCGTTGGTAGCGGAGCAAGTGATACCATAGATTTTTGCGAATACTACGGCACCCATGTTTACGAACAAGAACTTGAAATGCGTTGAAAAGTAGAACGAGCACGTTTTTATTTGCACCACTTAAAACAATTAAATGTAGGTGATATAAAGTGAGTGAGTAACTGGCTAGTGAGTGAAAATTCACAATTCCCACCTTCAGCTCCGATTGGTTACGACAGTTCGGTGTAGGTACAATTAATTTTCTCTGCTGGGAGACATGATAACTTGAGCGCGAGCAGTGGTGGTAATAATTGATGATAGGATACAAATCTTAGATGATTGTGTTAGATATAGCTACACTTCTGTATGTGGTCAAAGCTTATAGAGATGGAACACTGAGAGCTACCCTAGGTGTACCCTCTGGCACTACACTAGCTCTCTGTAGGTAGTTAGGACCTACTCGTTTCGATTGATAAAATGAAATGAAAATCGAGCTTCTTTCATGCCGGTAATTCTGTTGCTATAATTGAAGGAAGGGGCACCGGCAATGCAATTGATGCTGCCAGGCTAGCAGCCAGTGCCTTCGTTTATTCCATGCATCTTGCGCAAGGCTACGCTATTTGCTTGCCTTCCGATTGCTGCAGATTCCTCAACATCCGCCATCTCAATCTCTGAATCTCTCTTCCTACGCGATCTATTAACGAAGCCATTAAAACAATTACGCATGGGATGACACCTTGTTCTCAGCTATTAATTTCTAAATGTTATCAAACGTGCACCGCACGCAATGTCGTACTTATGAGAGCTGTGTGCCTAATTAGGTTCAATAGTATGCATGCGAGTGAATGTCAATGTGTCAAGAAACAAGAAGACACGGACAGGGGAGAGTGCTAATACCCGAAGCGGGATGATGAAAAGGCGGAAGGGCGAGTATTTTTACGCGTTGAGTCGGTTGGGGGGAGGGAACAAATGTTCGGGCATTTTACAGCATATTATTATATTACCCATAGCTACCTTGTATTGATTGGTTATTTCATTTTATGATTTTCATTCTAGGTATTTTTATTTTGTTTCTGTTATACCCACTTCTATAGTAAATACTTCCTGATAAATTAACTTGTGTTAATTGGTTCATTTTATGATTTTCATTCTATTTTTATTTTGTTTCTGTTATACCCACCTCTATAGTAGATACTGATAAATTAACAGTTAATATACACAATAACAAAATATATGGCATTTCGTATTGTGGTACCTACATACTAAAATAGCAAATACAATACATACAAATATTTAGGTGTTTACTTGGGGCCAGGATCAGCAAAGAATTTGATGAGATTCTTGCCCTTTTGCCCCACTTTCCAGTAATGTTGCAAGTTGAGCAGGCTATGCAGAAGGGTCCTGCATAGGGTGTGTAAGGCGTAAGATGGAATTGGAACTTTCTTGGAAGCAAAAATATCAAGGAGAAATCAATATGAAAACAGGATATAAATAACTTAATTAAATTTAATAGTAGAAACTATTAAAATGATTTCAGTTTTGAACAGATATGCATACTAGTATTACTCTAATGACATTCAGTGTGTTAACAGTATTTAGTAAATTGTTACTTAGCTTGAACTTGAAGCTAGATTGAATTGTTATTTTTGTCATTTCGGTGCTCAACATTGGAAACGAATGAATATGTTTAAAAAATTGCACACCAATGTTTCCTGAATTTAGGTATCCTGATTCACTGGGAAGTATCACTTCTCATAAATATAGTTTTGTGGTACACAGCTAGATTACTAAATTCTTCTACCATATTGCTCTTTGTCGGTGAATTCCGATTGAAATGAGAATATACAAACACCAGAACTCCACAGATATTTGATCATTATTATTAGACAATCGACAGTTAGCCATTTCTTTTAGAAAATAACTGAATTTAATTACTGAAAATTGTTTGAGCATCAATATGAAATGTGTGGGTTCATAATGTAACATTTATTAAAATATTGGTTTTGATATCATTCTGCTGATATGACAATGATTATCTTTATATGCTCAATCATCTTATTGTAACAAATAAAGTAAGTTACCTACATTGCTACAAACAATGAAACAATTCTTAATTTAAAAAAGGCAAAATTAAAGCAAATTATTGTGCTCTAATAAGGTGGCACAAAAACATCAATCTATTTACAGTCTAACCAGTAAAAGAATCACATCTTTACACAATGGCAACGGTACATGGCACTAGCCGGAACAACCTGTTAATTGACACTTATCTTTTGCGGGACGCCAGAACTTCTGCAACAGCAGATGCACGAAGTTCGTGGCAAGTGAGTATGAACCGACATCTCAGAACGGACATACTCTAATTTATTTAAAAGCATTCAGTCTTCTGAAAATATAGTATGCACTTGCACGTCTCGTGCATACATATTACTATCTTCGTTTCTTTCATCGCCGTTTCATTTGGATAAATTATATTAAGCGATTGGAGTACTATATTTTAACTTGTGCGACAGGTGAGCAATAAAAGTAGTGCTTGCATAGGTATTGGCAAATGTAATAGTCCTATGTAATTGTAAGTTTTAACCAAATAAAGCTTTCAGTTGCATAAGCCTAACAGCTATCATAATTCTTCCTACGAAACGTAACACACATTTTGGACCAGTTGTAAATTACTGGTCATATAAAAAAAATTGAAACATAATTAAGTGTATAGCAACTAAGTGCAATAACATATGAAATGCAATTTTTAAGTGCAGAAATTCTGCAACGAGCAACGTTGAATTGCGAATTTCACGCATTTCCAAATCCTCGCTCCGAACTCAATATAAGCTGAGGGAGACGCAAAATAAAAATTTGCATAGATTGTCGACTCAGCACCATTTTTATTATAGGAGTCTCTCAGAATCTTGCCAGGGCAAGCACAAAACTCCACGGCGCTCTTCGACGAATTGTTCGCCAAATTCGAACGAAAACTTCAGTTTGCCGGCGAATTAAACAAATGACATAGAACTGTCAAAAGGCCACCGAAACTATAATAATTATCGCTAAACACTACTTTCTTCACTGGTCACATTCATAAAAAACGAGATTCACTTATTGTTACACTTATTTACGTTCAACCACTATGCTAAGAAGTCCAAACACGCTTGCGATCACCCCGCCCATCGTCTGATACCGTTGGCGGCTGATATAGTCCGTGGCTGATAAAGATAACGAGATGTACGTTGCGCGTGCCACACTTGCACATTGGGTTTCGAGCGCAGCGTTACCTGGCTCTGTGCTGATACTAAACAAACTTCACCGAGTCGTTTGGTTCAAGTTTACTTAGCGACTTTTTCACTCGTAGCGCAGTTAACCGCACTGATGGGTTTGAGTGCCAGCACTCTTGCATTATCTTTGATAATGTGATTAGAACCTGCAAACAAGAAGAACAAATTTGTAGCACTTTCACATGAATTATCCAGAAATGGAAGTTCTCTTTTAAGCCGTAAGTTCTCAATGAATTGTCATGCCGAGACTTCCGAGTTGCGACAAAGGCAGAACCATTCGCATTTATGGAGAGCCAAGGTTCTCACTTTGGGAGTCAAGTCATTTTTAAATTCAGCCATTTATGGCACTTTGATTGGGGAGGACGGACGATTGATCGAGGAAGTATGTACATAATATAACACATCTAAACCAGAATGAAAGGCAATGAGATCAAAACCCATTTTCTTTGGCAAGGTCGCTCAATGATGGCAACTGAAATGGGTGAAAACTGAAAATGTAATATAAAACCGTAGCCACATGAATCAATCCTGCTTACATCATCAACTCTGATCTGTAAAGCACAACCAAATTTAAGAATAGTGGGGTTTAGTGGCACATCAGCAGCAAAGGTCATTTTGAGTTTGCAAACTGCAATCATACTCCTTGGCCAACCAAATGGCTGAAATTGAAATAAATGTAGAGCACTTAAGATTATTCGAGTAAATCCGACTTACATCTTCAGACTCCCATCTGACGGGCACCACTGGTCTTATCTTCTTGACACAGACCGCTTGGTGGACGTCGTCGAAGCTGGGATCGGCAGGCACGCAGTCGAAGTACGGCAGCTGGTATTCATCCGCTGCAGTGATCTTGTCGCCGGTGACACACCGCCGGCACATTTCCCAGAAGACCAGCGCCAGCGAGTACATGTCGGCCATCTTGAATGCGTCGAATGAGCGCACGTTGAGCGTCTCGTCGATCACCTCGGGCGCCATGTAGCGCTTGGTGCCGACGCGCGTATTGGCAGCGATGTCGATCTCATTGGTGTCGCTGCCAAAGAGAATACGACGGACAAGCGGTTAGGGAAATATACATGGAAAGGTGTGGACCAAACCGTTAGCTTTGCAGTATATTCTTTTCAATATTATCATAATTTTGACATTTTGGTAGGTACTCAAAATTGTTGGAAAAATGGAATAGCATGGTATGTAATAAGAATAACAAGTTTTTGCTGATGATTTGATAACTCAGTCTCCAGATCCTTATCTCATGATTTTGCACATGTTTGCCTTAACGTCCATCCCAATATAGTCTACAGCAAGCCAGCCGATACGCCAGCCTACACGCCATTCCGCATCTCCCCAAATCACAGCTCACCTGAGGTATCTAACAGCGAGGCCAAAGTCAGCGATGGCACACTGGCCGCTCCGCTTGACGAGTATATTCCTAGACTTGATGTCTCTGTGCGCGATTGCGGGCTTGCCGCGTGTGCCGAAGATCTCGGTGTGTAGGTGCGAGAGTCCGGAGGCGGTCGACGAAGCCATCAGCAGCAGCGCTGACGGGTCCACCACGTGCTCCTGGAGGTAGTCGTGCAGCGAGCCTCGCTCGTGGTAGTCCGTGATAAGCAGCATCTGCGTCCACGAACCGGTGCCCTTGATGTCCGCCGCGATGAAGCCTGCCACAGAAAGAATTAATTATCAGTTTCTTTTTATCTGCAGACTTGACACTGGCAAATTGACGTCATGTCTTACTAAGAATGAAAAGCTGTATGTTTGAATTGTGGTTAGATTGAAAAGGCCTTTCTAACAGCTTTTTTCTAAACAGTACGGAGGCTGTCAAAATACGGTACCTAATACCACAGTACAATTTTGAACTAGTCTTTCCTAAATCTTTCTTTAGATAGAACAATAAACAACAGCAATCAATTTGAAAAACAACTGTTCCCGAGTCCCGGCGCCACTCACCGAGTATATTCTCGTGCCTCATGAGCACCGTTTGGTAGATCTCCGTCTCGCGGAACCAGCTGGCCTCCTCGCTGGTGAAGAACACCTTGACGGCGACGCGCTCTCCCCTCCAGCGCGCCAGCCAGACCTCGCCGAAGCGACCCTTGCCCGCGGCCTGCACCATCTGGATCTGCTTGGCGATGGTTCGCTGCACCAGCAGCGGCAGGCCCGAGCCCGACCCCGAGCTCTGGTCGATGAGCTGCTGCAGAGTGCCGCTACTCGCGAGGTACGGCTCGCACCGGCCGCCGCCCACCAAGTACATCTGGCGGCGGTCTTCGCGCTTCTTGTACCTGCAGGCGTGGGCAAAGCGGAACGTAATGGGGGAAACAACCCGGCGGATTCGTGGGACGGAGGGGTAGTGAGCAGGAGACAAGTGTTGGCTGGCAAAACTGCTCATTTTGCAATAAAATTACCTCGTGAAATAAAATGTACGGGAAAGAATTTATTGTCAAAGTTTTGTTAACTCTACATATACCATTCTCTCATTTAACTGCAAATCCAGTCCGATATCCTTTCTTACTTAAAAACCGCTGCGGGAGAAAATTCGAATCTATTAGGTGGCCCGGCAGCCACCACGGCATGGTGGCATTAAGGAGTGCTCCAGCCAGAGAAGACGGAGAGAATTGTAAAGCAATGATGGAGCCAGTGGCTCCATCCATCGGCTGCCGAGGCAATCATTCCAGCCTTTTCTGCCTGGAATGCAGGGAATCTTGCAGAGTGAGGACTCTCCCAAAGCTTCGTAAGCTTTCGCGTAACTACATTAACATTGGAGAGGATAATCTGCATAACTTCTAATCACTAATCTGTGGTAACTTCTTAAGGGGCTAGACCGAGAATGACAGAACTAACCTTAGATAGACGCAAGCCACGGTGACGAGGAAGAGAATGAGGCAGACGGTGATGGAGATGGTGAGCAGTACGTAGGGCAGGCTCTCGTCGTATTCCGTGTGTGGCCGCGCTGTTGTCGTACGGAGGACATAATTGGGCGCCAGGAACTTGTTGCACAGGTCCGTGTAGTTGCAGCAAGCAATCGACTTGCCGTTGAGATGCGGTACCAGGTGGCCTTTGCACTGTACAAAGAGGTGCACTTGATTGTAATATGCAGAAACTGAGAAACATTTCTGAAGAAAAATGTTTAAACTGGGTTATGAATGCAGTTGCTAAGAAAAAAAGTCAAGTAGGTACTGATGTGAGGACTTTTCATAACATATATAATATATTATTTACGACAAGGGTAATTCTTTGTATGAGATGAAGTAGGTATATATACCTACTTCCAATTTTGGAATTTGGTGTAATTTATTTTATATTTGACAAAAAAATAATCTAGCCACCAAGGTCATTGGCAATGATCAAGTCACTTCTACTTCCAAGCTGTTGACAGCTAAAAACTCCCCATAAGTAATTTAGTTCTGATCATAAGAATGATAAAAGTATTATTAATCCGCACAGCAAAATTTGCAGCGTGTCACAAATCGACGTTGTTTGTACCTGCATGAATCCGCTCTCGTCAGGTGGTAGACACCCGTAGGTGCGCTCCGGCTCCATCTCGCCTGTCTCGTCATTGTACACGGCTTCCACCGCGCTGAAACACTGGCTTCCGGGCTGGCCGACACACGTGCCGTTCTCCCGGTAGTCGGGACAGTGCCCGGCACAGAAGCAAACCACGCTGCTAGCTGCAACAAAGGCCAGGCGGCATTGTTAGCACCTCGCCAAGGCAACGGACGATGGTTACCAACGCTTTGTTGTGCCCATTGTAGATGATTTTCTCAACACCCTTCGGGCTTCAACCCAATATTGAACAGGCTTAATGGTGCGTTTAGTGCTCCGCTAATTAATTCGCAGAGGATAAGCTAATTAATTTGCGCCGAATTCAGCCTATCAGAAGCCTGGATGTGGCCACGCAAACTTCCAACGCAAACTAGTCCATCGAATGTTTAAACTTCAACCATGTTGAACTTATTTCCCTGCGGACTTATTTGCGCAGCACTTAACGCACAATAAGGTTTTCTTGACCAAACCATCTCCCAGTTGTTACCTTGCTTGCCTACAGCAATACTACTGATAACATAACTAGGGCGAACGCAATTTGTGTTGCGTTGACACCCTGAAAATTTCATCGCAATCGTCGCAGGCGTTTGGCCTGTAGAGCGCGCGCAAACACACATACAAAAAAAAAAAAAAAAACACACACACAAGTGGTTTTTTTAGCAGTACGTGATAAGCATTGATGTACGTTTTAGCATTGAGCAGTAGCAGTTTTAGCATTAGCAGTACGTTTTAGCATTGATGATTTCGCTTCGCTCGCTACGCTCATCAAAAAGCACAGACTGCAAAACACTTGGGGAAAGAGTCAGGTACATTGGAATCATGAAAAGTTCATTTGATAAAATTCTCATGATTGAACTCAACTTTAAATTTAACTTTAAAATTGAACTGCTTTTAGCAATTAGCATCCAATCTAAACTGGTGACTGATGAGTGTTGTTTTTAAAAATAATTAATTAATTTTTATTAGGCAGTGGGAATGTAAATTATGTCAGGCTTGAGGGGGTGGGTGGGGGGTCGCCAATCTGTGACAGTTTGTGACAGGGGGGAGGAGGGGTGTACAGACAATTTGTGATGTCATACTTTGTTGTAGACAAAAGAAAAATTTTTAAAAGCAAAAAATTTAAAATTAATTGTTGCTCCATCAAAAAAACACTTGCTGTCCACTTTTGCTTCGCAATTTAGAAAACTATGTAGTCAAATTTCTTAAGGGTGGCATTTCTTAATTAATTTTGTATGCAGTTCCAAAGTCTGAATTCCATTGTAAAAGATGTGTTTGGAGGGGTCATAGATTGTGACATATTTTTAGGGGGGTGGTTGCCAATGTGTGACAGTTTGTAACAAGGGGGGGAGGGGGTGTCCAAAAGTGGCCTAAAAAGTGTGACATACTTTAAAAACGCTCCCAGTACCTAGGTAGTTCAACAGCAGCAATTCTGAACTCGACATTTTATTTGTGTTGTCGCCAATCTATAACTTCCCTCCCATTAGTCATGTGAATGTTACCTACAATATCAATAATGGGCTATAATATCATGGGCTATAACTATAAACTATAACTATAAAGTCAATTTCCTAACTTAGGAGTCATTATGCATTTTGATTTTTTTTAAATTGATAAATAAAACAGACATACATATTTTTTTTTAAGTGGGTAATTAAACCACACGTGTTTTGACTTCCAAGAAAAGCTGCTGAAGCTGAGAGATATCATGTTGTTTACTGTGTTGTTTAAGCAACAAAATATATTGCAGCTTCAGCATAGACATAAGGCAGCACAGTAAAACACGTCTTTGACATTAACAGCCTGATAAGTGCAGCATCCTCATACACCAGAGATAAACACAGTCATTTCGCTGGCAACCACTAGCAGTAGGTATTTGACTAATTTACAAATTACAACTATCGATAGAATTGCCATAGCTCACCCATAATTTTAGCCAGAAACAAAAGTAAATGCACAAAAACCCCAAACATTAGAAACTGATGCTTTAATCGCGTGATATTCTGAGCAGCACAATCTGCACGATATCAAAAGCAGTTCTGTAGTCTGTACAGCAAAGCTAGTCCGAGTCCAGCCCATGGAAGGAGCTAGGCGCCACAACGCTCCTCTCTCTTTGTGGTGCCGTCGAGGCGAGAGATGCAGAAAGAGGTCGAGCCTCGACTGGCAACTTGGAAGGGGATAGTCCGAGACATCGGCGCGACGTAAATAAATCTCTTGTGGCACCGCCGAGGAATGCCCGAGGCACCCCGACGAGGGGGCACCTCTTCAGCGAGCCCATGCCACACGAGACTACACGCATTCGCGACCTACAAGATTTACCAACCCGATTCGATTGACAGTTACAATTTAAAGACCCCGAGCTCGGGTCGGGGCTGACATTCAGAGGGAAGGGGGGAGATACTTAGCACTTCCAGACCCGGTTTTTCAGTGACACGTTAAATATCTAATGGTCTGTTAACTTGTTATTTGCTTAGCAACGTCCAATCAGAGCCCTTAATTTTCTTGCTAATGGACCGTTAGTATCTTAACGGGCCACTCAAAAACCGGCTCTAATTTTATTGCGAGTTGATATTTACTCTGGAACTCCTATACCTACTGCACATGGATAGCCACTAAATTCGGTGGCTGATTGTTGTTCTTTGCATTGACTAGGAAATTTGAAATTAATACGTTATGTCAATTTGTAGGTGAATCCCCTTGTCTTATCAAAATCTACTGATACGGAAATCAAAGTCAAACAGTATGTATATTTTGTACCACCAGCAGTATTTAGCATTATTATAACGAGTGCGAGTTCATCAGGTGGTAACAGTGGCGCCTGTAGGCCTAGGCGCACTAGGCGCGCGCCCAGGGGCCCCGGTGGTCGTGGGGCCCCCAAGATTCTTTTATAGAACCGATTGCTAATTACGCTTTTTTACGAAATAATTATAAAAATTAAGCGACATTTTTTTTTTAGAGAATGGAAAAAGGCCCCAAAAGTCGTCTGCGCCTAGGGGCTACGCCAACCCTAAGGGCGCCCCTGGGTGGTAGCGAATATTTAATCGTTAGTAGGTAGTACTTTCGGCTGCGGAGGGGAGGAAGAGTCAATGTTTGGAAGGGCAGTGTAAATATTGTCATTCCGTTGCTGGACACTGAGATATAAACACGAACAGGTGGCTTCACAAGGTGCTTCTATCTGTACAACCCCTCCTTCACAAAACCAAACCATGCCGACCTAGGGGTAGGGGACGGTATACTCGTTCGAGTCAATGAGGGGAAAGGAGCACATTGTATGATAATTTAAACACCAAAGCTGCTCCCGGTTGACTTCGCTAACTAATGCGATGCGACGGTTCAGATAAAGGTCAGCCAGATGTGCGTGAAGTCTCGCGACCAAGGGTTACAAATTTGACATCCAGGGGAAAATCTCAAAATAGAATTTCTTTGCCTAGATTTCTCAGAAATGAGCACATAACCACATTTTTCATTCTAGGGAGTAGAGTAATCGCACACCTTTAACGAAACCCCGAATCTACAATAACTCGTGGAGTTGTTATCCCATGCTCTAAAAGAGTATACATCTTTGCTCGAAACGTTTCAATTTTCTGATATCCAACATCGTAAACATTGGCCCTACAACAGGCGTCTGACAAAACGGCTTGCGTATCCAACGGATCCCAAAATACATATCGCGAGTAACAAATTATCGGTTTACACAGAAAAAGGAATGAGAAACTTACTTAATTTTCCTTGTCCTAGTAATACACCTAATCCAAAAAGTAATCTTGTTTTTCCGCCCATAGTGGGACTGCCAGGCAGGGCAGCCATTTTCTTTTCACTGAGTCAAAGGAGCGCTGTCTGTCGTCCGGTCCGGACAGTGTTGCCGAACCGCTCCGCAGCCAGAGCCATGTGGCCACTTAAAATCGAAAAACTTCAGCCATGAGGCGCATCCACAATCACACAGAACCAGAATTCACGACCTTCGCCTGCATAAACCTCTACAAATTCAGTGCGTATTTATTTGGAACATTGAGGTTTTTCTTGCAAATCATAGCCGAGGCACATTATTGGCCTGTTTCTAGTTTCTCAAGCGATGTTTATTCATTTAATACCCACCTGGGCCAGTAACTTATGATAGGATGGAAAATTAAGGACTGGAAATGAAGGTTGAAGTAATGTAATGCATTTTATACATTAGACAAAAAAAGTTTTATGCAAGACGTTAAGATTGTACATGTCTACTTCTCGGCCTTCTTCTGTTTGGTCGATGCCTGCTGAGCCTTCAGTACTTTCACGACAATCTTCTGCTCTTCAATGAGGAAAGCTCGCACAATCCTGGAAGCATACAACCAATAATTGCACCTCGGTCTTGGATTTGTTCTCCCAATAAATTCAGAGTAGCACCCCCCAGCAATCGTGTGCAGATTCTGATGAGGATGTGAATGCTTCAACTGTTGCAAAGAACTTTTTAATGAGAACCGGTTCTTTGTAAGAGTGGTTTTGGTTTTTCAATCAATGAAAGGCTTTTGAATTCCACGCCAGTCGCCAATGGAATAAAGGTCATCATATTTCATACCTTTTCGGTCCAATTATATACAAGTGGCATAATTGCCAAAGCCAAACATGGATATCAGTCTTGTTATTTTTGTATCAAAAATTGTGCCACAATGAGGGTAATGGGCATTTAAAAATATATTATAACAGGTTGATGTAGCAGTTTAAATTAAAAAGGAACACTCAACTGGCTGATTTGGTTTCTACAACCAACAAATATGTTTAGCGGTGTGCTGCATTCTGTTTCCATGGCCTGAAAGTTCATTGGTATTTCTAGTAACGATACTCAGAGCGGCAGTCCTCAACATGCCAAAATGTCGAGTATCATGCTCCTATTTAGGACTGACAAACTATTCAATCAGAGCAACCCATTAACCACCCAATAATGGCTCTATAAACTATTAACCTGCCATAACTAGTGATGCAAAATCACCGGTAACATTAAAAATTGTAATATTACCGGTTAAGTCAGATTTTTCCGTCAAATTGTTTCGAAATGGGAGTTTTTTTGCAGGCACCGAATCATTTACCCAAAAAAGAGACAATTATGGAACAATAAGTATCTTTTCAGTTAAATGCTAGAGATGATAAGTTTGAATCTACAATCCTGCCTTAGGATCCTTGTTAAAGCCAACAAATTTCATCATCAGTGTTGCTGTCATTTTAAACATCTGAATCTTAAAAGAGACCGAAGTCTGACATGAGACTTTGAGATGGGGAAGCCCCGTGATCATTCCTGGATTGGCTCTTAAGAGATGTTTTACTATAGCATTCTTGTAGTTTTAGGTGCATGCAATGGTCCACAAACCTTGCAGGTATCTGGTGTCCTTCTGGTCACCTTACAATTTTATTTAGAAACAAATCAAAATACTTTCTCATATATTGTACATTGAGGCTGGTTAAAACAATTGGACGAGCATTCGATTCTTTACCAACATTAAATCTCAAGATAAAAATGAAATAAAATCCACATAAATATGGAAACTCTTTTTGGAATAGCTGTAAATTAATGTCTGCAACTTACTAGCAAAATAATTAGCAAATAGAAATTCGAAATTCCTAGAAGCGCACGATATCGAAAAACGTGCCTTTCAAAGAAAAATTAATTATGCACACTCTATTATTGTACCAATGTGAGGTACAATTTCACGAAATATGGCACGCAATCAAAGCACCCCGCAACGATAGCAATATGCAACTTTTGAAATCAATTCACCAATTGCACCCAATAAAGCAAACACGCTTGACAATACGAGACAAGCATTAAAACCTAGCACATGCTGACTTTGACACTGAAATGAAATCATTCGTCTTCCTGCATCCCGAAAATAGTGAGATGTGGGTTGCGAATTACCTTTCCTTGACACACTTGTGGCACAGCACGCCACCGTACGCTCGCTTGACGGTCTTCTTTCGCTTACACATGCGAGATCGCTGCATAGGTCGCGCAGGCTTGATACCTCTCAGTTTGTCCTTGCACTGGCCACATCTCGGGACCTTCTTCGGCTTCTTGAGGTACTGATATACCAACCTGCCACCAGGAGTGCGAACCCTGCAACAGCAAACATAAAATTTAGCGCACTGGACCAGTAAACACAAGTGCGGCAGCTGTAGAAACTAATGCAAAATGAGATTTAGAGAAGAACAGGCTTTGAACTCAATGTAAACATTGATTTGAACCTTAAAAGTATTTTTTATTGCATCTGCGTGAAAATAATGTGGACACCAAATACTACTTACACTCTCCTGCGATTGCTCTTGGTGTTGTACGACAAACGTCGTCGGTACACCAAACGTTGAACCATAATTATTTAACCTAAAAACAAACAGATATCAGTATAAAAAGGAGGTCTTTGACGAAAATGAACCTGTTAAACTAGGCTCAGGATAAATAATTATGATATTTTTGAATTAATATCGACAGCATTGAGCCCGATGACTGCCGATTTCGGAAAATAAATATCTTTATAGTTTACGCACCTATGGTAGGTTAACCGGAAGGAGTACTACGCCGAGAGCTGTTCCCACTGCCTTCTAATGTCAGAATTTAGTTCCGCACAGCAGCTGACCGATTCCAAAAGTGACATTCCGTTCACAATCACAAATCGCAATGGCGACGCTCGTAGAGAATTATGAGCAGCAGTACGCCGTTTTGACTGCTGATATCACGGCCAAAATTGGTCAATTATCACCTTTAAATGGTGGTAAGTGTTCACTCGTACGATGTTATAATTGTCAACGATCTGGCAGTTTATATTCATACTACAAAAGAAATCAATTTTTACATATGGTTTTGATGTCATTTTTGACTACACCTAAAGTAAGATCTGATAATATTATGCACTTTATTTACTTCAGCTGAGAAAATCAGCCTGGTCCTGGATGTCGAGCGACAGGTCGAAGAAGCCAAAGAGCTGGTAAGTTTTATTCTTTCAGTAGGTATGTATGATCGTATTGGTTGCTGAGCCAAAGTCGAACTACAGTGCTACTTGTTGCTCAGTATGCTTAGTAACCTATTTTCAAATTGAGAAGCATTTAATTGAAAATTGCGGATGAAAGGAAAGTTAACATTAGTTGTTTGCCATATGATTGATTGAGTTTTTGTGTGGCGTAGCTTGAACAAATGGAGTTGGAAGTCCGTGAGGTGGAGGCGCCTCAGAGAGCTCGGTTGAAAACACGAGTAGAGAGCTACAGAGCTGAATTGGGTCGTTTGAGTCAAGAGTTTGTGAGAGCCAGACATTCACAGCGACAAGAGGGTACGCATTTATGAAAACTAGCTGTACCCATTAATGTACCACTTACAACAATGAATGTTACATCACACCGATCATCTTGCAATTTCAAATGGCATGCACCCTTCCTTCCTAATTTACTTTAGGATTTGCATTGAAACTTGCAATTGCCCTTAGAAGATGATCAAGTACCTAACTGAAATAAGGTTTTGAATCCTTGCAACTTTCAATTACCTGCCGGCAAAGTAAATATATTTTTTTGTAAGTAGGTAAATATCTCCTTTTTTCACAATCACAATTATTAGAAGAGTCCTTGATTATTTATTAAGTTATATCTCTTTGCTTATTGATAAGTATTTTTTAAATCTTTTCTGGTGATTTTAGGGACAGGAGGTTACCAGGATGATCTGTATGGTTCAGATCCAGGAATGAAAGAAGATCAAAAACTCCGGTTACTTGACAATTCAGAACGTATAGAGCGTACGGGAAAACACCTGACTTCAGGCTACAGAATTGTTTTGGAAACGGAGCAGATTGGGGCTCAGGTTTTGCAAGACTTGCACTCGCAGCGGGAAACAATTCAAAACTCACGCAGTCGGGTAAGACTGATTAAATGCTAATTAGTAATTACGTTTTGTTTTTTAAGCTACAAGTTTTACATTGTTTTCATTTCTGAATAGAACTAGAAATTATTTAAAATACAATATGTAATAATGGTTACTATTGTTTCTTCAGCTGCGGGAAACAGATGCAGAACTTGGGAGGAGTTCTCGAGTGATTAGTGGAATGATCATGCGTTCGATGCAACACCGACTGATTTTGTTTGGCGTAGCACTCGTTTTTGTTATTTGTATTACCCTTGGTATTTACTTTTCTTTCACAAAGAATTCATAGAAATATTTTGGCTTAATGTGAGTCTTACCTGTGTACAATCTAAGGATATTTCTTCTCCGATGTGAGTTTCATAGTTAGACCACATTGATTTGATAGGACTGTCTTTGGGTGTGTTGGGCTATGTTTTCTGTGCTGTGATAACTGAGTGATAAGCTGAATTGTTTTATTCTGACTTGTTTGAATATCTGTCGATTCTACTCTTTTACGTATACAGTCTTGCATTTTGGACTAAAATACAAGGTGGTGCTGAATGAGTTAATTTTTATGTGGAACAATGTCTACGAAATGTATTTATTTGCAAAAATCATTTTACCTAACAATATTGGCGTTGTACAAACTGTATTAATATTTAATATTTATTTTGTTAAGTTTCAGCTGAGTTTTGTCAGGGAAAACTGGCCTGCTATGCTACATTTATTTGGAAATTTGGATGTGGACCTCATTTGCATTCCATGGTTGTCAGAATGATGAATAAAGTAGCTTGTGTCTGTTGTATATATATAACAAGACCTTTTTTGGACTTTATTGCAAGAATCCAGAATAATTCCCAGACTGGTACAGAAAGTTTCATCAAATCAAAATGTGTGAGACCTACAGAAATTTATTTTTGCCTAGGTACACCTACCTGCCTTTACAGATCAAAGGGATATAACTTTTAATTGACCCAACAATTAACAATTGAGACTAGTGTTAGGGTTATTACTCGCCGTTGCTTTCATCTAGCACCGAAGAACATACCGGTCGATGCACTGCATCTGCGGCGCCTTGCACCTTCCAAACTTGATTTAGTGTGCCCCACTACTGAAAGGATCAATCGCTTGCTCACCAAACAGCTCAGAAGCACACAGCCTTTTCCTCCATAAATAATAAGCTACCTACCTACCTTATTGAACCCACCTAATCTCATTTCCAAGGCAAGTTTTACTTGTAATTATTACCTTTGTTTTAATCAAGCAGACTTTGGGTGACCTTTGAAGATTTGCTTGAAGTAGGAAACTGTTGCTTACGTGCCAGTTTGGCCATGGCTAGGCTATTGAAGCCTTTATGGGATGTGTCACAGAGTTGCAATGCTTTAGTCGAGGCTAAAGTTGGCCAACGCAACAATCATACCACTTACACGTGTCAAATTCATGAATTATCATTGATACAATATGCATTTTCCAGCAATATAAATTACTAAATAGTAACGTAAGATAATTGATTCAAGTTTTAATAAGACGTCCAGTAAGAGCAGCGCAAAACCTCAAACGTAAACAAACAGATAGCTAACAATGCTAACTGAATTGGCATTACCTATAATATCTACACATACTTGCTGCAGATGAATCCAGGTAAAGATAAACATACCTTAAGAATATTCTAAATACAGCAGCAAACCATGTGAATAAATAGATTTGATCAATTCAAGTCAATTGAAACAGCAGATTCATCAGGAATGTTTAAAAGACTTAATAACAACTTCATCTAAGGCAATGATTTGGACTAGATTCAATGAATGGATAACTTTGGAAAAACTTGTAGGTACCTACATGATATTTTTCTTGTTGGGTAGTACTTGTTCTGAATTACAACTGCCGAGTTTTTCAAATTTAATTTGTATGTGGGAAGACAGTTTCATTCTTTAGTACATTTATGTACAAAAATGAAATTACCCACATTATGGAAACTTCAATGTTTTAAGTGCCTAGCTATCACTATAACAAGATGTAACGAACGCTGAGTTCAGCGAACAGTTGCATAATACAATACCCTAGTAGTTGATAATTATAATAGGTAGCAATAATAATAATAATAAATATAGATATTAATTAATAATCATAGAAACACGTGATTTCAATTTATCGCAATTCGGGAAACTTTCAATTTGATAAAAAACTTGCAGTGATCATTAAGAAATTGGCTCTCCGTATTGAAAGTTGATAGCGATTTGCTGTTAGTCTGCCGCTTAAGGGATTATCATCAAGTGTTTGGTAGGTGAAAAGATTTTAAGTGCAGATCTGCATTTTGTCAGCAGTAGGTACTAAGTATGTTTCACAACAAACATTGCTTCTTCTCATACCTATGTACTTCCAGTTCAGCCTTTGCAGGCCAACTCAAGTTCTCAATTTTTTCTATGCCTATACCTAGAATCTCATTCCCTATATTTCTTCTTATAAGTTCTTACAAGAGCTGTATTATTAGTGCCTATTCTCCTCAATTTGAATATCGAAGGCAAGTAAATAACTCCTATCCAGTCGTTTACTGTGTTCCTATCTGTTAGTGATAGTTATTCATCTCTTCACAGTAACAAGAATTCCTCGAATACCTTCACGGCATCATGCCCGGGGTCAGCTCCTACGTGAGCTTTGCATACATGTCTTCAATTTGTGGCTTGAAGTACATTTTCAACTGTGGTCGTTTGCTTTTCATTGTTGGCGTCAGAAGACCATTCTGTACCGAGAATGGATCCGGATGCAAATAAATGTCTTTCACCTGAGAAAAGAGGCAATATATTATTGTCAGTAGAGTTTTCCACACCTCTGTACGTTTTCCTGTGGCCTGGTGCTTTACCTGTTCGAAGGATTTGAGTCCCCCCTCCTTGCCCCACGCTACCATGTCGTCGTAGATAAGCTGCTTGACCTCAGGATGGGCACAGAGCACAGACAGCGTCCCCGCGATCTTGTTCTCTGACGCCCAGCACTTGATGACGTCCACGTCCGGGACCACAATAGCCACGATGCACGACTGCGAAGAGAAAACAGCACTCGATTAACGGTTTGGACATAGTCAAACTATATATGGACGGAAGGAACTAGTGGGTTTCGCTCTGGTCTGTTCAGGCTTGGGATTACTTGGGCAATTGCAGAAAATTTAAGTAATGGCAAAGAAAGGGAATGAATGGAAAATATCAGTTACAAATGTAACAAAATTTGGCAATTGGCATAGGAAATAACAGATTGAGATGTTCTCGATACGGAGCGTTTCTGTAAGTCGCCAAATTTAATTTGATTCTGTGCTCTTACCTTCAATGACTCTCCACAGACGTAAACCTGTTGTACATATTGACTCCTTATGTAGCAGTTTTCAATCTTTTCAGGAACTATGTATTCGCCTTGTGACAGCTTGAAGATATGCTTCTTGCGATCAATGATCTTCAGGGTGCCATTCTTGAAAAACAAACAAATCCATATAAAATGAAAAGTCTGTCATCAGAATATTGAGTTACCATCACAAGTGCCACTCTCAATTGACTTACGGGCAGCCACATGCCGACATCGCCAGTGTGATGCCACCCGTCTGCGTCTATCGTCTCGTTGGTCTTGTCGTCCTCCTTGTAGTATCCAAGGAAGACGTTGGTACCCATAACGCACACCTCTCCCTGGCCCTTGTCGGCGTAGTACTCCATCTCGGGCACGTCCACCAGCTTGACGCAGCAGCACGAGACGGGTGGGCCCACGTGTTCTGGCACGTGGTCGCCCTGCACCGTCAGGGTCACTGGAGCGCAGCACTCGGTCTGGCCATAGCCCTCGACCACCTGCACATACAATTACAAAGAGGTTGCAGAGTGGTAATAAGATGCTCTTTTTGGATGACAAGTAGCTACCAAGGAGTGACACAAGGTCATGATCAGGGGCGAAGCGTCCTATGAGACAATGAGACAGTGTTTACCCTAAAAATTACGCGATTAAGTTTTTTTTACGGATCTTTTAAGTTTATTTAGCGAGCGGCTTGAACGAGCTCGGTGCGAGATGCAAATGCATTCATACTCGTGCGCCAAGCTCGGCTGTAACGCGAGCGCAACCGAAGAGCTACGAGCGATATAATATTCGAGCACCGAGCGAGAGACAGACCGAAGACTTGTCTCAACGCATAGGGTCTTATACACTGGACCCCGCCGCCCGCTGCCTCACCTCCCCAGCAACGAAACTGCTGCCAGAGAGTCATGTCTTTATCCGCGTCCTGAAAATATCTGCTTCGGGAACCGCGTCTCCGCCGCACAACCGCGCTCCGTGGCGCGGGATATTTTTCAGGTTTAGTAGTAGCGCTTACCCAGCGTTGAATGCGAGAAACATTGCTTTCCTGCTCAACTTACTGAATGAACATGACCGTATGATCGAACTAATATACAAATATTTTAAAGGCACTAAGACTGATTTTAATATCATTTACCGTGCTACAGAGAGATAATGGTACCCCTACGCATGTGCCACTGCCAAATGTACGTAATATTACGTGTGTCTCCCCCGTGAAAATACCCACGCTTCGCCCCTGGTCATGATTGGTAATTGTTGTCCAACAACCCTGCCTGAATAACAATTGTCAAAAAGCATAATATAATTTTCTTGCTTAGTTATGCTACTTTCAAAATTATTGGTTTGTTGTGCTAAACTTTATAATGAGTAATGACACACTGTTTTGACAACTGGCCCTGTGGCACAGGTGGCAGGCCTAATGGCATCGATGCATGCTAGGATGACGATGTGGAAGATATGAATCTAACCTAGCCTAAAAGGAAGGGAGGCACGTGGTCTACTCCTCTCAAAAAGCTCCAATAGCTTTATGTCTCCTCTCCTCCCTAGCATGGTAAAGCTAGAACAACAGGATTCCTCCATAAATCGACACTGGGCAAGAGGTTGATAAACAAAGAGAGTGAAGCTGGTGTAGTATTTACAAACCCTCCAACCTCCTCTCTTCCAAACAGTGCTGGCCATGAGTTTGATGGTCATCCATCCGATACCTAACTCAGAGCAGTGTTGCTTAACTTTGGAGATCTCAGAGAACCAGTGTTTCCAACTCGAAGATCAATCTTTTTTATCGCTGATCGATTCTGTTGAGATATTACCACAGCTGGTAATGTGATTTAAACTGTAGCAGAATTGTTGCGATGTTACACAAATTATTTCTCTATCTCTAACAGAACAGAACCTATTATTTTGTAGATGGTCACCCCATCCACTAATGGATTCTTTGAGCAGTTGCTTAACTCTGCGTGATCAGTGGTAGCGCAAAAAGGACTTACGAGGCAGCCAAGAGAGCAGCGGATGAAAGTGAGGACGTTGCCCGCCAGAGGAGCTGAGCCGACGACCATCAGGCGAAGACGGCCGCCCATGCTGTCTTGCATCTTCCGGAACACCAACTTGTCCCAAAAACTGTTGTTTCGAATGATGCCCCTGTTGCCACAAGAGAAGGCACACGTTACAGAAACAATATTTATGTTCATCTTCCACTGTAAGACTTGGGGGTTGGCATGGCCTTGAGATGTCGTGTATGACAACTTATTAACTTTCCCCTAAACAAGACAAGGAGATTAATTTCTTTGGCAAGGCATTGCAGTGCCTTCTTCAAAGTTAAAACTACAAGAGAGCAGAGTGTTTGATTAAAATTTGGCACTCTTTCTTACGATTATGTCACAGCTTTATACGTAAGGAACTAAGAAAGACATTTGTGAATCACACACGAGATCCTTTACCTCTTGAGCTCGCCTTCCTTGGCACTCATGGCCATGTTGAAGAGCATCTTCTTGATGAAAGATCCGTGCAGCTCGGACATGACCTTGTCATAGATCCTATTGAGCAGCCGCGGTACGGCAGGCATCACCGTGGGTCTGAGCGCCTTCATGTCTTCCGCCAGGCGGGGGATGCTGCCGGAGAAGAAGCCCACACAGCCTCCCGCCAGATACATGCCATTCTGAGGAAACAAGAAAATGCACCCAGTCGGAGATTTGATCACACAAAGGTGATGGCTAGGCAACTGTATGTCTAAAATGGATGTTTGATGAAAGAGATGGAAATGTGGAATGGCAATAAGTGTTTGGCGAAAACATGACATAGTTAAAACATGCCAAATGAACAGTGGCGTAACTTCAAATCGGAGGCCCCCGGGCAAAATAAAATATGAGGCCCCCCCCCTCCAACCACCCAAACCAACTACACCAACTAATTTTTGATAGTTTACTAGTGTCTGTAGCTCCTAGCGACTTTTTCTTCCTCTTCTGGGACCCTTTTAAGAATACACGTTTGTTGCAGCTCATCGCACAAGCACACACGGCATATCAAACTAAGTTACTAATCGGCAAATCCATCAGCGCATAGGCAAATCACGGCAAATCCACTAAAAAAATCGCCATTATAGGAGACTTAGGTACCTACGCGCACACACCGGTACACACCGATCGCAATCAGCTAACTGACTGCCTTTGTTTACTTTTTTTTTCATGGCGCAAAAATTTTGGGAATACTGGGAAAATCGTCTTTGACAATGTGCTTTTTTCAGTTGAAGTCAGCGGTATATATTCGAAATTTTAATCAAAATAGGTTTCTGGCAATGTTGCGTTCCTAGTAACGAGTTCATGTACCGAAACTCACCACAGCCGGCTAACCCCTTCTCGCTTATACCCAAAGCCAAAGAATACTAACCAGAAGAAATCTTTTCCATCTAAAAAATGTACCATTTCAATTTTTACGAAATTTGAAAATAACAAATCATGAGAACGGTAGTAACTCAGAAAATTCTCCGAAACTCAGGGGGCCTCTGTGAGGCCCCCCTGAGTCGGAGGCCCCCGGGATTTGCCCGGTCCAGCCGGGTGGTAGTTACGCCCCTGCAAATGAACCAAATCTATTGTCAAAATGGTTTAGCCAAATGGTTTCTAAATTTTGATAAAAACTAGTGCTAAAGGTAGGATGTAGTAGACATGAGTCTAAGAAATGTAAAGGTTTCTAAATTATTGGTCTCTAAAATGACACTTGGTATCTTGCTGTGCTATATATTGTTTGCTGATAAAGCTTATTCTCTTGTACTTGTAGCCAGTGAACCGGGTGGCTGCATCTCCCCCCTTGTGTCAACAAGGTCAAGGTCAAGGCCATGCGTTCCCGAGTTGCCATTTGCTTTCAGTGCGCATTTATCACACAACACAGACAAGATGTACGCAATAGCATAACAGGTTGATGATGCAGGTGATGTGCCACAACTTAGCCTGTAGCATGTGATTGCAATCAATCCTTGATTGTGACCATTTGGTCAGTGGCGTAGCGTGAAAATGATGCGCCCCCCCGCGAAAGTTTTGACGGCGCCCCCCCCCCCCCCCTTTTCCGTCTCCCGAAAATTTAATTTTCCGAGGGCAATCCCTAAAAAAAAACGTTTTCCGAGGGCGATATCCCTAAAAATATACGTCTCCAACCTCGGCGCCCCCCCCCCCCCCGCGCTTCGGGGTCTGCGTGTACGGTCGCTACGCCCATGCATTTGGTCAACTCTATTATCCTGAAAACACCGTTGCCTACTACGACGCATGCAGATTGCAGAGCGATTGCAGAGCAAACGAAATCTCACCTCGCAACATCGCTCCAGCATGTGCGCCAAGGGCAGATAGGAGATCATGGTGTCTGTCTTGGCCGGTCGGTGGTCCCCGAGCTGCAGCATTACGGAGCACACCCCCGCGACGACGTTCTCGTGGCTGAGCATCACGCCCTTCGGGTTTCCCGTCGTTCCCGACGTGTAGCAGATAGTGCACAAGTCGGTCAGCTTCGGAGGCTGTGGGACATGGCAACACAAGGTCACGATCTCAGGTTCTTGTGGCGATGGATTTGCTGCGAAATTGCGCTGATTTCCTGTGATTTCTTGGGGGAAACAAGATGATCCGGAGTCGAGTGTATGGGGCGGCACGCCGCCAGGTTTGGATTAGAATTTAGAATATTCTCATTGTTAGTGTGTTTAGTGCCAGATGAGCATGGGTCTTGACTAAACTGATCATTATCTAATAATATACGTGTCGGTGAAGTTTTAAAGCACACAAACCATGCCATTCTGGAAACCATACTCCAATCATAGTAGAAACTAGAAAGCAATGCAAATTAAGTACGGGAAGGGGGGAAGGGGTTCTCGGAATTCACCGGCCACTTCCACCCCCCCCCCCCGTTTTCATGACCGTCAGGTCGTCTCTATGGATTTTACGGTGGACAAACACGAAGCTTTAGTAGCAAGATTTAGATTTTAGAATATTAGAATCTCGTTAGTGCAGTTCTGGGGCAACTCCGCTGGCCTTTAAATCATAATCCGAGTGTTAATCTGGTTGTGGTTTTTCCTAAAATTGCAGCTTCAAAAACTGTGGTCAGCTACATTCTTTTGATCTCTAAGATATAACCCGTGCCGTGCCGAAGCTAGCGATTCCTGTTGTATCTGTTTAATTCAAGATCCCCGAATAATCAATTGCCATTTTAGCAGCGTAGGTACTTCTCGCCAAAACGTGAACGACGCTCCGGAGATCAGCGTTTGAGGCGATGACGATAACAATCATTCCATGCAATGATGATTTGCTTAATTGCGCGCCGAAGTGAATAAAACTAAGAACTCTACTCACCACTTCTTTATTATCCATGGCGGCTCCAAGTTTTTCAACCTCTTCAAATCGTGTGATTTCCACTCCCCGGTTCTTGGCTCTTTGATTGGTTGCTGGTCTCGTTTCTTTGATCGCAATTAGCTTCTTCAGGCATTTCGGCGCTTTGTCTAAGATCAGGTTGCATTTGGCGTCGTCGTCAACGACGACAATACTTATATTCGCTGCAAAAGAAAGACACAATTTGTATATATTTTTTTACAAAATCCAGCGAATCATAAGATTTCATACGACTTATTTATATAAATAGACTGGCATCAAGGACTATCACAATAATTTAATTCCAAACATCCGCGATGAATAAAAATAAGAATTTTTCAAAAATATCGCGGCCTATATTCTCCCGTGTCTTCGCAATAATTTTGATATTGCACACCCACCTTGCTTGATAATGTAAGCACACGCGTCGGGTCCCAGGGTGTCGTAGAGCGGTACGATCACCATCGAGTAGCAATACGCCCCTTGCTCTGTCAGGATCCATTCCGGGCAGTTCTGGCTGTAGATGCCGATGAACGTCTCGGGGCCGGGGGACAGACCGTGGGCAACCAGACCCGAACCGAAGTTCTTGGCTCGTAGTAGTGCTTCGTTGTAATGCAGCCACTGGTAGGGCTTCGTGGGGGTCTCACGCCACCCAAGGCAGGGTCCGTTATCTGAAAGCGAGCGAATTGATGGTTTAGGCCTTGGGGCTAGGAATTATAATGTTTTTTACGCCTGAGGCTTCAAGGCGAAATTTGGTAACCTTGAAAAAGCAAATTCCAAAAAATCCTAGTGGTAATGAATTTTTATTCATCATCAATTGGCTTTCGTATGGGCGGTTTGCTCACTTGACTCTTTGGCGCCTCTTCTGAAAGTCTCGTAGAGTGTCCTGGTATCCTTGTCGATGTAGCTTACGAACTTGCCTTCTTTGGAGTCTTTGTAGAACTTGGACACGCGGATCATTTCCGGCCCCTGCGAACAAATCGCGAGGTATTTTGGTCAGGCGTTATTAAGGGGGATTTGCGACGCTTATTTATATCGCTTAAATATCGCTATAAATATTAAATATGCCTAAATATATCGCAAATCTCTGACATGGAAGGTAAATCAGTTAATCATCAGACGTTTGGAGATGGCATAGAAAGTTTAAATTATTTTAACATTCGCGATTTTAAAAGAAACAAGTATATTATTAATATGTATGTACAAAATATTACCACATCTCACGTAAAAAATATATATTTTTTTGGATCTAGCCCATAACGTTGCAAGTTCTTCCTTTTGTCTTTGGGAAAATCAACGATTCTTGTCGATATTGCGAGCTGGACACATAGTTGCTATACAAGTACACATCAGAAGCCCATTGAATACACTGCCAACTAAAACAGCCCAGTGGACTATTTTTAGTGATCTAGACCTTCATCGTGCTAATCGAGACTAGGAATGCCGAAAAGCGACAAAAAAACTTAAACCAACTTCTCGTCGTCAACGGACGGCTCCAACATAAATTAAAACAGACTGCAATGAAAAGGGTGAAATAAGCCAACAAGGATCATTTCGACCAATAAATTTAAACTAGGGGGATTTCCCATGCCTGTCCCATGTCAAATACGCTATCATCAACTTTGGAAGAAGTGCACCTGTCATTACAGATAATAACAACATAAAATAACAATAACAATACTAAGGCAATAAACCACTTTTAGAAGACTAGCCTCATCATTTCTAGGTCAATGGGAATTGGGGATAGAATAACACCGGCGAATATGCAGTCGTTAAGTTTATTGTCCCAGAAATAATTAATGGGTTAGCCATTTTGGCTTGCGCTAATAGTTTGCATGGAAGCGTTCGACATGTAAGTGTAACAGCTAGCGCAAGGCTGTCAAAGTGAAACCGAGCCAGCGAGAGGATCGTAAATAAATTACCCTTTGCGCACTAACTTGACGAAATACTAAGTACCTGCGAGAAACAAAATCTAGAGCAAATCGTGCTTAAAAAATCACCATAAGCTTGAAAGGTTGAGTATGCCATCTGTAAACATATTGGAATATTACATGTCATTGATTGATTGACGGTGCGCCTATATCTGTCGACGGCTTCTCCCAATTTATGCTCTCGGGTCTCGATTTGCTGGCAATGTGTACCTATACTTGTGACTCGACATTTGGTCTAAGCGCAATGGGCCATATCGCAAGCAGGGATGTAAATTGCGATCGTTTGATGGTCGTGAGTCATCCTGCAGTAGTCTAATCCCAGTGACCTGGATTAAAGGCGGTTTGTGCGCGTGGTCGTGTTGTATTAGAGCATGTCATGTCTGTCGAATGTGTTTATACTGCCGCTGGGCTGGCGGTCAGGGGGTGTCAATTCGTTTTGAAAAGCAAAATTTTGATTTTTTTTTTTTTACTTTGTAATGTCAAGAAATGCATTTTTATTTTGCCATAGTAACGTCCAAATACGTAGCACCGAATAAAGTTAATTGTTGAAGTATATTCATGTTCATATTCAAATAATGAAAACTGGCATTGCTGAAATTTTATGTTTAGCCGATTAAATAAAAATATTAAAAATGCCTACAAATTGTCAAAGTATAATTTTATGTATTAAGCCCATTGCCCATCCGAATTTAAAATGGCGAACTATTTATAAGCAGCACCACTATTTGATATTGTGGTATGGCCCAATTTTATTCACGGACACATGGCACTGGCGCGTACAAAATTGGCTCGTACTCAAACTTTACACTCTAAGTTTTGCATGATCAATATTAATAAAGTCGCTCGCATTTTCAGGATCCCAAGTTCCGACTCCCACTCATTTCACACTCTTGGTACGAAATTGCAATTGATCAGAGCCCACTGCCCGGCTTCAAATACTCTCACACGAAGACTTTGACGTCCGATATCAAAGCTTTACGCACTCGAGTAAACATTTCTTACCTTTGCCTTCCCCAAAGAAATTCGCTTGCTTACTTTAAACAAGCTCACGGGGTAACTGATTTCAAAGACTTAATTCTATTTTGGGATTTTTTATGTCACTGACAAACAGATTCAAATCGAATGGAAGAAATTGAAGAAATGAAAATTAGCAATTATCGCGATTTGGACAACTTTGAGTTTTTGAGTTTTTTTTTGGAACCAACTTGTTGAAATTATAATTATATTTTCTTTTGGTTTTGAGCGGTGACATAACCTGCGATATTTCTGCACGAAGAGAAGACTCGTGGATAGAAGCAAACACCGTACAAAAACAATATTGATGCAATTTGATTCGGATAAATAAGACCACTGCAACGCAAGTATAGGCACGTGGCATTCGATTCAAGTGTAATCAATTTCCCCAATTGATCAAATCATTTCGAGTGTTAAACATCGCCCCTCACCCTAGCAGCACACCAGCAGGTAAATGATGAATTAACCAAAATACGAACGCTGGCACAGCATTTACATTAAGGCTCGTCGAATTATCACCTACTTATTAGGCACCCAGTCATGAACTCAATGAATTATGCACATGCTTGTCTGCACGGTTAATAGATTTACAGCCCATGGGAGTTGCCAAACCAGCGACCCCGCCATCATTTTCATCTGCTAAATGTTCGATTTGAGCACCCTGCACCGAGCGAGACAACTCGTCCAGCCGTAGAAGTACACTTACTTTTTCGTATCCTCTCACTGTGTCCGACTGGTGGTTCATATCTATAGGGAACTTCATTGGCTCGTGCGAGAAGCAACTGAATCGACCTGGTGCCATTTTCCGATTTAAAATTCAGTTCTTAGTTTTAATACTTTTCACTCAACGTTTCAGGCGTTTTATCGGTCTTTCAAACTATTAGAACTGCGCACTGTTTACTTTCCAAACTTCCTGCACATCACTTAAATTCATCTCGACGAAATATTCACAGACGTTCGCCGATAACTAACCGCCGAATCGATTTCAAACAGAGTCAAGTTAATGACGGTGAGTTTAGTCAATACGTTGCCTCTAAAATCGCCGGCCACTCGTTAAATCCGGTGGCGCCTAAGATAACACTGGTCTTGCAACCGACTGGCGACGACGATGGCGACGGCGACGGCGACGGCGACGGCGGGCGTCGGGAATGAACCGGAGGGAAGAGCGTCGAAATAACGAATGACCCTCGAAATTATTAGTCTGGGCCAAATCGGTGACGAAATCGGCGGAGGGGTTTTAAAAGATGGTAGGAGAACAATTAAATTTAGACATCAAGTGATAGAAACATCGGGCACTTGGACTTTCTTACACGCTAACAGTCAGATGCATTAATGGGTATAAAAATCGAAAACTAACGCATTTATTGTGGAGACAGAAACACAAATGTTGTTTTCTTTTAACCTCGGTGATTTTCAAAGTAGGAATATTTCAAACAATTTTAAAATGTGTGCGCATCCATTAGTGTTTTCCAAGCTCTCTTTATTCTGTTTAACTTTTCAAAAAAGTTAGGAGAAAGCGCGCGACGCAGACATGGGGTGCTTGCGATGAGCACGTGAGGCGAGCTGGCGTCGAAGGGGCAGATGTGACGCCAGGACGGAGACGTAATGGGGCAATGCTTGTCACGAGGGTCGACGCCGACGCCGACGCCGACGCCGACGGACGCTGATGCCGGCGGACGACGCTCGGGCGCGGGGCACACTTGCGAGAATCGAGCCTCTGTCTAAAATAGTAACGCTGCTTCGGCATTGTTCCAACAATCGACTGTCCACTGCTTGCTTACTTTTACGGCCGTCTAATTCCATTGAAGACAGACCATGAAATACCCGAGAAGCGTACTTTTCCCCCCAAATTTACAAAGATTGGTTGGAATTTGGGCGAATTACAAGAAAAGTCTATAACTCGAATTCTCGTTGTTCTATAGGTATGTGTGTATACGCTCTTCAACATATCATTATTTTAACATGATTTATTAATCAAATACGACCAAGTGGTGCGAACACAAAATATAATTTTGGCAGGTGAAATGTTTTAAAATTTTATTTTCTCGCTGCAGTCCCACATCAAATTGCGCCAAAAATATATTTTTAAGTATCGATTTATTTCGCACGAGTGGTTTTTATTAGCGGCGTAAACAAATCACCCCAACTGAGCCATTAAAGAAAATGTCGTGCTGCACCTTATACCTATATATCCTATATGTATGACAAAACGTACTAATGTTGCCATTTGATGCCAGAATATTAAAAATTATAACGGTCCATGCCGACGATGACAGAGACGCATCCACATGATGCCCGCGTTGGCTTTGAATCAACGCTCTGTTTACTATACCTTAAATACTTAAATATAACATGTACTACGAGCCTATTAACGACTAATAACCATGCTACACTCCTCGAATCCGCCTGTTCTTATCTACAGAAATACAGTGAGGAAGGCACCAACATGACCGACGGTAAGCCCAGCAAAAGACAATTAAAAACCACGTGACAAGAGTAAGACCTCGTTACAAATTGCAGAATGCACATTGTAATATATTTTTTGCAGCAGTGCATCATGGCCAAAGTCCGAGGCTGTGGCGAGCAGGACTATTTTGAGCCAGGGACGCATGGTCTAACGTTCTTGACGAGTGTTGTCGTGTCGACCATCCCTTTGGCTTGTATTTCGACCACAAACCGCATCTTGGGAAAGAATGGAAACACGCGCATTGAGATGCGTCGAAAGATCACGTCGCATATACTCATTCGACCTTAGAAAATATCAGACGAAAATAATTTCGAATAGAAAGTCTTCGAAGTTTCGTGAGTTTGTGACACAAACGGTTTGGCATGGTCGATTGGTGTCGTTTGCCAAGTCAATGAGATAAATAGCAAACAATTAATTGATTTGATTCTTTTGTAGCTGCACGAGGTTTCGAGTTGGCTACGTGACGCCGAACGTGTGACTCTCACGTACTACGCGTGGCATTGTTACAGTCAGGTGCCAAAATCACCGAACCCTCGCCTCGTCAACTCAGATCCCGAGTACCAATACTGCGGCCCATACGCGACACTTTGTATTGCGTACCAAAATGCTCAAGGGAAATGAGAGAGGGTCCCAATTAGTTCGATGTGCGTTTGGATTTGAGTGAGTGTGGCACATAATATGTTTCCATCGCGTGAATAGGTCACTCGGCTCTGTTTGGTGGTTTGTAAATGTTGTTTTGTAATGTGTCTCAACCTGCACTTACTCTACACTTTTATAATGTATATATACAACATACAAGGTTTTTACAATAAGAAAGAATAAGACGTATTGTTTGAAATAATTTATTTAGATTGCGTTTCAGAAGGAAGGATAGTTAGCACAAACGTTATTTCGAAACGGCATCGAAATGGCCCAATTTGGAATTTCGAGCAGAATTTTCGTCCGCAAGTTCTGGCGACCTGCCGAAACTTTGATATGAATTATTGGAAAATATGCCACAACATTCAAACAGATAAATTTCGTTTTACGAGCCAATATGTTTCTAACTTGATTCATAGGATTTGGGAATGCACATCTGTTGGCTGCACGCGCATGCACTCCATTTATAGGTAATGCAGATAAAAATGAGTCGATGTAATCTATAGTTCCTAGCATGCAGTACAGTGTCCTGCATTAATGCAAAAGAAAAATGGAGAGCCTGTTATGGACTATGTTGACTTATGATTATAATGTTTATGAGTGACTTTGACTTATATACTTGCTTTATACCTATATGCACATTTTATTTATAACACAATTAATTTAAATGAGGGAAACTGCCTACTGACAAGATGCCGTGTCATTATCTCGCCTTTGGGTGTCACGCAAATTAATTAATACATCACGGGCAGGACCTGAACACGTGTCATCTGTCACCTGTCGATCAAACACGTCATTTCTAGCACGTTGCCCGCAGGAGTAAATGAAACGATGTAGTTCACACTGTTCGATATTTCTGGCAACTAACGAGACAAGGCAATGGAGGGTTTCTTCACAGCTTTCCTCCATATATACCAGGCGGCGATTATTTTGTAGTTTGTTACGACTTACGACATAGGTGTTAGAGGGGATGGGGTGGATTGGGGGGGGGGGGGAAGACGCGGTAATTGTCATTCTAGTTTGGAAGGTATTGGGGTGTAGGAGGCAAGAGAAGAGGCATCGCTATACATGTTTCAATGTGTTAGCTTACAAGCTGAAGCAATGGCTGAAGCAAACCGAAAGCTAAAATGCTTCACCTCCACATAACTAGTATATTATACCTCGTGCAGTTTGAGGTTACAGGAAAAAAAAATGAACTCATATTATACCACCGACTGAAGAATGGCTCTAACTCGAAATTTAGATTTGCGGTTAGACGAAATGCTTCCATAAGTCTCAAATCAGTACACTGGGTATGCAATAATGGAAGGCGAAATTAGGTGAATGAACCCTGTGAACGCAAAGAACTTTAAAATCCCATCTAGGTCAGTTTTGCATCAGCACTGCACGACGCTGGTTTAAAGACACGACCAACGCCTAGTGCGTTTTCGCTGCGTGCTGCACGCTGCGTGGAGTGCAGCCCGGAAGACTTACGGGCAGCGGGAAGCTCTGCTTGTCGAGGGCCACGAGGGGCTTCTCGGGCGTTGGCCGCGACGCCAGATAGAACGCCGACGCCGCCGCGACGCTCGTCAAGGCCAGGGCGCCGGCAGGACCCCCCACGTAGTAGAGGTACTGGTCCATCTCCTCGACTGAAACATTACATTCGGTGTCAGCTGACTGGCGGACACATCGGAGATGATGGTACCATGGAAGGTGTGATGGGTGGAGAGAGGTTGACATGGTGGGCTAGAGATTCGAACCCGGATGTTTCGATTTATGGTGTTTGGCTGGTTTGTTATTCTCATTGTTGTTTATATTGGCTATAATTTTTTTATGGGCGATAAGGGTATAATATGTGAATATGGTTTTGTTGGCCATTTTGCAGATAGGAAAAAGGAAGGTTATTATTTAAGTTTCTTTGGGTTCAAGTTACGGGTTGCAGAAGAGAACAATTTTGTTTACATAATTTACTAAATAAATACTAGTAAATGGTTACACTAGACTTTAGAGTACAAGTATCTGTGGTGTAAGAATACAAAAATAAATATATAGCATTCCATGGGGAAAATCTATTGTACTATATGTATATATATGGAGACAGGTTTCATTTCCTGCCCACATCTCAAGCTGAGAACACAATCGAACTGAGCTACATAGCGGAGTGGTTGTGGCTTTCAATATCGTACAAAGCGGCATGAAAAATACAGCAGCAAGAACATCAAAGAGTCGCCAACCAATTACTTTATCTACATCAAAAGTTACAGCAAATACAACATCAAGCAAAATTGCGTAAGGCAGCGCGCTGGTTTGAATGAACTGATTAGTTTTCTTCTAGCTTAGCTTGGTTTAACCCCGAGGTTCCATGGACCATGTTGATTACCAAATCAGCTTTCTGCCAGAATTGAAATAGTTTCGTCAAGTCAGCCGGCCGGCCGATCGATCTGACTTGTTAAAAGTGGCCGAGAAAAATGATCGGCCAGCGGCCAGTATCGTACATGACAACACTTCGGGGATACGTGCAGAGAACCATTTGGTCACACAAAGATATGGTTGGTAAATATTTGATTTATTGAACACCTATATTCCTCACTCCAAAGTGTGTCATAGCCTTTTGTTTCATCGGCCAATAAATAATAAATGTAGTGTAAAATTGATGTTCTATATTATATGAGCCTTATACAGGGTATAGGTGCAAGTAGGGATTTCCGTTTTCAATATCGGCACTGAATTGTCAGTAAAACTGTGATGTATGGCATGCTCCATGCCGTCGCTTAGGGAATTAATCCACGATAATACTTTTCCCTCCTAATCTTGTCATCATGATTGATTCGGAAATCTAATTCGCAACGGGTCAGTACTTTCATGAGGAGCAAACTCAGCAAAGCCATCTAGCGAGCATGTAGACGTATCGTGGTGACAACAAGCAGCTGACTACTAGCTCTCGACACGGAGGCATGGCTCGACACCCGTCTGTCCGCGGCTCCTCGCTGGGCCATCAATGAACCCCGACGCCTCCGCAACACGCTCGACAGGTGACGTCACGTGGCGACGCCGAGCGTCGCTTGTGCAGCCTGCTATAAGCGTCCGGGCGTCGTTTCTTTTCATCGAATCGCATTCCGCGAGAGGGGAAAGTCGGACTGCTGTCGACGTGCCATGGGACTGTCGTGTTTGCTTTGGGGATTTTGGACGTAATTGACATACCTATTGAAGGTACATGGGAATGAGACAATCCGTAAGCATATACACGAAGACCGGTTACATCATTGAACTGGGCTCAGATATTTAGTACCGAATATTTCATGAACGGAGTGGAAGCGAGCGCTTAATGACAATGGCGTCGATGGCTTTAATGAATTTCTAGATAATTGTTTATTCAAACTTCAAAGTAGATAAAGTGTTAAATTTTTATCGAATATGTTATATATTATGAGATGATTATTGCAGTTGTCAAAATCAATTGAAAATATGAACTGTTAATAATCTAAATAATATTCTGCACTCCATTGCACGAATTTTGTTTCACGCGAGCACGTTTTTTTGGGGGGTGGGGGAGGGGGTGATGCCCAAGAAACAGTGTTTCGAGTAGAACTTATTCCATATTTCGTATTCTATATTTTCAGTAGTAATGAGGTGGCCTGTATATGATCCACGATATTTGTCCTGTCAGATAAACATGATTGAAGTCCCCAGTGACCTATAACATGTATGCCTAATAGGTGCCACGAAGATCCCACTCGCATTTACTTCACAATGCATTGCAAGCGGCCGGGAGGTTGCGTACCTGCCACATGTGTCAATTACACGAATTGCGGAGTATCATGCAAGTGTTTTGGTGCAGTTTCTAGTTCTCGGCCCTCGCCCTTCGTTGGCCAAAGTACTGCATGCGCGAAACGGGATATTCGCAGCAACGGTTATGTTCCCCAGATCTCGTATGCTCCCACTGCTCGCTCTGACCAACAATGATACCAGTCATGTGGAACAAGACGGCTACGGGCTGAAGACAATGCCATTTTTTAACACTTCTAACTTGCATTAGAACTTTAGAAGTGCAACAAACGATGACACAATTTTGTTGTTAATTGGCAGCAGCAGCAGATTCGTTTTGAAAGTCACTGGAAGCATCACATTTCTTTGTTTGTTGTAGCGGAGTTTGGAGGTATTGACTTCATGTTTATATTCAGCTGCATTGCGGATTGAACCTAGTTTCCACCCACTATGTATAATAAGGCGCTCATGGACTGACTAACTAAAAATTACTTCCTGCAGCGACTAATGACAAACACACGAACGCAGCTTCAATCTCGGTATATTCAATCACGGGAACAACCCAGATATATAACGACATCTTATCGATGGCTGAAACCATTACGTCTCGGAGAACACCTCCACAGCTCGGGTTTAGATACTCACTGGAACGACGCCTTGGCCGCGGAGGCTTGCTAGTGCGGCGTCGCTTTTTCATGGCGTCGATATTGTTACCGATCGACCTGTACGCCACGTGCGGGTGCGGCATTTTGATTGCAGACACTCAAACTTTCCTTATAGGAAGTATCGTCTTCCGTTTAATTTTTCTTTCATGTAAGGATTTTCCAGATCTTTCTGTTCGCAAGTGATCTACACTTGATATTGTAATAATATTTGACGCCTCACACTGGCCGCTTGATGATTACAAAACGTATGACTAAAAAATGTTTTAACAATTTATGAGATACACGACTCATAAAATATTCGCGACTGGTTTGGCAAAATTTGCATAGAGTCCGACTTGGACGTCGACGCACAAAGGTGACACACGACAACACTTAGCTCGCGGAATATTTAGCCGATTGGTGATTGATCGCGGGAACGAAACAACGACGTCGATGGATGGCCCGTGGTGCAAGCGAGTGTCGAGTGACCGAAGACAGGATTAAGACTGAGTGTTCGCTCATTCCTATGCATTATAGGGCAAGCTGCGGACGGATGAAACCCTCATTCAACGGTATTTTTCCTTTATTCAGCAACTCGGTGAACGGCGATGGCAAAATAATACTGCGCTCCGGTCGCTCGTGAGTGGCCTAGATTGAACTTGAACTCTCCGCCGCCACCGCCGCCGCCGCCGCCGCCAAGCGAGATTACGCAAGATGGATTCAAGTATAACCTGAATTATGCATTTAATCAGACGTCGTACTACTTCTATGCTTTGACTCGTAGCATGCTGCACACCTGATGACGGGCCTACAATGAAACAGTCTCATCTCGTCTCTGTCTGATTCAAGTCTTTGAACACAAACATCTTCTCACTAGCCGCCAATTCGGGAGCTGGGTGCCAAACCATGAACGACCGATTTCTGCATCTTCGTCTTAACTCTAGGGCAGATTATGTCGTATATTACAGTACAGAACCGCTAATAATAATATTAGCGGTCGCCGAAATAGAAGCAAGCAAACTCCCACGCACGGCGGCGAAAGCCGAAAAAATTATGATATCAAATAACGTGCATCCGATGTAACAGGGACCTCCATTGATACAAACACAATGTCTATAAGTAAATAAACGTGCTATCGCGACACGCTACGGAGGATCCGTTCATGGTCCCTCGCAGGGACCCTCGCAGGGACACTCGCAGGGACACTCTAGGGACCCTCGCAGGGACACTCGCAGGGACCCTCGCAGGGACCATTCGCAGGGACCATTACCCCCGATTCGATTTATCATTGATTTCTCGGCACAATTCGAACTTTATGATAAGTACAGGTCCACACAGTGGCTTTCGCAGCATCGAACATCCATCCACAAGGTCGAGTCACGTGAGCATTCGCAAGACGCTCTGAAAGCACTGATCAACGTGCAATAGACGTGTATCAACGAAATTAGCTAAATTTCAGAGTAACTGTAAAATTGCTGTTTGCTGTTTGCCTTTTGTGTTTCAGTCCAGAACAAGTAATTTATTTACATCTTACGATTTTCCTGAGGGTGGATGGGGTCAGGGGAGGAGGGCAAGTTAAACTGTTGCTGCCCCCCCCCCCCCTTCCCCCAACGCCAATCTTCCGGGCACTCGTGGTATCGTTATAGACGCAGTAGGCTGCGTATACCCAGGCCGCTGCAAACAACTCGTGTCTATGCAAAATGACGCATCTCTTGAAGCCCACTGAACTTGGAGAGCGTAGAAGACGTTTGTTCGCAGATGCTGAATGCTTAAACAGGTACTTAGGCATTAGCAATTGCAAATAAACACGGTATGACGCTGAATGTTCCAAACGGTGTTCTGTTTAATTCCTCATCAACATTGTCTTCAACTTGCTGGACTAGAGATAATTTACCGATATATTTCACAGGTATATCTTCGTAGACATAATTTCTTAATGGATGCATCGTGCACGGCAAACGTGAATAGCAAACGATAAAAGTTTGTTTTTAGATCTTCACTGACCTACATTGTTAGTATTCATTATTTCCGGTGCTTGGTATATATCGAGCTACGCATTTTCTGCGTCTATAATTGTAACAAAATCGCTTGATGCGACATTGTTACTTTCGAGTTTACCGAGACGAGCGCTGTAAAAATATCTCTACGTTGTTTAGCATTGCAATGTTTACAATTATATTGCATATTATAATATATGGATGGTTTATCTTTATACCATGGTATGTATAAGGATAGGTTACTATCCTATACTATAATAACTACATATAGTACAGTATCCTATACTACTTATACTTCTACCAAGGGTTTATACCAACCCCTGAAGAAGCCCCTTGCTTTTTGTTGTACAAAACTTGATCGAGGTGCATTTTTACCTTGAAAAATTCGAAGTTTTGACGTGTCGTGACTCAGGTATATAAAGCATGTGCAGTTGTGTTGCCTGGGCTACTGAAATCGAAACCACCTTGCATGGACCAACGCACGTAACGTAACGCGGTCATTATTCAGAGATAGGGACGAAATTTTCGGTTCCAAAAGCCCCTATGTCGTGAGAACACGTACACACCAATGTTTTCGGTGGATACACTTTTCAGGTGACCTTTTTGTTTGTGAAAATATTATCAGGATCGAAACACCCTTATCTCTGTCCGGTCGATAAATAAGTTATCAGAATAATTATCGAGTTGCATGCAATGTGACAAATTCATTTTTTTTGTGCCGCAAAGTTTTACGGAAATAAACTTGGTAATTGGGTATAGAATAGTGTAGACTGCTGTCTGAAGTTCCACAACAGTGAACAGTACACTTCGTACACCGTATAATCGTGCATTATGTTGTGTAAAAAATTGCAATGTAAGTTCAATCCTAGTCAGACCGCCATGCTGGACGGCACATGTGTTTTGCAGTGAATCCCAACTTGGCTTGTTAGTTCTTAGCAAGATATCTGCTTGAAGGAAATGCGGGAAGTTTGCACTCAAGTCAAGAATTTGCGGCTACATAGTCCGGATATGTGTGTACCACACTTGCAATCCATAATTGAGATCAGTACGATAAAAATAAGATGCGAACAAAAATCTATTGCAGTTTCTTTGCCACATTTCTTGTTTTTTAACTCACCCATATCGAAGAGCATCAACCCCCACATTTTCACGAACTTTAGTTTTACTCCCCAATTTAAAACCGTTGATATGAACAATACAACGTATTAACTCATTGAAAAATATAGAAGTAAAGCACTGACATTACAGCCATTGTTCGTTGTATCCGCAAGACCGCTTGCGGCCAGACTCGAGCGAACAAGGAAAAACTGCGACAAACTGCAACTTCCTTGAGTCGTGCGAACAGAGAATGCCGCCTGTCGGTTTGTTATTTCTGCAGTAACTGAGAAAGATGCTTTCGCGGTGAACAGTAGCACTGTCAACGATTCGGCGTTTCCCTCCGGCAGCGAGGATACGTTTCGAATGGCTGGTGTTCCGTGCTGTCAGGGCAAGGGGATCGGGGAACGATGGGATTCGGTGAAATTAAATGCCGGGGAGCCGAGCCTGTGCCTAGCCGGCAGACCGGTGGTGCATCATGTGCATGCAGCCACCACACCAACAGCTGGCCGAGACAGAAATGGCTGCCAGCCGCTGACGGGCCCGGATTCGCGATCTCGCATGAATCATCGTCAAACGAACGCGCGCAAGCTTTCAAAAAAGCGTGCGGAATGAAAACACAGCTGCAGCCATACATGATACATCTATAATATGCAAAAATATTGTGTAGAAATGTGATGTCAACTTACTTAGGCTCTTAGTTGCCGAAAGCATTTTCCTGAGATATTCAACTGTGTCCATTTACTTGATAGCGCCGAATGGACGTATTGCAAACTGAAATCCCAAAATTGACCGTTTGACCGTGAACTTTGTACCTCGTATGACAGCAAAAATGATATAAAGTCGGTACAACATTTTATTCGTATGGTGCCACCGATATTGACCGACCCTTGGACCTATTGATCATGGGCCAATCCGATTAGGGACTAGTCATTATCCTCAGAAAGTGCATTCGTTAAAGTGCGTTCTGCAGATTACTGCCGTAGATTACTGGCGTAGGTACGTTTCAAGACTTTAAAATGTTTTTTTTACCATTGCCAATACAATGAATATAATTGCCAAGGTGTGTAAGGAAGACAGTATTTAAAAGATTAAATTATTTACTGGAAAAGTATATAGACAAGAAACGCCCTTCAGCTCTATAATTTCACTTTTCAGATGCGATTCTATTGAAAGTTCCTCTTTAAAATCCAAATTAGGAGACAAAATATTCCTCGAGTTGCTTTTGAAATCGCGGTTCGAAAAAAGTGACTTCAACACCCGAAATTTTATCGAACCGCTAAAATACCGCTGATCACGTGACGGTCACATTGCAAAATCAATATGAAGTTCATAATTTCCCAGCTATATTTCAATTTTCACCCTTTCGAGTACCCAACTGTATCCCTCGACCCCATCGCAGAAATCTTAGGAAAAAGTGAAACCAAAAAGAGCTTACCGAGACACGAAACGTTGTACATGTTGTTACTTCTCGCCAAATTCAAAACCATGTATATATATAAATATATTATATATCTAAAACTAAATAACCACTCTACACAACAACAGCCAGTATTCCCATATCGAAAACCAGTCTATTGGCGTCCACACTGACACTCGTTCTATTTACACCAACTCGCCGATAACAATTGATAACATTCGTGGGGCGAGCAAATTGTCCGCTCGCCGGGCTTGCTCCATGAACCTCATGTCGACGTCCTCCAAGTTGTCTTCGCCCCGTCCACGACGCCGTCCTACCAGATTCACCCACATCGGATTCGGGGCTACGCCATTGGCTGCTCGCGGTGGTGTGTTGGACGTCGACCGACGAGTGACGTCACTCGCGCACCGGCCATGCGGGGACGACGCCGACGACGCCGACGCCGAGGATTTCCTAATGGAACGCGCGTGGTCGATACGAACGTCGACGGCGTGAGGCGCAGAAGCGCAGAAGCGCGTTGACGCAAAATCAATTGCTGCGCTATTCTAGACTTGCCGGTACCCGCCATGCTTACATGGTCAACGTAATTGGTAAACAGTGCTGATTGGATGTCAATACTTGTGTAAATATCAGCGATTCGGCTTTGGAATGTCTTCCAAGTGTGTTCAGTGGCTGGTAGCTGGGCTGGAGCCTCATGTTAGTCTCGTGGGGTGGACTAACTATTTGGTCGGCCAGCCTCAGTGCCGGCACCCCAATGATCGTCAGCCCCTAACCCCTATGCACGATTATCACCTGTCCCCCCCCCCCCGGTGACGGTGAGGACTTAGCCATGAACACATCTCCAATCCAACAACACCCAGAGCAGATTACCGCTTGTCGGGTAGAGGTTGGTGAAGATCAGGTAGAGAGGTGAACGTCCTCCGTATTAGGGTGCAGTGGTGACGTGCTCGCAAAATGCAGTCATAATGCATTTACAGAGTTTCTGGCGGCAGTTTTGTAAATCTTAAAACTATCTACGATATGGAATGACGGAGTGATTCAGAGCCATGGTTAGATGGTGGTAAGGTGTTCGGTAATGCTCTGATGAGACTGACTTGCGGTCCTAAAAAGAACCTAGGTCGACGTTTCGTCGGTGTTGGCACCGACATCTTCAGGACTTGTTCACACATGTTCATGTTCATACATTTTTCTTATTCACAAGATTGCTGTCTATTGTACGGTCAGTTTAATTATTTTAATAAGTGTTGTGTGCATATAGTTCGCCGATCTCGATACATAAATTGTTTAATGATTAATTAATTAAGTAATATATTTAAAAATGGCCACACAACTAATATAGAACATACCTGCTATTGCATAAATCCCAGAGCTCATTTCGGCCACTGTAGTAGTTCTGTGATCAAAGTATAAAACGTGAAAAACACGACACACGTATGATAGTGCACCGAGGGCGACCGCACCGGCGAATCGAGCGTCGACGAAACAACTGTTTCATGTCACACCCACGCGCCACGTGTCGCCATGACGTCACAGTGACGTGCTCCCCTCCTACCCCCACCCCACTCCTACCCCTCGGGGAAACACGCCGATCAATGAACACACCACTGGCCACTTTACCGCCGATCGCCACACCTGCAGATGGGGTTGATAAGACACAGTAATGATTTTATTAAGAGTATAATAAGTCGAAAATCATAATATGGCGTATACTGTACTCGGTTTTTTTTATCTAATCGCATTTTATTCACATTTTACGTCGATATGAGAAGCATTTTTGGGGTTCTGCTAATCGCATGTGGTTTTTTAATATAAATAATAAATAAACACAGACTTTTGCTCCATGAAAAATATAAGTATTTGCTGTGGTAATCGTTGTCAACACCATCGCTTTAATATAAGGTATGAGCGAAGCGAGCGAAATATTCAATTCCACTACCCCCCCCAGAAAAAAGTCACTTGTGTGTTTTTTTCCCTGCGCGCGACCAAACGCCTGATCCGATTTTGATGAAACTTTCAGAGGACCTACATTTATTCTCAACTTATAGTCCCCATGCGTTTTTGGAAGAAAAAAAAAGGTTCTCAAATTTTTTAATAAATCAATTTTTGCGGAATTTATCCAATTTTTCAAATATTTTAATCTCGGTAAGTGTCAAAGTTCCAGCTATGTTGACTTCAAGTTTGTCCGAGGCATATATTTGACAGAATTTCGTGTATGGAAGTAATTGAAAGTAAATCCGTATCAGACATATCTTATCTCCAATGTAATTAAAACCCTCGGGCATAAGTTACATCTATACATACATGTATATTACGTTCTCAATACCCAATGTGCTCCAAATAAGCATATTTTCGCTATGCGACAGCTCAGAGAGAAACAAAGAAAGGTCACAATCAAGGTTCACACATCCTATGAATACTTAAGAATACTAGGGAACTATGGATTAACCTTCGGTCACAATCGTCTGAATTTTCGAGTGATCAGAATCAGAATTTGCGAGAAGGCAATGACCTGGTTGGGTATTCCATGGTTCTACATATTATTCATTGGCATAGCTGCAGTGTTTGTGTTTCATAGCTACACCTTTATCTTTGAATCAGCTATACAAACTGCAACGCTCATCTTCAACGCAACACAAATTGCGTTCGCGCAGCCCTAGTATGTATAAATATAAACATTACTACACAATAATATTCAGTTTATGCGTGTATGGTAATTGTATGCCAATTGCTGAACGCATTAATATCCCCACCATGAAAATTGAAATCACCACTTACAAAAGTCGATGCGCTTTTTCATCATCACAAGCCGTCAATAACAGCCGGTCGTCGAAGCGTCGTCGGCTGATAACAGCGCCGCTCAACGAGGGACGCCCCTGGGTGGGCGACGTTATCGCAGCCAGCTGTTCTGGTCCAGACGCTTCGCCGACGCCACCTCCAGCGCCGACGCCGTCAACATCATAGGCCACTGAATGGGAGGCGCATGGATCTCTTATACAGCGTCCTCGCCAGCGCTATGCATTTGCTCCTTTCATTGGTATTTTGAGTGCGTGCAACTGAGGTCAAAATTCCCAATCCCGTCTGCTAGACGACCTCCTAGGCGGAGATTCCGACGCACGGTTGATAGTCTCACAGGCCACTCCAAACAAGTTATTGCGGCCGAAATTTGCTTTTACGCCTCTGAATAATATCTTCACGAATTTTTTGATAAGGACACTGCTATGCCACAACGATATTTGATTTGCCAGAAAAATTTTCGGCACTAAATTAAATTTTATATGACTTGGAATGCAACAATAATCTATAGAAATACTTTCATGGTCCAAACTTAGGGGCATTTATCTCTTGCCTCGGAGTTATGGTCGATTCAAGTGCACCCCATAACTCGATAGTCGTTTCAAACACCAGAGCATGCCTATTTTCTGACGCTCTGCGGCTGCAGGTACGAGTGTTTCGGGAAGTCTGGCACGAACGGGCAGTTGTTGCTGACTGCCAGCAAGAGGCGGGAGCTCGCTTTCATGCACTTGCTCCAGGAATGACAACAGCCCGGTTGTTTGTGTCTCCAACTTTTCTATTTTGAGCAAAACGTTTTTGCGATGTGGCACTCGGCGTTTTTGACTGTGTTTACCTTGTTTCTGTGCTGCTCGTGGTTGTGGACGGTCGGCTTTCCGACGATCCAAAACCACGACACCATCACAACAAATGTGCAGCTCAATTTGATCCAGCAGCCCGTTTTGACCCTCGGTAACGTATCTGTAGAAGGGCCAGGGTGGAAAACAGACATTCGCCATGATAAAAGACTTCAAAGCAAAGAACAGAAAGTACCAAAATATATGATGGACCTTTACAAAAAATACAACGCAGACAATAACTCCGGCAGAACCAGTACTCCCGTCGATATTGTGCGCAGCATACCACCAATAGCAACAGGTAAGCCCATCGAAGACCATAACGTCAACCCTTGAACAATGATTTCACTTTTATGCTACCTTTAATTAATTTGTTTTTGGTCGACAGCCTCAATGTCACCGCGAGACCAAAACTATCATGACAACTCAAGGAGGCATCTTCTTGTTTTCGACGTATCCGTCTCCAAAAGAGGAGAAGTCCTCGAAACGGCCGAACTGAAAGTATCATCCAACTCAATCCTAAACGAACTGTCCGTCTCCTCATTGGACTCCAACGACGTCCAAATCAACTCTGAACCAAAGATCCTCGCCGGCGACGTTGACGTCTGGACCACATTCAACGTCACACAATTTCTCCTAAATCGTATTACACACCCAAGAGGAGCGCCAATCAAATTTATCGTGCACTCGACAGATGAAAATCCTATGGATAACGACATTCTCCAATCGATGTTGATACTATCCTACTCCACACCGCGCGAACCCGTCCGCGACCCCGTCAGACGCAGACGCAGCGTGGAGGCGGAGGACTACGAGGAGGAGTCGAACAACGTCTGGGACGACGACATGTGGACGGCGCCGCGCGCCACAACCAGCAACCCCGTCGCGCGGCGGGCACGACGCCTGCGCAACACGTGTCGCCGACGTCCGCTTTATGTCGACTTCTCAGAGATCCACTACGACTCCTGGATCGTCGCCCCCAACGGATACGAGGTGCGGATGCGGAGGTTGACTCGTTAGTGCGTTTTTGCTGGTTGTCCACGCGCGTAGCTCAGCTGCGACGCATCTTTGAAGAAGGATCGCACGATGTGCAGTATGGATAGTCGATCAGGTCGGGGATTGTAGTGCTGAAAGACAAATTTAGTTCTGGGCTCATAAGGATGTCTATTTGGATTGACAACAGCTTGAACATCGGATTGTAGCCATGTTGAAAACGCACACCATTCAAAACCAGAATTCCAAAGACATGAACAAAATTAAACAATTCATAGAACGAAGCAGATTGCGTGACTATCGTATATGGAATCACTGATAATAAGTTCTTTTCACTGATTTTTATTTGTGGCTTAGAGGTTTCTTTCCTTATAGCAGACATCCCGAAACCTCGCATGAGTATATTTGTGCGTTTTACCAAGTTATTGAAATCCTAGTTGAGATCCTTACTACATAGAAGGTATACAACTGAATTTGGCCAATTAAAAGCAGCAAATTCAGTTGTAACTTGTAATTCTTATAGTTGAGGTCTAAACAAGGAGTTGACACACATGGCAAAACTAGGCATTAGTATAACGTGCAAGTATCCTTAGCAATCATTCGGCAACCATTCTCAGCACACACTTGCAAACACTCACACAGTGACATTCGCATTCCCAATTGTAAAAACTGTTGTTTAATGTTAGGGAAAATGTCTCAAGACTTTACCCCTGACAGCTATTGTTCCATTCCAGGCGTTCCAGTGCCTGGGCAAGTGTTTCTTCCCGGTGAGCGAGCACCTGTCTCCGACGAAGCACGCCATCGTGCAGACACTGATCCACAGCGTGTCACCGGGCAAGGTGTCTCGTGCGTGCTGTGTGCCCACGCGGCTGGAGCCCATCTCGGTGCTCTACGTGGACCAGCGAGGGGTGCTCACCTACCGGTTCAGCTACCAGGACATGGTCGTGGCGGAGTGCGGCTGCAGGTGAGGCGGCACGAGTCGGTTCGAGGTGGCGTCTGAAGGCGTCGGACAACGTGGAAGGGCTTTCCTTTCCTTTACTCTTATGGGGGCTTGAATGGGAGAAATCGTTACGAATGCAATGAGATTTACCATCTCATCTACGAGAGACAGGTGGATACTGTGGATCGCTGCTGGATACTGTGGTGTCGCTGTGGATACTGTGTGCTTAATTCCTTGGCTTTTAACACGAACTCGAGAAGGGAGGCCGGAGGGGTGATTTGTTTAAACATTTGAGGCGATGTTTTTTCGTATCGAATATGAGGAAATTTAAGAGAACTTTAACCATTTTGTGAATTGTGAACGATTGGCTCGATACGTGTTCATAAAATAATAGAGTCGTAATGGTTTGCACAAGTTTTATATAATCATATATGTATGCAAAATAATTAGCTTAATTAAAACAAACAATGTACAATAGTGGTATGACTTTTGTAAAATTGATGTATGGTAACACGAAAAGTCAACGAATGTTATTCGTAATAAATATAATATCAGTGATTGTTCATGCTCATTGTAAACACGGATAAAAATCAAAACTCACACTCGAGGCATCAGAAACACACGCTATTTGGAATGGTAGAATGTAAGAGTGCATGGAGTTCACTTCATGATCGCTCATATTTGAATGGGCAACGAAGTTGAATCCGTTGCTAAGAACACAATGTCGATCAGATCACTTGAATATTACGTTGCACATCTCATTGTTCTTTCTGTTAAGTGCGTAAGTTTTCCCGGAGACCTTGAGCGTTCTGTACTTGGACTTGCGTAGCCTGTGCTTGCTCCCCGGAATACGCTCCACCTTGAACACGTTGTGTCTGGAACGGAAGAAAACCATCTCATTTGGATTCGCTAATCGCAATCAAATTCGTCTTAATTTCTCTATTATAATTTCTATAATATTAAACTATATTTTCTCTATTTTTATGTTGAACACATGTACTTGTTTAGATCTATTTGAAATAAAATTACACATTATTAATAATAGTTTAGTGAATGTTTTCTGGTCATCGCAAGTGACAGTGGAACCAGTAAATTTATCATTTTCCTGAGTAGGTATTCGATTGATTGATGTGACTTATAAAATATTGAATGACATGCCATGCCAGTCACCAGTTTACCTGACGACGGAGTCCGGCTGTTTGAGCTGCAGGCAGAGGGCGATGCTGTTGTAGAAATCGATGTCTGACACCAGGTTCAGCTTCACCTCCGTAGCCACGTTAAACTCAACCTGACTTCGGACGAACGAAGTGTCCACCTTCGCTACTCCTTGGATCGAAAGGCCGGCGCTGCAAAATACCACTCGCATCACTTTCCACCCAGTTATCTGTTCAAATACTTGTTATACCACATTGCGAATACACTTGATAGACATCGAAATACCATTGTTTTTTTATATCGATTGATCCTTACTTTTTTTCCACTAGAGAGTGCGCATTCCTGTTCCAGAGACTAAGCTGGATTTGTCCAGAAAGGTCGAATGACACCCCTCCGACGAGCCTCAGTTCTGCCACAAATCCCGTCTGCAGAGGCACGTATTGGAGATGATCTTGAAGAAGTGCCAATGTCTGGAAACAGTAAATACACAAGGGAAATTATTGAAGCGACCATGGTCTAAATGGCTATCAAATCCCAGATAGCGTCGGCGTATGTACCTGGAAGGCGGGCGTCTTTTCAGATCCGGCGCCCGACCAGACGTGCCCCATGAGTTCGCCTTGTCCGTTGAAGAAGACGAAGGGGCGCACCGCCACCCCCAGCACGGTGAGCTCCATGCCAGCGGTGGCAGCCTCCTCTGGCTCGTCGTCGGCAGCAGCTTCGTCCGACGAGATGAACGAGCCGAGCCCACCGGCGAACAGGCCCAACTGCAATGCAAAACGCGCGGCATAAGTCTCAGAGAGAAGTCTTACAAGAAAGCTTATGTGCAGACAAATTTTTCTTGTGAGTGAATGGGGGGGCGGGGACGGGGTGGTGCGAGAGTAGACTGCAGTTTGCAAACGGCCAGGCACTAGATATAGACCTTTCTCACAGAGGTTAGTCCTATATGTAACGAAAAAGATTTGGGAGGGGGGTGGGGTCTTAGTCCTGACTTGCAGCAAACTATCTTGTAAAACTAAAAATCGTCAATGGATCCCCGTTCCTGAAGACGATGTAATTTTGATAGGTACGATTTCTGCAGGAATGGCAATTGGCAACACTGCCAAAAGAGGCTCAGAGTGGTTTGAGGCGCAGCCCTCCTCTACACACCCCAACAGAAGAATGCTTTTCTTTGCGTTATTTACTTTTTTATGTTCTTGTCACTGTTCAATGTTTAGTTTGATTAATCATTGTGGGATTGGGAAACTATATATTTTCATCGTGATAAATGAACTTGATGAATGATAAATAAACTGATTAATTTCAACGTGGTAAATGATAAATGCAAAATCCGAATGGGCCGCTCGTCCATAAACATGAATCTAATATACAGATTATGTTTTTCCGTTTTAACTCTTTCAACCATAACATTCAAACCAATCAAACCTGTAAATAATAGATATTTGATTCGTGTCCTTACGCTGAATATCCCGGTGGACTGGCCATGGCTGTCCAACTCGATGTCGACGATGCCTCGTTTCAGCAGTCCGCTTGAAATCTCCTGGATCGTTACCAGACTTCCGTTGCCACTGGGCCCACTCAAGAACGTCCTAGTGAACGCTGTCGAAAGTCCCCTCTGACCCAAAACGTCATAGTTGTTCAGCCTTGTCTCTCCGTGGATGATGCTCAAAACCCTCTTACGAAACACGACGTCCCTTTCCGAAATCTGGCGTAGCCTTTGCAGCAAATACTGCTTCACTTCGTACGTCGGATCGTTAGAGTTCAGCGACCAAATCAAGTCGGCCAGATCGTGTTGACTAGGATTCGACTCTAGAAGTATGTCCGAAGCCAACGTTCTCGCGCTGGAGTCGAACTTCTTCCCGATTTGGTAGTAGATTTTGATGGCGGCCTGCTTGACCTTGGCGTCCCAGGAGTCGACGGGCAGGGCACGCAGGGCCTTCATGGCTGCCACGCTGGTCTTCTTGGTGCCTGTGAGGGCGTGGCCGAGCAGTGTGGGGATGGTCGCCTCGAGACCGAGGTTCTTGAGCGCGCGCAGATACCGCTGCTTGCACTCATCGTTCGAGCACTCCTTCAAGCCTGATATCAGAAAGGCCAGGACGTCGTCGACCACCTTGTGCTGGCTGTTGCCGGGGAGCTTGCGGAATTTGTTGGCCATCGCCGAAACAGTGAGAAGTAAAGTTTCTCGGAGTTTCTCGCCGACTGCTTTTCTCTTCGAGGTGAGCTTCAAGACGTCTGGAAAGAAATCTGTGATGATTATTTAATTCATCTTTAATTACCAGTGCTATCATGTTATTTGGAAAGGATAATTGGCGCTTCTTCTGCTACCTTTAGCAAGAGCTAAATTACTGTTTCACACTGTCAACGCGCCTGTCGCTTCACTGAGTGGTATTTGGTCATTGGTGTTAATATTTACCACGAAAAAATCTATTGTGGATATTGAATTTAGAAACTTGTGTGTGTTTTACGTCAAAATAAAGCCTGAATTTGAATTCCATCGTCATAGCTTCTGCATATAATCAGTAATGTACCCTTGATGACCTCGACGTTGGGGTGGGAACCGAGCGAGAGTGCCCAGAAGTATCTCTCGCACAGCTCAAGGTCGTTTTCGTTGTCGACCTGGATGAAGGACATGGCTGCTGCGTGCGACTCTTTCGTCTGCGCAGCTCCGATCAGGTCGCCCAGCTGCAGGCTGCACCAAGGAAAGGCTCATCAGTTCCCAATTCCCCCGGGCAAACCTTCGTATCCACAAGCCCATACAATCCCATATGGCACAGTTTGTAACGAAATGCACAAATATGAAGAATCGGAACATGTTGCTCCACAAATTCTGTGAAGTAATAAGATTCCGTGATGTATACAAACGAAATCTTCCCCAGAACTAGACAAAAGTAACGTTCGTTCCCTCCCTCCCTCCATAAAGAGTTTGACTTTTAGTTTGAACCATTTCCACTTTCGGTTGGGTGTGCTGATGCGCATTCACTTACACGATGTCCTTGTTTTTGGAACTCTTCAGGGCTTTCAGGATTTGATCTTTGGACGATTCTCGCGCCGTGCTGAGAAGTTTGACGAACGCGTTGGCCGATTTCGTGGTGCCTAAGTTCTCGTTTGCCAGGAAGGCATGATTTTCTTTTACCAGTTTGTGCAGCTGGAAGTACCATTTAATGAGAAGGAATAACTTATGAATTATGACTAGCAGGCCCGGGTGAACATAACAACAAATTCTTACCGAAGGACACTCGTCCGTTACACAAGTAGTTGGCTCTCTTTCTGATACTAAGATCATTTTATTCAGCACTTTTCCAGTGTTACCCTCCAAAGCCAGGATAGCTGCTTCGACCGAACTGGCTTTGATCGGGATCAATGCTACTGGGTCGTCTGAAAGAAATCAGATTATTAATATTTTAATCCTGAAGAATATATATAAGAAGCACGTTTCTCTGGAGCCAGAACATCGTCGAACCTGTGAGAGTGATTTCCTGCGTGGCTTTCACAGAAGTGCTGGCCTCTTGCCGCATTACGATGGACATCTCATGGGTCTCTTCGGTCATGACCGACCTCAGCACTGAGAGGTCCTTCGACAGTTGGTACGTCGCTTTGCGCAGCGAGCTCACGTTGGCCCCCATTACCTGGCATAAACGGCAAGAGTTTCAGGACAATCCCAGTAAGTTGTTTCAGGATATGTAGGCACATAATTAAAAGCTGAGTCCAAAACAATAGTATTCTAATCATTAACTGTCCATCGACGATAATAGCATGCACGACTTTCAATGATCATACATTTTTACAATACCTCTGACCACTATGCCAATTTGCAGAGAAAAACTCTATGGTTTAAAATTGAAAACCAACCGCCAGTTTCTTCATTGCAGCTAACTCGAAAGTGAACACTCACCTTGTCAGGGTGGACTATAAGCGGGGCTGCTTTCCCTGTGACGCAGTTGGTCTTGGTTTTTAGGAAGGTGTGGGAGTCGATGGTTTTGTACGACGCGTCACATCTTCCAGACGCATCTTTTTCCGTCAAGTCCATGTCCAACAGCTGGAACTGAAAAGGGCAAACCGACATCGATGTCAATTACCTACGCAATCTATATTACAGAAAGTGTGTGCTGAGGCAAGCAACTGAAAGAATTATTGTATTCGAATGTTTGACGGTTAGATAAACTGTTGTAAGAAATTTGATAGAAATGAACCTTGCGAATCACGTATTTTTATTATTTAAATTGTCAAGAGTGACGACTGGATGTTAGTTTTGGTGGAACCCACAGAAGCAACGAAACTTTAAGAAAAACACAAAATGCACAGTATTAAAAGTGCGAAAACGGATTGATGATTCATGTAATCGTGTACCTGAAACATACTAGCGATCCCCTTTTTTAAGTTGACCAGCGATCGCTCCTCGTCTTTCTCTATGTAGATGTTGTCAATCTTGCCGCTGGTCCAGTGGATGTAGAACGCCCCATTCGCCATGTTCTCCAGCTTCGAGGTGTGGGCAATGAAGCCTTCAGGCGCCGGCGCCTTCCGTGATTTGATGTGCAGAATCGGTGAGGAGAGCTGCACAAAACGAAACGAATCATTTTCCTATTCACCTCTACCGTTAACGACTGATTATTGGCTAGTTTACTTTTTTATTAACGGTTTGGACATCTGTTGGCTGTAACTAAACCATTCTTCTCACAAGAAAAATATATATGCTTCTAATAATTTCAATACGCGTAAGTTGAGCTGGAGAAAACCCAACGTAATAGCCCAATTGTTTTAAACGTCAAAAAAGCAGACAGAAAGGCAGATGATCTGAGGTAGCCGAATTTAAAAAACAAAGAATTGCAAACTCTAATCTGCTGTTATTTTATGCCTGAGTTTTTAAACTTAACATTAAAAATAAAATATCGCACGATTGACTGCGAAATGTAGGTCCAATAAGACATAGCAGCAGTGCTCTGTGATTGTCATAACCGTCCACAACATGTAAGTAATGAGGAAATAGCAATGTTTGCATCTTGAATGCGCTATAGTGGGTCCTTATTATAACAGTTCAATGACAGTCATGCTGTATGACGCAAGTAGAAGCTGAAGCATGTCGAACATGAAGCACTGTGCGCGCTAGTGTAGGTGCGCAGTTAGGCATACGGCCATTGGAATCCACTTTGGTCATCTGATATTATTCTCGGTCACGAAGACCCCATGTGGTATCACGTCGCCATTGTTTCGTCCACTGACGCGGCAAGGAACTTTGCGACGAGGAGAGGGGGCTATGATGCTGATTCCAAATCCCAATAGATAGCCAGGATTATTAATATTATGCCATGAGGACTGACAATGATATGGGGCGAGGATTAAATACCACACTTACTTGCACTGAAGTTGATTTAATGCCAATTTGGAATCGTACACCCGTTATTTGTGGATGATATGTTATAATTATTAATTATCATGGAAATGATGACCCATTGGTATAGTACAAATCAGATACACTGATTATCTTGCTCTGATGATGGACAAGTTCGGAGAATGGGGATGACTGAGGGGGGAAATTGGAATTTCCACACGACAACGTCCACACGACGTCCACAGCATTTTCCCGTCCGACCTACCTGCAACCTAATGAGCTTGTCGTTGAAATTGACGGGGTTCTCCCAAAGCGAGCCGACGGACAGCTCGCCGGTGATGTGGTATCCGACGTCCTTGCCTCCTTGTGCGACGCCCTCGTTCATGAGCACGGTGTTCTCCAGCCGGTAGGAGTAGCCGGCACCGAGTTCGAACTGGTGCGAAGTACCGGCAGCCGCTGAAGACATCAGCACGAACCCGTAGCACAGGCTCAGGATCATGTCCCACCCTACTAACAGAGCCATCGCGAGCAACATGCCACCTTCCCGGTCCCGGTCCCGGTCCTGTTGCCAACGGGAACGTCGTGCCTATCGTCACCTTGGCGTGTCACGTGTCACGTGTCACGTTCGCCCCTCGTCCGTCACAATCGTCACCGTGTGATCTACACTCATTGTTAGAAAGTTACGACTCCTGTGCGATTGTATATCATTGATTTGCTAATAGTGTTTGTGTTGATGTAAAATGTAAACGATGTAATCACAGTAATATGAACAGCTGAACGTCCGTGTGTGAAGCTGATCGCGAAAATTGACACGTATATTGTCGGTTTGTTTGCGATCAATAACTCGTATTTATTTATTAGCTCAATTAATGAATCTAAATCGCGCGAGTCGCAAGCAGAAAACGGCTCTCTGCATCGCTATGACGTCTCTTCGCGAAGGTGAAGTTTGAACTAAGATCGCTCAAGTTCGTTCTATGACCACAAATAGCCGGTTGAGGCTTCAGAGAAACCCGTTATGAGATAGGCGAGGGCACACGATGGTATTACACGTGAGCGCCAGGTTGAAAGAAGGCGATTTGATGTCATTAATTTCAAGCAGGTGTGAGGCTTTAGCATCGCTTAACATTGGCTGCCGTGCGAGCAGGTAACATTCTTGATGGCTGATATACCCATGGTGTAGTTTAATGTACACAAAAAATAGTTTCGGTATATCGGATGTGACATATATATTTCCGGTGTTATAATCGTTCTGTTGTTAAAAGCGGTGATAAATGTATCTATCCGACAATCGCGGATATGTTGTACTCACTGCAATTTTACATGCATTTTTTATATTTTTTATGGTTATAGTAGCCGAAGGGCATTTGTGAATGAAAGATTAACTGCTTTGATATATTTTATTTGGCAGAGATTTCAGCCATTCACATGTTCTAATAAATCCGATTGGATATTATTAAATTACTTTTTACTATAATGTCAAGTCTACTTGTATGTTTACAAATTTAGCCTCAGCACGTGATTGGCCAATAAGGGAGAAGCTTATTCACGATTATGCCTTACGGTGAGCTTTAGGAGGGGTTGGAATTTGGGGGTTGCATGCGGACGGTTGCGGCCATTCACCCTGCTGGGGGTGCGGTGCCCTCGTAGCGTCCAATCCACCCTGAAGACCTTGCGAAAGGAATAGGACTCAAGTCAGGAGTGGGTGCGGATACTGGTGAGTGGTGGCAAAGCGTGATCTTACCTGGCGCCATTTGACAGTATGAATCTAAAATGTAAAGAAAATTAGGAGTTATCCACCACCAGAAAACAAGAAGAGTGCGCGAGGAGCAGTTGAAAATGAGTTCGGAACTTCGAATATTTGGGTTGTTAATCGTGAGAGACCAGAAATTACAATATCCAGTTAAGAAATTATCTAGACTCTATAGAGAATATGATTAAAATAGGAGAATCTGATTGGCTGTTACCATTGAGATAACAATTTAACCAGAGGTAAACTATTTGTATATGTATATTATGTAATTGAAATTAAATTTCAATTCAGAAGCGAGCAGTTGGTGGTGTTTATTGGCAACAACCATACTGCCTTTGTCGTGCTTTTGTTCTTCAAAATCGAGATACAAATTACAATCAATCGTATAGACGTTATCTTCAGTTGGGGTTGAAAGGTCAAGGAGCAAACCACACATGCCGTGGAGCTCGATCTGTAGGCCACATCACAACTTATCACGAATTCAGATCAGGATGGGAATGACATTTTTCAAAGGCCATCAAAGTTCCAACATTCTGGGGGACGAATCTTGAAGACGGTCTTGACCAAAGATGCTATATTGTCTTGACCAACTGAGGCTTTTCATGAAACGTCCTATTGTAAAACAATGCATGCATTCATTATAGGATCGGATATGAGATTTTACAAAGGTAATCAAAGGGACGAATTTTGAAGACGGTCTGATTGAATTAGGTGTGTTTCATATTATTATATACTTTAGTACTTCAGTACACTTTATTCATCTATATGATTAAACCAATAGATTTTATTCTGTCCTACTTTTTTATAAAATAATTAAAGGATGTAACTAATCTTTAATTTTCGGTTCCAACTTGGTCATTATATAGAGCTTCAGTAAAAATTCAGTTTTGCACGCGCGTTTATTTTAAGTCAATCTCGACAAGTTGCTGACTCTCTCATCTTGTTGACCATCACAAATATTGCTTGGTCTGCTGAAGTGGCGATGTGCATTTAGTGAGGTTATCCTTATCAACAGACTAACGAACTATTGACGCGATAAATGGTAAACAATTATTATAAAAATGCTATCGATTTGTGAGAATAATGACCACTGGTAATTGATACGAGGGCTTGCTTCGGGTCGCTCGACCCTGCGCACCGCGCTGCATACGGCCCCAGGGGCACTCGTGTGTGTGCATTTTGAGCGACTGATTGCATTCAATTGAGATGATTATAATCACTTCCATCTCTCATGTATTTCATCCGGTGCTCGGCTAGAAACTGGTTTACTTTCTGGACGTGCGTTGCTAGTTTCGACCAGTGTGGCCAATTGTAATGTACGCCATAGATTATGAACTGTGCCTATACTTGCAAAAATAATCGGTATTTACGTAGTTAGTTTTTGAGGAAATTTTACAGCAGTTAGTACCATCAATGTTAGTACTTAGTAGTCAGCAATTTTTTTAGTAACTATTTTACTGTCATAGTCCCCTACAAATTACCCTCAAAATGATTCTAAATTGATTGATTCTTTAAATGGCCGTTGAAAACAAACTGCAAAATAATACAAATAATAAATACAAAATAAAGTTATGTATTCTCACCAAAAACTGCTAAAAGAAGAAGTGCATTCCTGACCATGGCACACCTTTGGTTGTTGATTTGCATTTTAAGGTAACACACGATTTTACTAAACTACTTGAGAAGAGAGTGATATTGACCTATCCAAAAATGAGCCTCATTTACACGAACTCAATCACATAACACATTCATCGCAGGACCCTGATTTATGATCACTGCCCAGCTTGGCGGAAAGTGTTAATCTCAGAGAGATGCATTGGGAAAAGAGAGGGGGTCGGGTATCATCCTTTGATCAGTCAATTTATAATCATAACACTTTTATTCGATTGGAAAAAAGAAACTTTAGGTACCAATGGTGCAATCATGCACCCTTGCTTTTGGAGATTGTTCATGTAGAATTAAGAATTATGCAGTTATAACATTTCGAAGAATTAATGGATGGTGTGGAGAGCAACAATTTGAAGCTTGGCGCGAATAAGGACGGTTTGACAGTAAACTCTAGCGGTATCTTTTGGTACCAACAAAACAAGAGCAAGCAAATATTTTGTTCAATGATCTATTAATAACTCAGTGAATTGATCTGATCTCGAAAATATTATTATATTGGCAAAATAAATAAAAAATAATTAATTTTTAGTTATCTTTGCGACTTTTAAATTTGGTACAATCCTCTCTCCTTCCTTCCACGCTGGATTCTGCGGTCACTGCGCTGCGCAGACCAACGCATTTAGATGCGCAGAAGTCTAGGGAGCGGAGCCGGACCAAAGAGACGCCTAGGTAGAGAGAGAAAGATAGCAAGGGCATCGCTTTTTGGGAGTCCGTCGGATTTTGTCGGTGTTTTGCTTACATTGGATGATTTGTTGACCTGTTCGGCAGATTTCTGGTACAGGTACGTAAACAATAACTTACTTACTTCCTACCTGTGTTTTAGAAGTAGTGATTATGTAGTAATGGCGTAATGCTCTTGCACACTTGTCTGTGTTGGATTGGGGCCCCGGAGAGATAGCTACATTCTCTTCAAACACTAGTATTCATTGATCGTTTTTGTAGGATAAAGTAACAAGAGCTATTCCACGGAAATTTATTTTGCAGCAAACGGTTGCGTATTAAAGCATACCATACTGCAGTAGCCAGTAACCTGACGGGAGATCAGACTCCCTAATTTTGTTTAAAATGCACTTTGGAAAATGGCTTCAAGTTTCTTATGGCAGTAGCCTTATCTGTGCTGTAGCTATGTCCTTTCATAATCTCCTGTACCTGGAGTTATAAACTTTTGTAAATATTCCATTTATTGGTTCCAGGGTGTTCAACTACTTCTTAAAAGTTATACTGAAAACTTCAAAATGCCGGGCTTCAGTAGCGTGGGCACATTCAAGATATTCATTGGCAATCTGGCCGATATGACTACAATCACAGATATCAAGCCCCTTTTTGAGGCTCATGGCAAAGTCGTAGAATGTGACGTTGTGAAGAACTATGGGTTTGTGGTGAGTTAAAGCTTGAGTAGCTAAAACAAAGTGCTCCTGAAAAATCTAGTCTTAAGGAATTAGTTACATTGTATATTCAATTACTGCTTCGGTACGGGATAGGCAACTAGCATGCCTTGGCAGCTCTCACTGCATTCACAATGTATGTTGCCGTTTTTACGTTATCTTTAAACTGGGTAAACATTTAAAAAAACACACAAAGGGATTATTTAGCTAGGTACTTCTAAAATTCAATTTACTTATTTAGAATGAACAAGTACATATTTCATTTTATTTTTATGTACACAAATTAGCCTCCCAAAAATGTTGCCCATTCTGGGATTTGAACCCGGGTCCCCAACTTTCGCGGCTGATCCCGGAATGGGCACAATTTTTGAGAGGCTAATTTGTGTACATAAAAATAAAATGACTAGCCAATTACGAGCTTTTGTAATTTAAATAAGATTATAAATACATATTTCATGTTTTAAATAGCAATACATACATACCGGCATAATCATGGTTATAGAGCTGATCTGACCGAAGAAGACAGCTGGTAAGGCCTATACTTTAAAGTTGCATCTAGGATACATACAGCGCTGAGCTAGTTGCGTATCCCGGCTAGCAATGGCCGAAGTTTATATTAAGTGAATCTTTTCACTCTGGCTAGACTGATAAATACCTAAGGATCAATTTTTTTTTGCATACAGATAAAATTTTTGTCATTTTCAGCATATGGAGAACGAGGAAACTGGCCGAGAGGCAATCAATAAGCTCAATGGCTCGACTGTTCATGGTCAGGCAATTAAAGTTGAGGCTGCTACGAGCCGTAAAGGTCCTCAGACTCCAACAACGAAAGTTTTTGTGGGAAATTTAACGGACAATACAAAGGCACCACAAGTTCGAGCATTGTTTGCTAAGTTTGGGACTGTGATGGAATGCGACATTGTTAGAAATTATGGATTTGTGGTACGTTAAAAGCTAGTGTTTTAGTTATGGCCAAGTGTAGTGGTGCCAAGTTATTCGAATTGTATAAAATGTATTTGCATTTATTTCCGCAGCATATTGAAGCGACTGACAGACTGAATGAGGCAATCAAAGAGTTGAACGGATTTGTCGTCGATGGCCAGCCCATGAAGGTGCAGGTTTCCACGAGCCGGGTTCGGCAGCGGCCTGGGATGGGTGACCCTGAGCAATGCTACCGGTGTGGTAGAGGAGGTCATTGGTCCAAGGAGTGTCCGAAATCTGGAGGGTAACTAAGAAAAAAAAATCAAACTTTGGAAAATACAGGGTCATTTCACGTCAGATCACTTCTGAATTTACTTCACCATCTCCGATTTTGATGAAAATTTAAATAATCATACCATCAGAAGGGCAAAAAAAAAATCATCTCATTTTGTTTCTTCCTAACTCGACTCGTTAAGTTACAGCCAGCCAAAGTCGGCACTTTTCACTCGACACCCCCGAACGTCGGAACGTGTAACTTTAGTATAAATGTAGATAGAGGGATGAAATTTTTTTTGCAACTAGTTAATGAATCTATAATCAAATGCAAATCAAAAAATATTTTCTTAGCTTGCAAAATGCATTTTTTATTTTTATTTTTTTATTTTTACCTCCTCCCCAAAAGGGTATTTTTTTATGTCTGAAAAAAATTATGTTGGTGGGGATTAAGATAATGAACAAGGCAGCCAAGTTTCATCATGGGCCGACTGTCAGATGCTGAGAAAAACGATAAAACGCACCTTAATGCATTTAAAATATCAGTTTTTCCATGTTAAAAAAATAATTTTAATAAAATAACTCTAACGTGGAAATTAAAATGTAACTTTGGGTTAACAAATCTGAAAACAACAAAAAAAATCTAAACTTCAGATTTCGAAAATTTTCCTCGTAATCTGCTCGATGCCATGATTTGAAAATCGGTCAACTCTTAACATCACATTCCTGAAATCAGCTGGAAAAAGAGCCACCTCAAACACAAAATAATGTATAGCAGCTGAGCCCAACCTTGGCCCATGATCAAACTTTGCACACATGTTTAACACAATAGCGCAAAAGAAATATAAAAAAACCAGCCAAAAAAATATCCTTTTAAAAATAGGGGTTGAAATGGGGCAAATTTTTAAAAACTACCCCATTTAGGGGTATAAAAAATAAAATGTTGCTGACTTACAATATAGACTAATTATTTAGCTTTCCAAACATATTTTGAGATACTAAGTTTGGCCTGCTGTGAAAGGAGATATTGTTGTTTTTCTAAAAGCCTGCACACTCTTTGACTTTTTAAAGGGCCAAAACAAAAAAACAAGGGCCCCTAGGGGCAACTCCTGCAAAGGAGTTCTTTTTTTTTGGGCGCCTTTAAGCACCACTATTCATTCATTCATTCATTCATTATTATGAAGGTGTATACCAAGTTTCGTAAAGTTTGGAGGGGGTCAGGTAAATTTTGTCGATTTTTCAGTTGATTTGAGCTGAAATGATCCTACACTTATATTGAGAGTTGATACAATGCTAATAAGTTTGGTTTCAGGATGGGTGGCGGCGGTCCGATTGGGGGCGGCGGACCCGAGCGCAACGGATTCCGCGGGGAGCGAATGTTTGGCCGAGAACCGTACCCACCCCCTCCACCCCCACCGTTCATGCGCGACCGCATGATGGGAAGATTCGGCATGTCGCCAAGGGTTCGTTCTTTTAACTCTAAAACCTCTGTCACTTATGAATCTGTTGCTATCTCTAAAAGTCTTGAACAATGATGCTCTCTCTATGCCAAATGAGTTTCATGGTTGTTTCCCCACCAGGACAACTACTACGATGGCTACTATGAGCGAGAGCCACCACGTGAGATGTTTGAGCGCCGGTTCCCTCCGATGCCCCCACGAGACTTGGGACCTTCTCTGCGCGGCCGGGACTTCCTGCCAATGCCGCCCCTTCCCCGTCCAAGGGATTCGCTACCCCCGCTGCCCCCCATGGGCATGCGTGGGCCCAGCTCCATGCGCGAGTCGTTCGATCGTGGCGGCTCCGAGTATGGCATGTTCAGTCGCCGCTCGCCTTCGGGCGGTTCTGGAGGACCTCCGCGCTTCAGGTAAGCTGATGGGCAAATGGGTTCATGCCATTTGGATGCGATGCAATAGCAGTTTCATAAGTCCCAGGCTTAATTTTGTTGTTGCCATGCCAACAGCAGATTAAATTCATTCCACATTAAATGCGATTGTCTGCTGAGATAAACATATCAATATATTTATCTATACTTAGTGATTCCAAGCCCAAATTACATGTGGAACATCACATAAATGCACAATATTTGATTGTTGTGATTGAGGGGCATTTTGTAATGTTTGTTGAATAATGAATTAGAAATTTTTGTAGAGCTTTAATCAAATTTCTTGGAAAGCTGAAGCAGTCAGCCATAGAGGATTGTAGGATTTTTTATGGATACCTAGTACTTTTGTTTTTAATAGGGCTTCTAGGTGTCTAGGCTAATAGGAGGGTGGTTTGTTCTCTTTCAGCCGAATGTATGAGGATTTCAGCCGAGACAGTTTCGATGACAGACGGTAAGTCCAGCATGTTAGACATTTTTCGTTTAATTGGTGAGGGCATGGTGCGTAGATACCAAGAAGGTAAAACCGTGCCCGCTGAAGGGCTGCTCTTTTCCTTATGCTTTGTACATTTTGTATATTTGATTATCCTCCGGGTGGTGACAAGTTTAGAGTGAGTTTTCACAGATAGACTCAGATTAATATTCAGGTTCCTTCCCCGCTTTTATATTCTTATAAGATAATTCTTTGTTTGCGATGATACCTTTTTTAACAGTTATTTTGCAATAATTGTCAGCTTTCATTTATTTGTCCAAGTTTATGATATCTATCGGCCCTCAATTTTATGCAGGTTTCGTAAAGCTTTATCAATTTCGGTTGGGATATTATTTTCTTAGCCAATCTGCTGGTTATGCATGCCAATACTAGGGGTACTCTACTTAACCACGATTTTAATTTTCTTACGCTTACAATTTTCATTAGTTTTCGGTGTTTGAAAAATGTAAATAACGGATACTTACACATTTTAGGCGTGATCGGGTCGTTGGTGCAATCGTACGATTGCCGAAAACGTTTCTCGATTAGAATCATGGTCCCCGGTCGATCGGCTAATTGAGTTGCTTGTTTACTCTGTCAGACCGGGAGTTCGCGGAAGCGGCTCTCCGCGGCGGTACGCTCCGTATTAGGAGCTCGGTGGCCTCGCGCGCGCCGTTAAATGCCCGTCGGTCGCGTCTCGTACACAATTTTGCGCGCGGCTCGCGTCGTTTGGGATGGCACCGTCGGTACCCGGGACGGGAATGTTTCGGCGCCGCTTAACTTTCCGTTTGCTTGTAATTTGTCTCTCGTGTTTTCCATTTGAGCAGCTCTGCTGCTCCTTATAGATTGTATGCTCTTAACACACAAAATAGTAGTATGTGCCCATTCATGTATTGAATCTACCTATATTTAGACTAGGTGCAAAATGTCATATCAATATCTTAGATGAGGCTATTTTTTTTTTTAAATATATCGTTTCATTAGCTACCTACTCAAAATGTGTAGGTGAAAACAACTTTTCTATTTCTATCCTAAAGGAGAATAGGAAGCTCATTTTTTTTTTTCACTTCGTAGTGCTTAACAAGTCAGTGTTTCATCGGCATAGATCGTACTAAACAGAGTTGGCTCCGTTTTATCTCGTGAACCCTGCCTATAATTAGTTGTATTTTACGTTTCACTACTAATCAATCAGTATACACAAAAAAGAAAGAAATACAATGTATGTATGTGAAAATGAGCTCGTCTACTCCGTTTCGGTTCCCTCGATTGGCTTCCCATTTTCCCCGGGCGGCAATGCGATCGATCCCTTCGACTCCCGATTCCTCCAGACAGCCCGTTAGCGCACTGGAGGTCGTGTTTTGGTTGCGGTCGCGATGAGATCGGACTCGGAGGCACGGTAAGCCTGTCGCGCGAGACGCCACGCCGTGTCGTTGGATTCGGTCGCCACGCTTACAGGTAGGAAGTGTCCGCTGTCACTCGTAGTAAAGTCTGAGGGCTGGCCATTGTTTCCGCCGTGGATCTGTGTGGATGAGGTGAACGGACTGCCGTGTCGAGGCCAAAGTTATGCCACCCGCGGTTGTGCTTCTGTGTGGTCAAGGCGTAAGTGCTGATATGAGCGCGCTTGCATAGGTCATTGTCTCGTTCAGGCTAAGGACGACACTTTTTGATACCTTCCATTAAAATGATGTTGTCAAAAATAATAACATTTTAATGTTTTCCATCTCCATTAGGTGCACAGACATTCATTATTATTTCAATGTTAACATTGTTATAAGGAAGTAGTAGCTAACAAAACAGAATAGTGGAGACTTTCATTCATATTTTTATAAAAAGAGTCTCCTTATTTCAATGGCTCCTATGAACAAATAGTAAATTGAAACAGTGGCCATGGCAAATATCTAGTTATTACATTGACTATTTTTACATAGGTCGGCACCTATAACAAGCAGGAGGTATGTGCTGGTTAAATTTCCTGGAAGCAAGTCCCCTTTCAAGGCTTGTTCTCAACAAACTCTGATTGTTTTTTGTGGTGGACAATTTCTATTAGTGCATTTCATGCACATTCTGCATTTGTAGCCCTATTATTACCTTTGATATCTTGTACAAATTATCTTCCACTGGTAACCTTTACAAACAAAGCAATGTTGTGGTTCAAAGTTATCTGAAACTAGAAGGCAAAATTGTGCATTTCGAAGTCGCTCTGTATGGTTATTAATTATAAGGCTTGTACTTGAATGGCCACAGGAGCAGAGATATCACATAACCAATTTTACACAAACTCTACAGATGCAGATACTTCCAGGCTGTCTTTACTTCCTAAACGTGAATTTTGCAATTTTTATGCTTTCGAAAATTACATTGGCTAGGAAGTAATCAATTGGTTTGGGGAAGAAGTAATGAGAGGATTTGCACGTCAAACAGAAGAGTTGAAAGTTGCAGTTCTGATTATGTATTTATTATTTTAAAATTCCTCTTCAACACTTCTGCTGCTATATACAAGGCAAGCCATGAGTGTATGTTTTTACAAATTTATACAAATATAACTGGATCCCAGATTTCGGTGTCGTGATTGCCTTTTTCATGGTACCCATTGACTTGTACGTAGTATAAATATATATTGGGTCATCATTGACCCAGTTGCGGGTCTAGCCTTATACGCAGGTAGTATGTACGCTTCCCTGAAGTCAATTATGGTATCTACGTAAAGAGAATGGATTTATTTGGTGAGCTGTGTAATTTATTTCATTCTCTATTAATCAATTGCCATGATACCATGTCAAACAATATTGGCAGCATTAGGGATTTACAATTAGGTAACATACACCAATCAATAGTAAATGGTACTAGTTACAGAATTACTACATTTGGTAGGTACCTCATTCTTCCTTGAAATTATGCTTACATCGTGATTGGTAGTCTGCTTTGTCCAACCTCTGCTCAAAAGGGATCGATTCATTTCCAAAATAAACTCTGTGGCAATCTATTGCTAATTTGCTATGGTTGTTAAGGGATCAGCAACAGCAGCCAGCCTGCAGCAATGATTTATACTGCATACTGTAAATATATTATGTTGCTTTTAGTTTTGAATGCAATTTTGACGATCCTCGAAAACTTTCAAGCCTTACAGAACAGATCTAAAATATGATGTATTGTGAATAAAATCTTGCAATGTTATGCAATGACAGTTAAGATGTCAACAGCACTAAAAATACTAATAAATAAGATATACATTTTATTCTTGCATCACAGAATGCTTGCATACTATTTTAAAAATCATCTGCTGTTGGGTCGATTGCAGTGTTTGTTGTTGGCTACTATAAACCGGGAAAGAACTTGCTAGTGTGACCATTAGTCTATGTGACCACTCGGCTACTAAGGCACAGTTGAATTAGCTGCATATGGTTGGCTGATATCAGTCGTAACAGCTAGTTGGGATCTCCACACAAAAGCCGCCTTGCAGATCGTACAATGCCCGATATGCAATTGCGACTGCCAAGCTTTGGATACATTTCCTTGTCATGAATCCCCTAGATTTTAAATAGTGGACCTCCAAGGATGGCTCATGAGGTGGCAGTACAGAGCTGCTTTTCACTCCAGTTATTTGATCGATTGATTTTCCTTTGTTTGGTTTAAATAAAATGTTTTATAAGCCATGAATCCCCTAAGGGATAAAAAGGTGAGTATCTAAGGAAAGTAATTATAATGTTATCTAAGAATTACAATGAAAATACAAGTAAGGATAACAAAATAATAATAGCTATTATTATTTCATTAAGGTGACAGACTATCTCCCTCGCAGCTGCGAGATAGCGTGGATGCAGAGTCTCACGAGTATGCGCTTTTTTACTAAACCATAAGAAATTATTGAAGTAAGCGGGGGAGTTGTAGATGAAGAATCACTCTGTGTCGGTAACGGGCCCGTTTTTCCATTTTTTGGGTCAAAAAGGGCCAAAACTGCTTCTAAAAATGTTGCATTTTGCTCTATTCTGTGCTTTTTTTGTGAATCAACAAAGAGATGAAGGAGATTAAAATTGAGGAAAGGGCTAACTTCCTTGCTTACTTCAATAGTTTATCTCTTACTGTTTTGTAAAAAACCGCATACTCCTGAGATTGTACATTTGCGCTATCTCGCAGCTGTGAGCACCTGCAAGCGAGTTAGTCTGGCTCCTTAATAGGTAAAGTTTTGATAGAGTAAAATAAGTAATGAATGATATAACTCAAATGTGTGTTATGTTTCTTTGAGTTCTTAACTTTTGTGTGCTTATTTCTATGGGTGTTGGGTACGTACCTATATAGGTATGGAAAAGGCACCGATATATGCCGTAGGATGCAAGAAGTGTTTTTTGCAAGCGTTTGCTTGAAATTTAAGTCTTAACATTTTGCCATTTTTTCGCCCACAATTTTAATTTTGCCCCCTTCTCATAATAATGGGGTTAATAAACCCCATTATTTACTCAAAGCCTATACCTGCCTTTTAAATCTAGCACTATGCACTGCCTCATATTCCTTAAGCTGCAAACTCTAATTTAAAAATTGTGTGGCGCAGCAAACTAGAGCTGTGTACTGGAGTACGTGAAATCAAAAGCTTCCTCTTTTCCTTGCTGAGTGATAAATTTGGTATTAATTCATTTATACTTATTGTCACATGGGATTTATATTGTTTCAGCATTGGTTAAAAAATTATTGTAATGTGAGCACATGCTATGGATATTGCCGCTGTCGAGCTATGGATATTGCTGCAAACTAATGGTTAGCTCCACTGTATGGTCTGAATGATCATTCCACATAATATTGCCTGCTGCAAAAAAGGTAAGCTTTGTATGGTTTTGTTGGTTGATTTGTAATTTTATCAATCTTGTTGCATAAGCAATTCACCATGCCAAAGGAAATTCACCATGCCAAAGGAAATTAACTTGGAAGAAAATAAATGCCTGTTTCGTAACAAGGTTGTTAGGACAGAGAAATAAAATTACGTGCATACCTGTTTCATCATTGTCTACAGATCGATAATGCTAATATTTCTTTGAATTGCTAGCAAGAAAGAATTTCATCCTAAGGTTAAGATAAAACACTCATGTCCACAAACAAAGAATGTAGAGTAAATATGTCCTGGAAATAAAATGTAAAAGAAAAAATAGGACAGTAGCAAAAAAGTAGTAAACAAGGCGACAGGTGACACCATTCTTTAGAATCGAATAATGTCCTAAAGTTGTTCCCAGATTTCACCCCATTAATGGCATTCACTTAAAAGTATGATATAAATAAGGTTACGCTGGAGTATTTCCAGCACATCCCACAGATCGCACTACATAGTACATATTATCTGCAATGTGCTGATATGTAAACGTAATTGATAATTGGGAAGGCTGTGTTCAGCCACAAAAAAAAACATTTGGTGATGACAAATGAATCTATTCCATAACTGCACAGAAATTGAGACAACATAATTATATTGTCATATGTCAAATTTTGATTTTGTATTTTGATTTGTCAGCATATGGTAGGAAATTAAAATCCAACTCCAAAGTCCATTACAAAAAATCTGGGGAATATCTTTCAAAAAGAGCCTGATGTAGGACCGCTCGTCTGTTATTATTGGTTTTTGCTACAATTGAGCAATAAGCTACTTGCCAATTTAGATCTGTTATTTTATTTCAGCCAATGGTTCTAGTAGCATCGATGTTGCGGTAATGTGGTCGCGGTTTCTTGACTTTTTATGTTGTCAAGTGAAAGAAGAGGATCGAATTAAATTGAATGCCTACTCGGATGACTCTGATCCCACGTAAGAATATTATTTTCTATAACAGAATATTCTTGATGTTTCTGATAATGCAGCTTTGGGATTGTGCTATTATTTCCTTCAACAGAAAACAAAGAAATGATTTTAAGATGAAGTCCCTGAAAAACAAGCACTGGTCAAAAAATAAGCCGCACAATACTGCCAATAGGAGACCAGTTTGCGTTGATTCTAGTTGTCCTGGATCTTCGTCAATTCAAAGTGAGAACATTGATGGTGGTTTAATAGAAAATCCAGGTTCGTCTAATTTGGAAGTGCCTAAAGGTGCAGAAGGCAGAAATTACTGTGATTTCTCTGCTGAATGTGAGGATTCTTCTTGTCCTTCAACTCTTGATATCGAAGCCCACAAGTGAGAACAAAAACCATCCAATGTTTTAGATGTGAGCTCTGAGCCTGCTCACACCCAGACAGATGGGAAAACTAGTTGATTCTATTATTCGCTAATGGCTGAGACCCTAAATGTTTTGAAGGGTTTGTGAATACTAACTGAATAATTTCAGCTCTATTTTTTATCAGTAGGTACCTACCTACCTACCTACCTTTTCATAATACCTTATCTTTTGTCATTATTGGTTTGTCTAACCTAATGAAGTGTTAAGAACTCGATGATTGCCAAATGGCTTTTTTAAAAATCTGATCTTTTGTATATGTGAGAAATTATGTATAATTTAAACTTGGCTTATTTCTTGCAAGAATAATAAAACCATAGTGATGTGGAAATTCCTGTGGATACCTACTTTCGTTCCAAAGTTGAAAATAAAAATAAACTTAAAATAAGTTTTTTTTTGTCGCTTGGAACTGGTTACTGTACAACATCGTGTGTATTCTGCAGTTTGAACTAGTTTGAATCACGTTCTGGTGTAATGCAGTGTAAGCTTGGCCTGGGACACCTACCCTGAAAAAACCCAGCTAGATAATGAAAGAAACTTACAATTAATATAGGTGGCCCTGACCAGCCCTGACTAACAAATTCCTTGATTCCTGTCAAAAGTTATGTCAAAACGTGTTTTCAAAGTTAACTTACTACCATTGTCATCTGTCACAATTTTACCTAAAGTTTATACTTTGCATTAATTTCATGAGATCTACACACTACATTGATCACAAATGAGACACTGATGTGGTGATCTCTTGTGGTCTTTCATAATATCTTTGGTTAGATTCCTGTAGTCCTTTCTATGAGCTAATCTAATAAATTAAGCATTTTACCTAATGGCTTTGTTACGGTAATTCTAGCAACAGAACAATGACGACAGAAGAAGACGGGGGATATCTGCCAAGCTTGTAGTGTTTATTTACGCTTTGCAACAACTGCAACTAATGTATAAGAGCCACAATGTGTTTAACATGTATACTAAGGTGGTGTCAAAAACTGTGTGGTTTGGGTCCAAATGACGAGGATGAAAACCCTCTCTTGGTGTGTAGAAATCATTCTGGATGCACTACTCGAATCCACAATCCTAGCTGCGTCAGAAGTTGCAGATCTAGGTGAGTGCGTTGGTGTTTTGAAAATGGTAGCATAGCACTTCGGCCTATAGTTGGTTTTGGTAGTACCAGCACTGCTATAATTCAAGTTTTTGCTATTCTTGGTGTCAAACTTAACAAAATAATGTTGCCATCAATAGGGACTTTATAAATCAAAACCTGTAACGGTAAACGTACAAGTTTATGTGATGGTTATGCTGGTGCATAGGTTTGTAAAACTGTTCAAGGCTATTATACTAGATAATACATTACAGGTATCAAACAAAAAATAAAAATTTACTTAACCTTTTATTTTCATAATTGATTCAATATTGGCCGGCTTAATCACTTTGGTGGCATTGTGTTATTAGAAATCTTGGAAGAAATCAGGCCTGTGTTGCAAAGTGCTCCAATGAGAAACTCGCTGCTGCCTCCAAGCCATCAATTAATGGAAATATGCCATCCAACCGGAAACCCAAGAAACTTGACCGAATGCAAAAGACAGAAACTAAAAAAAATTTTATTTCCAATGATGGTTTAAATTGCTTGGATGAAGACGATATCAGATACAGCAACTACGTAAAAGGTCTTGAAGAAAACAACTCTGAAAGTCTAGATATAAATACTGGAGTTGGAAGGAAGATTTTTGATCAAAGAACAAGAAATAGAACAGATCACATGAAAAATAAACCAGAAAGACATAAAGAGCTGGAAATGAGCAGTGTTCTTAGTCGCGAGTACAGACAGTACTACTGTGAAACTTCAAAGCATATCCAGCAACACTTGAAAGCTGTAGACAAGCCCGACCTGCAAATGAATGAGTCATCTGCTAGAAGAACTGCTGGGATCATTCATCCAATGGAAAAGAGGCCTGTTAGATCTCCATTCACCAATACAATGAAACATTTATCAGGTGTATTTCTTATTTTTCAGTAGCCTCTTAGTTCTTATGTTGTCTGCGCGTGTTGCTTTTCATTTATGTTAAATGCCAATCGAAGGAAAATTACAATTTGACTTAGGATTTGCATAGTTCAGCCTTAATTGCAAGGAATGTATTGCAAAAAGGTAGCATTGCTATACTACCTGCATTCTGTACATTTTACCAGATTTTAATTGCTTTGGTTTTGAAGGGGGCCATAATGTACGTGGCAGCAGGAACTCAGATGCTGCTGCAAAAAAAGCATATGCTATGGGAAGAGGCAGAAAGATTCTGAGTCGAAAGTTGAGCAAGAGTGAGAGTGAAGTTGGATCATGGTTCGACGACCAAGTCGAAGTGAAAGCCATCACAGTGTCGCTCCCTGAAATTGTAAGCATTTTCACCTTTTTCAACTATGACTTTACAAAAGCAATTTGGAGTGCATTATAAAGATGAGCGTATCTGTTTAGAGAGCAGTTGAAAACGAATGCAGAATGCGGTCAACTTGTAATGGCATGTGTGAAGTAACTATTTCTTTGATAACAAATTTTGGAAATCTTTAAAAATGATGTTGGTTTAAATTTCCTATGAAAGCTGCAAAATTTAATGAAAAGAAAACTCGGAAATTGAGAAGAAGGGAGAAAATAGTTTTGAAAACTTAGAAATTATTTCTTTTGGTATACTCCACATCTACGTAGGCAAAGTTTGGTAAAATACTATTCAGAACTTTGGGCTCTGTAGCTCAAACAAATTATTGTAAATTTTGATTGACTCAAAAACTATCATATTGATTTTGCTGTATTAAGCAGGGTCTTAGTTGAGGGTAAGGGCTCTCCCTTACTAAAATTGCAGCTGCAAATTTGATCCAAATCAGATTGACTAGTTGGTCAGAACTCAGAAGGCTTCTAACAAACACAAATAAACCAGATATTTTTTTAATGGAAAAAAACCACCCTTAAGTGACTTTTTGTGGGTAGGTAGTGAAATTCAAGATGTTACTACTCCCTTATGCTCATCAATGAATCACGGTTGACGTGTACGCCATCTTGGGTGTTTTCTTTTTTGATATCAATATTTAAATAGGGATGAAACTTTGGTTTACAATAATGTGCTTCTTGGCTATAACCTGCACACCATCGAGCAATTTTTCATATTTGCCGGAAAGATACATGGCACGTAGCTATTAAATTTCTTAGACTCATGACTACCACGTGCATGTCCTATGATAAGCACTAGTTTAGAAAAAACTTTCAAACTGGGATTTGAATGCTAAATAAAAGTCTCACTGGTTTCCCAACGTTTCGTAACATATGCTAGCTAGGTACTTCTTCAAGGGTGGTAGTTCGACTGATGTCAAAACTGACTAACGTCAGTCAAGCTACCACCCTTGTAGAAAGTAACTATATATAGTTACTTTCTACAAGCATGTGTATACACATGCTACGAAACGTCGGAAAACCAGTGAGTTTTTTATTTATCATTCGGATCCCAGTTTGATACAGTTCTATTCAAAGGCACATTAGCTATCCATGGTCTGTGCCTGGTAATCCAAAGTTGTAAGTACACATAGGTAAATACAAACATTAAACTGCACCAGAGGCGTAGAATTAAGGGTCATGGGTGCCTAGGGCAAACCCAAAAATTTGCTCCCCCCCCCCCCCCCCCCCCCACCTCTCTCATTGGCGGAAATTCTACAGAAATTCTAGAGCCATAACTGGGTTTTTAATTTAGCAAGTGATCTTTTTAACCCTTTTGTGAAAGATTTTTTTGGCTGAGAATTATGTTTTAAAGAGTTATTTAAAGAAGTAAGTAGATTAGGTCTCACTCTATGTAATGGGCATATTTCTCTTGATTGTTTCATCTCAGGGGCACATTTGACCGAAGTTTGACCGTAAGAGAGTCGACTTTTGGACCCTCCTACTTCCATAGTTAAAAAAATACTCAAAGTAGAAATAAGACAAGAAAAAACCGCAGCCCACAGGAAAAAACAGTAGCTTGCGGTTGTTTGTGGTGAAAATCTATACATTTGAGGGCAAATTTCATCTGGCAATGATGTCATTTGAAAAGGGGTTTTAAATAGGTTTAATCCTCTAGGCATTCAAGAGGGAAGCCGAACAGGGAATTAAGAATGACGTGTTCATTAAAGTTCATAAAGCTGGGGGCGACGCCAATGGCGCAAGGAAAACCTTTTTGTGAGCAGTTTTGTAATGCATGATCACTAGTGCTTATTTTCTAGGGCAAATAACATTATGTTGCTTACACTTTATCTTAAACTGAGGAAAATCGGTTCAATGAGCCCCTAGGCCTAACGCGCACAAGATCATCCTTCAACGCGATGAAGAGCATTTGGGGTAGACCTATAAAAGGTATGCAATAACAAGTGCACCACTTGACAATAATTGACGGCAGGATCAAGAGGTCATGTGGCTATGTTGTTTTTTACTTTATTCTTTTTCATTTCTAATTTTTTCTTTCCTCTCCTCTCCTTTTCTCATTTCTCCTTTCTTTTTTCCCTTTTCTCTCCTTCTTTTCGGCACCCCCTGTGGCCGGCGCCCGGGGCATCTTGCCCCTCATGCCCCCCCCCCCCATGCTACACCTCTGACTGCACATCCACTATATAGAGTATCTGAACAATCCTAATCCATAAATAATTTAAAAAAATATCATTGCGCAGAGAATCAAGTATTGCGGTGCTCTGCAATTAAACAAGACCCTGGCCCAGGATTCTTCGTTTGGTTGCTTCCGTCTGAAAGTGGATGATGTCAAAACAAGCAGTCAACTGGAATCGCTGCACCTGGAGGGAATGGGTTTGCCGACACATAATGGTGCCGACTTCACCAACCAAGATACCAGCTCAGATACAATACCGGAAAGTTTAACGAATCTATCTCCCGATTCATTCGATGAATTATCGTTCGGAACAATAAATTTCATGGTCTCCTATTACCACAAGACTAAGAGGTTTGTTTAAAATGATATGCATAATAATCTCTTTTGGATATAAATTTGTTTTTGGCCTTCATTCTTATCCGATTAATGGAATAGAGTTCCACTTACGGTCTGTCTATTGGGGAGATAAATGGGCAGAGTGTGATATCACCTGAATCAACAACGTTCCACCCCAACAGCTTGTTTGTGCACGTTGTTGGTGTTCAAGAAATGCCACCAAAGGGTAAGAAGTACTTCTACAATGTGATGCTGAAGCTCTCCATATTGCCAATTGAAAAACAGACACAAAACTCTGCTATCGTCAAGAGTTCCGACATGAGTCCGCATTTCCATGAGGACTTTAAATTCTTGGTAAAGGAGCCCAGAGATAACATATTAAAGATTTCTGCTTATGACGCAGATTTGCAGGGAAAATACAATGCATTGGGACATGCAATTCTAGAACTCAAGAGTGTAACAGAAGAAGAGGCTATTCATTCCTGCGGCATTTTGAGAGAACCCTGGGTAATTTCTAATTATTAGGTATAATTGGATTCTGATTTTAATCTTCAATTATCATGCTTACATTGAAATACATGTGTATCTGTAATTCACATATTAAGCACAGCTCAGGTTTCCCAACCAGAACACAAAAGAACTGTCATATTTAATGGGACCGGATGTTATTTATAATTTTTTAAGAACATGACCTGGATCTGGAACCGCTTTTTGAAATTTTCATAGACAGCTGAAACTGTTATTTTAGTAAAAATATAATAGGTTCTTTTGGTTCGGAAAGGCTCCATAAACTTGGATTTTTTTGTTTTAGTACGTAGTATGATTATGGATTCGGATTGGGAATTTGGAAAACTGCTATTTTCATGTGACTGGACTGGAATTGGGACTAGGTACCTATTTATTTTTTAATGATTTTCCATGAACAGGAAACAACCATTATTTAAGAAGTTTAGTAACCAAAATCGTATAATTTTAAGATTTTTGGAATTGTTATTGTCTTGAGAAAGATTTGGGTCCCTGCATCATGCATAATGCATCTTTGGCTTGGGAAAGTCATTTAAAGTTGGAATGGCGAAGTGGTTCAGAGCCACGATTAGATATGGTGGTGTTAAGTACGGTTGTGCTCTGTATTGATTGAATTTTGGCCCTTAAAGTACCCTGGACTTTGGAACTAAGTTGTTACTGGAAGACGTGCTTGTAATCTTTACCGCCACCCATTGACATAGATGGGCAGTGTTATTGATAATGTTGAGTGATATCTACATTCACAATTTTACACGGTTGCTTGAATTATTACCCAAAGGATTCTAGGAGTAGGTACAAAATGGCAAAGTGCAAAATTGATATTCTTTGGGAATTTATACCTGGACAGAATGCACAGCATCCATAGCTAGGTATGCTAAGGTTATTTGTGTGTTTTGAATGACTTCCATTTACCCACACTGAGGACGTGTCTAAATTGATTCGGTCTCATGTAGTTGGTCTTGGTCTTGCCTACTTGATCTTGGTGACTGCATTTGTCTCATATTCATATGTATAAATTCTAGTGCCTGACATAATTACGTTTCCGACCGCCATTTGATAACTGGCAAGTCACCGAAACCAAGTCTGCGAGACTGCATCGTCGATGTCTCGCGAACTCGCTCTGCTATGCGGTCTTGGTCTCGGTGGTTTTGCATCTCGGACAGTACATGTGACGTCATTTCTCAGGAACAAGTACGCGAAATGGCATGAAACAGCCAATTCAGACATGACCTCAGTCTATGCCAATTGCATGTTAATCCTACCACAAGCGGAGTCCCACAAAAAGTACTGGTTGGAGACAATGTTTATGGCGGTTGCAGGTGGACTTGAGGCCAGGACGGCTAGAAGTGACGCTGAACTATGACCAGGTCACAAAGAACCTGGTGGTGACAGTGCATCGAGCTGCGGGTCTTTCCATTGTTACTCGGGACTCTCAAGGTAGTTTGAAGTTGATAAACCCAGGTAAAAGGCATTGCATCTACTGGCTGCCATTAAAAATACTTAGTTTCTCCTAGTTGGATCTCAAATGTTGCTTTCTTATAAGAGCTGGTGTTCATTGGGCCGTGGAAAAAAATTACAGGTTCTGATTGGATGATGCCAAGCAAATAACAAGTTTAAAACAGACAATTGGATTTTTATTGGACCTCTGAAAAACCAAGTCTAAATCAAAATTAACATTTGATGGAAGGACATAAATGTATCCCTTGAACTGCATTGCAATTTACATAATTCTAATATTATACTGTTCTTGGTTTCAAAGTTAACAATATTACGGTAGCAACAATATGGATTTTATCTATCAAAACCGGTAACATCAAAATGTAAAAATGACGTTACTGCGTCACTGGACTGTTGAAGGTGGTAAACGGTTTTAATCTGTTGAATTGTGTTTGGTTCTTAAGAGGACCATGGCTGGTGCTGACGTTTCATCGGTGTTGGCACGAACATCTTCAGGACTGTCATGTCAGGAATGCCAACATGGAAAAAAAGTACACCAGTCATGGTCCTTTTTAGGACAGAACACAATTCACAACAAAGCAAAACCGTTACCACCTCCAACATGCACCCAGGCCTGTGAGCCTTGCTTGGCATTACCAAAGGAAATATTTCTGTATATTCCCTTCCCAGAAATAACAAAGCTAGCTTGTTTGGCTAAAAAAGCTCATGTGGTTCCTGGCATGGGATTGTAATTGTGGATTTACCTACATATTTTCTGCATTTCACTAGTTACAAGTTAGTTATTCATAAAATGACCAACAACCACCAATTTAAAAATGTACAACTTTTTCAGAAAGATGCAGAACACTTATACAAGTGACGCAATACTGTGCCGAGACAAAATTAAATGTGCAACGGACTTGCGTCAACAATAGAGACCCTCAATATAACAGCTCGTTTAATTTCAACCTATCGTCAAAATATCCACATGAAAATTTCATTGTGATCAGTGTGAGACTAAAATTGTTGCTGAATGAATCGGAGCTTGGACGGGTTGTCTTTGGCCCCCTTCTCGTTGCGTCTGGTTCGAAGCCTACTCCCTGGGGTTTGGCAGTTTCGCAGAACCAAACTGTGACTTCCTGGTATAAGATGTACCTTCCTGTAGAGTAACTTTCAGTTTCTTTAGTGTAGCAATTACCTACTGAGATACCTATTGTAAAGCAGTGCAAGAACATATTTTAAACATTGTTTGTTCTTTAATAATTTTATGTGATAATGTTAATTAATTAATAAATATATTGTGTTACAATCCAAGGTTATAGAGTTGAATGTTCTCTTCTGATATGATGTATTTTAGTACTGTTGTGGCCTGATGGAATCAGTTCTCTGACTGATATAGTTGAGTCTTGTTTAGTGAATTTGCATTCACTGATTGTTTTTCTGATATAGGGCTGAAAGTTCGTTTTCTAACATTAAAGGTACTATCAAAAACTATCTAAGAAGCATTATGAGCCTGATACGTTTGGGCAGCTTGAGCGTGTTTTCAGTGGCGCACATGGAACAGGGAAGCATACCTCCTGCATCATCATCGTCGTCAATGTTTTCGTGGAAACAACGCCGACCCGCAGTCGTTTTATGTGTTCTTTTAAAATTAAACATTTTTTTGGGGGCCTCCGATTTGAAGTTACGCAACTACTATGAAGTCGCCAGAAACAACTAATTTAGCACAGAAAATCTATTTACGATTTTTGGCTATTACGGCTTTTACGTACTTTTTACAACGAACAATAAAATCAGTAATAATAATAATAATAATAGTACTTTATTGTCTCTTTGATCAAAAAAATATAAGACAGTCAACAAATCAAAAACAGACAAACAATATCTGAAACATTATCTGAGACAAGTAAAATCAGTTTAACAAGTAAAACCATATTAATTAGAAACACATATGATCAGTCCTAGTATTATGTAGTACCTAGTATTATGTAGCTTGCTCAAGTTAATGTTGGTGCTTCTGTGTTGGGGAGCTTGCTCAGATAGGAAAAGGGATAGCCAAAATTTCATACTGTGATATGGTTTCAAGAAAGAATGTAATGATAACAGAATGAGTTCAACAAATTGGCACGGAAGGACTGGGGGGCTTCAAGCAGCCAAGCCTTTAAAGGAGCCCTCCGAATTGCTTTTAAAATATCATGTAGTGTACAGAATACCAATTAATTAAACATTCCGTTTGAATTTTAAATAAAAAAAATTTACGTAGGAGTAATCGCACATTTTCGTTTTGGCGCGGCACCTCCTCGTGACGTATCCTTGGGGAACGGCTGGCGCCAGCAGCATGCGCTCGGCCGCGCTACGCAGTGTCTAGTATTAGGCCCATAGCATAGGCGTGCGCAGCGGTGCGGCAGACACGGCACGTGCCGTATCTAAGATTTCACTCGCCCTTATTTTTACTTTTAATTTAGTTTTTTTATTTATTACAAAGAAATGGAATATGGATGTTATTTTACTACCTAAGAAGCGAAATCATTTTACGCTAGAGATGTGATTACGGAGAGGCGGCCACCGGGTGCTGCCTGTGGTAGCAAGAATCGGGCGGCTTCCAGTCAAAGTCAAAGAAATGTCCCGAGACGCGGCGCCGCGGCAATGATACACAAAATATGTCAACGTTTCTGAGTACCTATGCAATTTTATTGTTTATGTTCGAAACACCACTAGAGATTCAGGAATATGCTTTATTATCCTGGTCAGTTCGCATAGGCAAGTGGGAGCGACATGCCACCTAAAAAACGCTCTTCGGAGCCGGGAAAAGAATCGGGAAAGGGTGTAATAACCGCATTTTTTAGCAAGAGACCGACAAGCGACATTCAACCTGTAAACACCGATTCTCTCACCTATTCGCAAGCCTCGTGTTCGTCGTCCACTGACCAGGAACAATTTCCTGAAGCTTTGGGACCAGCGATCGATGGTGAGCCGGCCTTTTATATTTTAAAAAATATATAGGTATATATATAATATATTACGGCTAGCAATCCACTACAGGGTTATGTAATTAAATGCTGTTATATTTCCATATTGGTATACCTAATATTGGCAGACCACAATTTTCGGTTATTTTGGCAAAAGTATAGGGAAAATTAAGTGCCTTTTTTGGTTTGTTATTTGTGCTTATCGAACTCTATTTCCCTCCTTAAATTTAGGCGACATCGCATTTACGCAAATAGTTCCTGAGACTATGATGCAAAATGTAGGATCTCCTGACAACCCGTCAGTGGAAATTCCACTAGAACGGCTCGAGCAGCGAGCCAGACTCCTCAAAGGTCCGCACCAACCGAAACTGGAGAGTTATCCGAGGACGATAATAGGAGGGAATTGCAGAAGCTTCCAGTCTGCGTGGTTTCTTAAATACAATTGGATAGAATACAGTAGTTCTGAAGATACGGTATACTGTTTTCCTTGCCGGGCATTTGGTTCTACTGTGAGCAAGAAGGGGAATTTTGATTCCACATTAATTTCCAATGGATTCAAAGGCTGGAAAGACGCTACTCGTAGTTTCAACGTGCACCAGTCGAGCAAATGCCACATAGGAAGTGTTGAAGCTTGGGAATGCTTTAAAAGGGAGACACCAGTGGACGGTTTACTGGATGTACACAATAAAACTACCTTAAAACGCCGAGAAGCGGAAAGGTTAAAAAACCGAGAGATAATCGCGAGACTTGTCCACCTTACTATGATATTGGCGAAAGGGGGGAGGCACTTTCGAGGGCACGATGAATCGGCCGAGAGTCCTGAGAGGGGCCTATTCCTAGAAATGGTCGGGATTTTGGAGCGCTATGATCCCGTAATAAGCTCGCATCTCGCACATTCAGGCCGAAATGCACTTTATACAAGCAATCGATCTCAAAACGACTTTCTTCAAGCGTTGAATAACGTTGCTCTGGAAAAAATTCGCCGTAAGGTAAATGGTCAAGCCGTGGCCATCATGGCAGACGAGACCAGCGATTGCGGTCATCACGAGCAGATGTCTGTCGTCGTCCGCTTTTTTGACGAATTGAAAAATGAAACTGTGGAATACTATGTCGCGATGAAAAGAGTTACCATGGTGGACGCAAAAACCATTTTTGACACGCTAGATTCGGTACTAGTTAATCTGAGGATCGAATGGACTTCAGTGACATCCGTTTGCTTTGATGGTGCTGCTACCATGTCCGGACACGAGTCTGGGGTCCAACAGCGGTGCAAAGAAAAAAATCCACACATTTTGTACGTGCACTGCTATGCCCATTGCCTGAATCTTGTTCTGGTAGATGCATGCTCGTCACGATCAGAGAACCCACTAATTTTCGACTTTTTGGGAACCGTTCAGTTTGTTTACACCTTTATTGAGGGTAGTCCTGGTAGGCACGCGATTTTCGAGAAAATCTTGAAGGAAGTTGGTGTATTGCGGGCCCCCAGCCTCAAATCTCTCTCCACAACAAGATGGGCATGCAGAGCCGAAGCCGTTTCAAGTGTGAAACGAAGCTATTCGGAAATTGTACAAGCCGTAGAGGAGGTGGTGCACACGACTAAGCACACAGAAGTTCGGTCGAAAGGGAAGGGGCTTTTATACCAACTAAAAACATTTGACTTCATTTTCTCCCTTCATGTTATGCAGCCCATACTGGAAATGGTGCTAAAAGTAAGCAAATATTTACAACATGAGGACCTCAACCTACTTCTTGCCATGAAGCAGGTCCGGGAATTAAAAGTCGCGTTGGTGGATATGCGAACTTGCCCAGAACTTTTCACCGAAATTTTCGAAGAAGTGGAGGCCATGTGTGAACAATGCTCTATAGAGATACCAGCGGTGAAACGCAGAAAAGTACCGTCTAGATTGGACGAGAACCCGGACACACAGTACACTCATCTGAACAAAACATCTGAGCTCAGAGTGAACTGCTTCTACCCTCTCATCGATACATTGGTGGCTGGCATAGATCGACGATTTCAGCAAGACACGGTGTTGCTGATTGATTCAATCGGAATGCTCTTATGCTTAGAGATCGACAATGAGCACCTTTCCTATTTGACGAGCCATTTTTCCATTTCCAAAGAAGAGCTACAAGCAGAGGTGCGTCTCTTGAGAGCTGTATCCTCCAATTCTGAGACAGATCCTATGCCTAAAGGGCACCAAAGCGTCATTGTTTGGATTAGATGGATGAAGAAAACGGGAAGAGGCCCTTCATTTCCACAATTTCTTAAAACACTGAAACTATTTGCGACTTTCCCAGTAACAAGCTGCTCCTGTGAGCGCGCGTTTTCCAAACTGACGATTGTTAAAAACAAGTTAAGAACAACAATGTCTCAAGAGCGTTTGGAATCAATAATGTTACTTTTCATCGAACAGGAATTGGCTAACTCCCTGGATTTAGATGAAGTCATTGATGAGTTCAAGCGATTGATCCCAACAGAACGAAGAATGGTATTGTGAGTTGTAATTGTGTCCAAGTGAGTGGCTGGAAGGCGTATATTTTTTGACACCTATTATATTACAGATTTTACGACGTTTATTCATAATATTGTTCAATTTTCGTTGCCGCTTTGATTCAAGTTACCTGCGCTATGCACCAAAACTTGTTATTCTCAAGTTCCTATGTATTATTTTATAATCCTTATCTTTATCTTATCATTACTTTGATATTACTATTACTGTGCTGGATAATAATTTATAAAATATAATAAAACCAGCATATTATTATTTCGTGATTAGTATAATTGCGTAGGCATACGGTTTCAAATGTATAGGCATTTGAATGTATATTTGTACCATCAGAAGTTACTTTAAAAAGTTCATTGAGAAGAGGCTCCAGAATAGTAGTTATTAAAATGTGTATTTTTTCAATGTTCAAATTTTCTATCTCTACGCCCCCCCCCCCCCCCCCCCCCCCGATTCCCTGACGAAAATATTTTTGCGGCTGTGCCGTACCTAACGATTTACCCTGCGCACGCCTATGGCCGATAGCTTTCACGGTTGGTTCGCTTGTCGATGTGGACTGTGGAGTGAAAATGGCATGACCTCCATGTAGTATATGGATCCGAAGTTCTCTCGAACAGAAATCGCGGAAAATAATGTTAAACTAGCCGAAGAGAGGAGACGAGGAGAGTTACTTGACAGGAAATACCTTGTGGCGTCTGTTTTGTTTAGCACATCAATGTTGTTTTGTAATTACATTGATAGAGCCATGCTCAGTAATGCACTTGCCTTCCTGACACAACTCTCGTTTTTGAAATGTCTCTTTACAACAATTCGATGTAATGTCGCTGTCCATTGAGATGCAATTGCCACTGCGTAGCGCATGCCTCTGGCGCTAGCCGTTCCCCAAGGATACGTCACGAGGAGGTGCCACGCCAAAACGAAAATGTGCGATTATTCCGACGAAAAAATGTTTTTTTCAAAAAATTTTAACGGGATGTTTAATTAGTTGGTATTCTTTACACTATATGTTCGTGGAAAAGCAATTCGGAGGGCCCCTTTAAGGACGTTGTAGACAAGGCCCATTGAACCAATAACTAGGAATCTTCGGGAAAAATTGAAAATTCCAAGAAACCAAGATGATAAGATCTCACTCAGATAAACGCAGTTAAAGTTATGTATCTAGCGGCCATTAGATTTAGGTAATGGCTGGAGACAAAATTCGATAAAGGTCGAAAAATTTCTGTGGGTGGACTTTGGAAACTTCTGTACAGATGGCCGTGGACACAAGAAGTTTTCTTTATAGTCCAAAGGCCCTAATAAATCATCAAAATCGATGAAAAAGTTAAATTCAGGAGGTAAATGGTCGTGTAAACTTTTTTCGTGTTGGATTTGGAGATAAAGATTTTCCGGCAATGCATTTTCGATTTAGTGTTAAAAATCGATGTAGCGGCAAAAAAATTTGAGTTTTGTTTATTTTGAGTATGTTTAGGCTATGTATTGCCTGAACAGAGTCTCCAGCAGTTGAGTGCAACGGACACCTTCGTCGCCTCCAGCGTGACAAGACGTGACCGAAGAACCAGCACCTCCACGGACCCGGCACCTCCACCTTCAAGCTCATCGATTCCTCCCTCACGGCCCACTGAATTCCGCACGGCACACAGACAACACAACAGGAGCTTCAATTGTTAGGAACTTTTCAAGGTGCCAACATCTCAACATGGACAGTCCACATGGTTCTGTCCATGATCTCAATAGTACACCCGTCGCAAGGCTCTAGCACTCGACAGAAATACATTCGTAAAATACTTTACCCAGAACCACACAGCCTGGGACATAGGCCACCCGTGCTACGCGGCTGCTCTGCAGGGCAGTCTAGCGCACAGGGATGATATTACCATGGAGGTTATATTACCACAGACATAACATTATATTACTTCGAGCAAAAGGGGAGTTACACCACCCTCATACGCATGCACTGTTAAGCTGTGGGTCTTTTTCTGTCATCTGAATTGTTTCTGTATACGTATTCTGCAAACACGGAGCTAGATAAGAAATATTTTTCGATTAGCCCTCGCTCGGATTCGAACCTGGGTATCTCAAGTCGCCAACTTGCTCGATTCCAGCTCCATCAAGCTCTCCACTCGGCTACGAAACACTAACTCTAGGGCTCGGGCCTCGATGTCGTCCGTAAAAGGTGCCCGGGCGATTGGTTCGACCCCGGCTTGCCCGGCCCGAACCTCATGTGTGGTACGGTGGCTTTCTGGGACTGGGGGAAGTTTTTGGACCTTGGTATTGTGCCTCCCCAAGGCCTCGAAGGGCGTTTCGCTAACGAAGCTTGCTGGCCGCGTGCTTGCGATATATCGCAGCAGCGTTAGGTCAGCACACCCCCGCCAGGTGCGCCAATGCGGTGCGGTCAGTCGTGATGCTTTGCGTTGCTGAGGCTTCGATCACTGCCCCGTTACGGGATAGATCAGCTAGTATGCCCTGCCAGCTGTCACTGCATTCACGATGTAAATTGCCGTGTTTACGTTATCTTAAAACAACACACCCATCCACAAAGTTTATTGGTCGAAGGCTGAGGTCTGCTTCGAGAGGGTCGTTTATTTGATTGGTGAATCTTCAAAGTCGCGTTAGTGCCTTTTTCACCCTGGCCTGCGGTGGGCTATGTCCACTATTGAAACAAAAGCTGCCCAATAGCCAACGAATCTCTCAGATTTGAGATGTAATTTATCTTGTGTCTTTGACTAGGTACTTATTGGTTACCTACTGTGATAATCTATGTCGCTCGGCCAAAAGACTGCCTCGATCCCGGTATGAAATTTGCTGCAAGGAAGTCTTTGGTTCTAATGAAAAGTTTTTTTATCGTATCTGGAAATAGCAACAAGTGACATTTCACAATTATTTTCTAACATCAAGAGGTCTGGGCACATTGAAATTTTCACCAAGGAGGTTTTTTTGTCCCAATCAAGATGGTGTCCAATTTGACACGTTTTGGTGTGCAGGCAGGTATGAGCGGTTGCGGGTCTGGCCATATATACGTAGTATATACACTTCCTTGAAGTCAATTACATTGTCAGAGAAAGTATTGATGAGCGAAGCGCGCGGAGCGAAATCTTCAATTTCACTACCCCAAAAAATAAGTAACTTGTGTATTTTTTTTTGTGCGATTGTGCACCAATGCTATTGTGTAGAGCGCCTACAGACCAAACGCGTGACCCGATTTAGATAAAAATTTCAGAGGACCTACCTTTATTCTCAACCTAGACCCTCACGTTTTTAGAAAATATCGATTCAGAAATCTTTGAATAAATACATTTTTACGAAATTTTTCGATTTTTTCAAAATTTTGAATCTCTCTAGATGTCAAAGTTTTTTACATATCTTCGCCAAAACTTATAAACATATACATATTTATTATGCCTGAAAATCTGAGGTCGGTAGGCCTTTTCGATTGGTTTTCATTCGTTATTTGATGCCTGATTCAATAATCGGGTTTCCTTCGTTTCCTTGGTAACCACCTTTGTTGACTCCAAGTTTGACCAAGGCAAAAATTTGACAGTTACCAGAAGTTTAGTCAATTTCGGTTATGGAAGTAATTGTAAGTTTATCCGTGCCAGAAATTTATCTCGAATCTAATATGAACGCTCGGGCATAAGTTATGTCTTATGTATTTACGTTATCATTACTCAATGAGTTCATAATCTGCTTTTTTTTCGCTATCTGGCAGCTAAGGAACGTCAGAATCCGTCTACACCACGGTGAGATTGAACCTTGAACCAAACGGTTTCGTTTTGAGGCTACGTTTTCGTTTTCAAACTGCAAAATGGCGAGTTTTCAAGTCTTGAGCGCGAAAACGAAACCGAAACCGAAAACGAAACCGAAACCGAAAACGACATTCTCCCCGCGAGTAAAAAGCTCGCCATTTCGGTAAAAAATATCGTTTTCAAAAATATCACTAACTAAAATGGCGTTCGGATTGCTGCATCTCGAGCTGCTAGCATCTTTAGAAGACGCTGAGGAGGCAGTATTTTCCATTAAAAGTTCGATTTCACATTGCGGGCGATGCTTTTCTTATCAGTGATGTTAAATTCATTAAAATATTTCGCCTAAGCAAGGATTTAACTAGGAATTTGATCGATGAGTTGTCTGAATTCAAGGTGCTTCCAACTCGCTCGTCCGCTCTGTCGATTGAGAAACGAGCGCCTCTTGTTGGCCCAACGTGATCTCAAACACCGTAATATATAAGCTCTTATATATTACGGTATTTGGTGATCTGTTTGGCCATTATTCTTAACAATATTGGTACTTCAAATAAATACACATATAAATTAATTCTCTCCACGTCAACGTCAACTGTCAACTGTCAAGTTCAAAAACAAATGCAAAGCAAGGTGGAAAATCCTGGCACTGCTTGACGAATTGGTGACGAAACTAAAGCTTGTGATTGGTCGAGGGAAAAATGAGGGGAGGGAAACCGAAAGCGAAATGAAAACCAAATTCGAAAACGAAAACGTAGTGCGCTTTTGAAACGCAAACTAAAGACTACCAATAAACAGGATGTGGAAAACACCTTCGTTTTCGAACTTCGTTTTCAGATCGTTTTCGTTTTCAAAGCGAAGATTTCAAGACTTGGACCGACCGGACTCTGCCCCGGCATGTCGCCGGTCAGAGCCTGTCCCTGCCACTAGCTAGTTTTCGCAGCGGCCATTTGTGTAGGCGATTGAGTCATGATGTCATTAGTCATGATGTTTTGCGTCATCAGAGACGTTGCAATTGTGTTTGTGATTCATTGATGAGCGAGACCTGTCTTTGGTGAATCTTCTAAGTCTCGTTAGTGCGGTTTTACCGAGCCCATGCTGTGTATCTGGTATCTACCATGCCCATATGGCTGTGACTCTTTTCCATTTGACATAATATAACTTATATCAAACTTGTCGATTGTCAAATGAGTTTTATCTATAATTAATATACGACAATTAGCTCTCACTACTGCAGAAACGAGTGTGGCCTGGTGGTTTGGCCTGGTGGTTAGCTCGCTCGCCTCTCAATCAAGCGACTACGGTTCGATCCCAGCTCTTGTAGGTTTTTGGCCACTAGCTCGATTGCCCTCGGTAGCCAATCACCGAAATGAAGCGAAGCAGAACCTGTTTCATTGGACATTTTTTTAAAGTCTCAAAGTAACTTGGGTTGACAGAGAATGACATGAAGTAACTGGAAGGCAACCTACTTTTTGCGCAAATGGATTCTCTAATATTTTGCAAATTATTCCAAAAAGTCTCGGCCCGCTTCAATTCGGTTGCTTTTAAAAGCTGCTGTCAAATCGTTCCTGGAACTCGAGGATGTCTGCACGTTACCAGACACATCAGAAAGTCGGTGTGTTGATATTGACACAGTTAAATCTCGAGGGAAGGGAGCCCGCAATTGTCTTCCCACCTTACCCTCGCCACCAAGCCAAGTATCTTACGACGGACGACGCCTGGCAGATAGACTTCCCTTCGCTTAGCACTGCACCACACGTTGCATACTTGCAGGGGTTTGGATTTCTCCCGACATCCAGCATAGGTAGAGGAGCCTAGACTCGGAGTTTGGGGTGGAGCTGCCGGGCACAGTCACACTCCCAGCAGCGGTCCAGCGGTTGCGGGTACCGAACAAAAGCTGGTTCCAAAAAAAAATTACCACCAATTATGTCTTTTCATATTTACCTTCCATCACCAACGCCACGTCGGTGCGCAGTGACTCCATGGACGCGTGCGCAGGAACAAGGAACACCCACGCGCAGCCGCGCAGGTGACAACGCGCACGGCGAGACGACTAGTTGCGACTCGACGACTCGTGGACGACTCCTTGGCCCTAGTCGGAGGCGTAGCGACCGTCCCCGCAGACCCCGTGGCGCGGGGGGGCGAGGTTTGGGGGGCGCCGAGGGGTTTATGGGGCGCAAATGCCCGAATTTTCTCATGGGCCGTTCTTTTCTGAAATGCCCGGGCCGGTTTTTCCCCCTATCAAACCCTGGGGGGCGCCGTCAAAACTTTTGCGGGGGGGGGGGGGGGGCATCATATTCACGCTACGCCACTGGCACTAGTGCCAGGTTTCGTGGGCAGGAACCCTGCCCCTAGGCCCTGGTGGTGGATTTCGTGGGCCAGGAACAAACGCGGAGGATCTAAGTTGAGAACAAAGGTAGGTCCTCTGAAATTTTCATCTAAATCGGTTCAGGCGTTTGGTCTATAGAGCGAGCGCAAACACACATACATACAAAAAATGTGACCTCTTTTGGGGGTATTGAAATTGAAGATTTCGCCCCGCTCACTTCGCTCGCTACGCTCATCAATTACGAACCATCATTTCTGTCGATATTCTAATGAAGTAAATTGTCATATTTTTTTTTATAAATATTTTCCCCCTTCTGCTGTGTCTGTTTCTGCTACATTATTTCTTCTGTATTTCCTTATTATTTAGAACAGATTTCCCTTACTGTAATTTACATAAAATAACTAAAATAAATTTCGTTTTCTGGAATTCGCCCCCTTCCACAATTTTGGGACCATTTTTCTCGGGAAGGGTAGAGCACAAAACGTTTGGAAGGCAGCATGCTCAAGCAGCTCAGCAAGCTAAAGTTGACCAATCGTCAACTTAGCCTTCATTTTAAAACTCGTATTTCTCGGAAGCGGATGTGTACAAAACGTTTCAGTTCAAAACAATCCAGCTCAAAACAAGATATTTTAAAAGTGGGTGGAGGGGGCTATGCGTAAACTTGGCTCCCCTTTTTAAAACCCGTTTTTTCTCGTAAAGGGGTTGAGCTCAAAACGTTTTGAAGGCAGCACAATGCATCTTGCATTGAATGATTTTAAAGTAATGAGCAAGTAATTGATTTTAAAGCTAATTAAGTTACTCAGTATAAATTACATTCCTCACAACCAGTAAAGCACATTGTCCTTAAAAATGGGGCAAATTGCAAAAGCTCAAATTCAAAAATTGAGGAAAGGTGGGAAGTGGCGCTAACGTTTTAGTGACACTAGGTTCTTTAGATTCAGCCTTGAAAGATTGACACCTTTAGTAACATAGTAAATATTTTAATAAATTGATAACAAGTAATATCATTTTAATTACTATTAATCAGCAGGTGGCAAGAAATTGCAATGAAAAAGATTATAATTCAATGACATTATCAACGTTTGTTAGTGGTCCATAAATCGAAAAATGTAAAATGGTTTTTTAGACTACCTATTTTTCGTACACGCTTGAAAATTTGCTTTCTTTCCGTAAAATAACAAAAAGTACAACTTATTATGGAAAAGGAGAGCTAAGTTACAAGTTATGTGAATAAATTGTTAAGTCCCCGTGATGCAGATGCGTACCTCTCCCATCATGCGTTCATCGTCAAAGTACAGATGTTAAAAATTGTGCCAGAAAATCAGGATCTGGACAGAAGCTGATCAATAGCTGGTATGCCAAGCCAAGTCTAACACAGACTTGTGCTACATTTCCATTGCTCACATTTTTTTAATCAATTAACAAAATATATTGATACTTTTTTACCCTTCTGTAATTGTTAAACAATTTTGCCCCATCAAAATAGTGAACACGGGTAGGTAGGCACTTAATTATTCTTACAAAAACGATTATTTTATTCATAGTTGGTAAGTATTGCAGTTACCTATGTGTAACAAGGGTATTTCTTATTTTGCCACTGGCAAAATATTTCACTTTTCTTATGACTTAGGCCAGTATCATAGTCAACAAGTACAACTATGGTATTTAAAAGCTTATCATACAATACCAACACAAACATACACATTTTCACTATGTGTGCATAGGTCGAAGGCAACTGTGAATCTGACTTCCAGGCGAACCATCCTTCAAAAATATGAAAAAATATTTTGTTCAAAACAGGGTTGTTCAAGCTCAAGCTTTTCGCTTACTACATTTTCTGTACAGATGCAGTTTCGCACAAGCTCTTTTGTGCATCCGTTAGGCGTAAACTGAGATGCACGTAGTCGCAGAAAGCCCTTTCGGGCACCGGTTTTCCAAGTGCTAGAATTCTGAGTCCCAGCCGGTTAAGTCATCGGGAGGTGAACCATCGGCGTCCGGTGGATACTCATCAAAGTTGCCCGTGTCCGTAACATTGCGCACTTGCGGGATTATTGGAGGGATCAGCGTTCGATTGCAAAGGCCTTCCCAATTAAAGCCATCAAACCACCTGAAGAATAAATATTGCATTAAGATTATGACAATGTAAAAAAGGAATTCTAAATTTTATTATTATGTACACAAATAAGTAAATAAATAAATAAATAAATAAATAAAGTAAATAAATAAGATTAAAAGAGAATTCTAAATTTCTTCAACAAGTTTTAATCAAAATATATCGTACTTGTGCTTCTGAATTTCACTGATGCCACCTTTTTGGTAACCAAGTCTCTCAGCTGGGTTGTCTCTGGAAAAGGTTTAGAGTACAATAAGTGTCTAGCAAATTGAAAGCAGTACCTGGAAGTGAGGTACATAGGAAGCTTCAGAACACTGGAAATTCTACTGGCTTCACTTACCGGCAAAGTTTCTTGATGAGCGCCATCGCATTACGAGTAATATTTCTTGGAAATTCAATGGCATCGATACCCTTCAGGATAATGTTGTACGTTTTCATAGGATCGGCACCCGTGAATGGAGGGGTTCCTGAAAAGGAATAAACTTGCAGTTGAGAATCATGATGAGTGCTTGAATTAAAATCAAACAGAATTTCCTAAAGATTAAATCAGATTCGTTTAAAAATAAAAATAAAGAATGCAGTAATCGTTCAAAAATATGTAAATGGCATTAAACAACAAATCTCAATTTTTGATAAAAAGGATTTGCTGACCTCTTCTTGGGTCAGTTCCACAGCCCCATATGTATGACTTCGATAAATTAGCCGATCCTGTGAGGCCTTATCAGGCTTCACAAACTTGTTATTTTGACTTTTTAGTTGCCGAGCTATAGCTCCCATTAGCATTTTGCTTTTTTGCTGCTCATTTTGCTTTGAACTTACCCGTGAGCAGCTCGAACATGAGCACTCCGAGGGACCAGTAGTCTGCACTGATGTCGTGCCCGCGGTTGAGGATCACCTCAGGAGCGACGTACTCGGGTGTGCCGCAGAACGTCCATGTCTTGCGCCCGTGCTGCAGCTTTTTGGCGAACCCAAAGTCCACCAGCTTGACGTAGCCATTGACGTCCAATAGCAGATTCTCGGGCTTCAGGTCGCGGTAGATTATGTTGCGGCTGTGCAGGTAGTCGAACGCCTCCACGACGCATGCAGTGTAGAAACGGGTGGTGGCGTCGTCGAAGTGGCCTTTGTCTCTGAAGGGAAAAGTTTGAGAAAATAAATACTTGAGAGTACCTATCGGAAATAAATATTAACCTTTCATAGCTTCTTTTAATAAGTGATCAAGAATAAGTGGGTTTACTCTGGGCCATCAAAATCTAACAAAGAACGGTTACTGGCACAATATCAAAATTTGAAATGGAAATATTAAAAGGGAGTATGTGATATTTATGTTTAAATTACCTGAGAATCGTCCAAAGTTCTCCTCCCAAGCAGGACTCCATCAGCATGTACAAATACTTCCTATCTTTAAACGTCTTAAAAAGTTTGACGATGAATTCTGAATTGGCTTCGCCCATGATTTCCTTCTCGGACATAATATGCTGTTGCTGCCGCGTCTCCACAATCTGGGGAAAACATCCATAATGTTACCTAGGTACAATATAAAAAGAATTGGAAGACTAAAGATAAGTTTACTGCTACACAACGCTACGGCATTGCCGACCGTGCCATTTACAGTGTCATTTCAGAATCATGCAGAATCAGATATTGGCATTTTGATTAGCTGAAATTTGTGACAGCACTGGTCTCGAAGCTGGCTAATTGGGAATACGTTTAATAGCGTAACCAAGTGTCGCGTGGCTGTAAACATGCCTTTATCCACGCCGCAGCTCTACAATCCCAACCGCTAGGTTACGAATGTTATCTGCCAATGATTTCAATAGCCCCAATGGAATAATTGCAAGGGTATTAGAATGTCACTTTCAAGAAATATGTTAGATTTGACCGGCAGTTCTGACTTAATGTAAATTGGCACATCAAGAATCGGCACTTGCCTGGTTCTTCTTCATCTGCTTGAGTGCGAACGACCGCGCGGCGTCGCCTTGAATCTGCACGAGCTCGACACGTCCGAAACCACCCACACCGAGTGTGGCCAGGACTCGCAAGTCGGACAGCTTCACCTCCCGGAACTCCTCATTGATTCTGTGGAGCAAGCAGCCAAACGTCAAATCTGCTTGCTCTTGCATTATCGTTCCATTTTGAACATTTATTTTCAAACTTTTCCAAATTCAATGAGGAAAATAAGTGATTGCAAAATATAGAGGAGTACCAAATTCTTTTTAACTTTACTAACTGCCAAAATCAAAATGACAAGAGTCGAAACAACCGTGAAATGGAGAATTGGGGGAGAGGGTGCTGGGCCCAACCAACCGTAAAGGTAAGTGCTGAATAAGCCATGAAATAAATGTCAAATCAATTGGTTTTTGTTGGCAAACTAACTTTTGTCTGGGGTAGCTGTGCCTATAAAATATGCACACTTTCTATTGTGCCCTGTTCAAAGCACACATCTATGAGCTCTCGAGAGCATTTGCATGTGAGTAGACAATGCATCAAAATTCAAAAGTGTGAAGGCATAAATGGGCAGGAATTTGGCAAGGCATTGAATGGACCCAAGAATAGTGTGCACTGCACTTGTAAAAACTGAGGATACTTTACAAAGAGGGACTGAAAAATAATATGTAGGTAATAGAAATAAAAAAATACACTAACATACATAATATTCCTTATCCTACGTGCGGACTCACCATCATTTCCCTTTCTTTACAGTGTTGCATGCAAGAAAATGAATGCAACAATGTAGTGTTATTCGGTGCATTTGGAAGCATAAAAAAGGAAAAATAATTTTTTGCTATGCTGAGTGCTCACCTTCTCCTCTCGATGCCCTCATCCTTGTATCGGGTGCGGATCTCATCGAGGCTCGAGATAAGCTGGTTGAAAGTCTCCCGGTCAATCACCAGGCACGTCACCCCTTCCGGATCGTCGGCTATGATGTTGGCCGTCCGAAGATCATCGCTACGGACAGGCGCACACTCGGTATTGCTATAGGATTGGCGCTCTAGGCTGATATTAGATACAATACTGAATATATTAATTTTGTTGGATTTCAAATGAACGACAATTGGGTCAACATAGGAAGTATAAAAAAGGCTTAAGTGTAGGAATCATGAACGTACATATATTATTTGTTCACTTGATTTAAAATCGATACCTATACCTGCCGTGTTAAACCACAGGCAATGAGCTTGAAAATGAAGATTTTGAAATAACAGAGTGTAGGTAGCTGCTCAGATTCAATGAATTGCCATGCTTACCCTTGCAGAGCTTTTTCTCCGAAGAAGTCACCTTTGTTCAGCGTTCGGATATACTTCTCATCTAGCGTATTGGGTTGCTTGATAGTTACTTTCACCTAAAAAAGAAGAAAAACTCAATTATTTCAGAAGTGTGCAAAATTCATCGAGCAAGCTATCTTGGTCAGTCTGCATCCAATAATAATTGGTTATGAATTCAAATGCTCTTACCTGGCCTTTGCTGATAATGAAAAATGTGTCTCCTCTAGCACCCTGGCGGATGATGTAATCACCCTCATTGTAAAACGTCTGGAAATGGCAAATAAAATATGTTTTAGGATTTAAAGGTGCTGAGCAGATTTATTTACACATACACTCAATCTCTTCAAGTTATATTACCTCTTCAAGAACATCAGAGATTTTGCTAAGCGTTTCCTCGGGTAGATTCTTGAATATAGGTACACTGAAACAGAAGCAAAGCTATGTAGGTAAATAAAAAGTAAAAACAATTATTTAAGGTAGTTTTGAATAACAAAATATCATTTGCATGCATGACCTTCCCATATGGGGTCCCTGACCCACATATTTTCTGCCACAAACTTTCAAAGTTATGATGGTAGTGCAAGAATTCTCTCTTGGTACCTACTTGTAAGTCTCTAGACTCTACGCTGGGGGTATGAATTGCAAAGTAATTTAGAGGTGCTACATACTAAAACATTTACTTGCATATTAGATTATGGCGTTTCGAGATATTTTACCATTCCACTTAGAAGAGAAAGACAAATTTTCTGTCTCGAAAATTGCAGATATATCTCGCCGTACTAGATGGTTGTACCGACGTGTACCACAGATGTTGGAATAGGACTTACCTCTTGAGAAAATCGGTGTATTCAGCTTGGCGAATCATTCCAGTCCTCATCATAATGGCCTGGAAGCATTGTCGCTCGATAGCCCATAGTTTGCAGTCGCTGGCAGCTGCAAACAATGATAACGCCAATTGTATTGCATTGTATAGAAAAGTTCATGCAATAAAGATCGCTAAAATTAGACGAAATTTAAACCAATGTTTTGTTTTATACCAATATCTGACCCACATGTCTCTAATCTTTAGGCAATGAGACTGAGCAATATTGATTTATTTATACAAATCCGATAAAGATCTTATCACTGGGAAAGAGTTCAAGACTAATGAACTGGCAGTGAGTTCAAACATAATTGATAAAGAATCCCGAAATAACCACCCTTAGACCAATCTTGACCACTCGATCAGAACAGAGAGGAATGTAGGTACTCACCTTTTATAGTGGCAGTTCTCTTGCAATTGTACAAAATGGCAAGCTCCCCGAACACTTTTCCCGGAGCCAGGGTGCTCAGGTACTTGTTTTCCCGCGACACCTCCACTCGACCCTCTGCGGAAACAGGAAAATACTCGTCAGTAAAAGCAAGTAAAAGCACTTGCGTTTAACTCGGTGATACATCCTGCGCAAATTCAACATCCTCTCCTAACCTGGAGCTTGCGCGCTGGATTCTGGATCACAAACGAAAACAAACAATGGACAGGTGAAACCAACTCCACGTCACTGCACGTTGCTCGCTCGCTCGCTAGAGCCCACCGAAGAATACCTATCGCCCGCTAGGTTGGACGTTATCTGACCCACCTAATCGCCAATCAGTCACTTTTAGTCACCCGGATTAATCACTATTGTCACTAGACTTGCTGGATACTAACACGACAAAAGAGATAATGAAAACAATTGCATTAATTCACCATTATCTCTTGCTGGGCACGCTTCAAGAACAGTCCTTGCAGTAAGAAATGTTTATACAAAACTGAATTAATTGTGAACATGGGAAAAGGAAGGAAATAATGTGGCGGATATGTTTTAATGGATTTACCAGTTTCACCATGATCATTTATCTGATTATGATCTGCGGGGTGCAAAACCGCAAATCCCATTCTGTGTATAAGGTGTACATCATCTTGTCGTTTTATAAACGTTGCAATTACTTCAGTTTATAGCAAACAATGGCATTATTTATCATCCTCGAGGAATTGTGTCCAGTGGCCAGAGCTAGGTTTTTAACGACAAGACATCCTTCCTTTATGCTTCGAGATAAGTACTATAGAAGATAATCAACTTGATTGAACTTGGTTAATTCATTACTCGGCGGCCGATAAATTCTTAGAAGTCACTTCTTAGTCTTAAAGCTTCGACCGGCAACGACATGTCCATGTGTCAATGGTGACCACTCATGCTTATGTCCGCTCGAGTTGTCATCCACCGCATATCCACACGTCCATGCGTAATTATCGTTCGGTTGGCAAGAGACATTCCGATTAAGTCGCCCATTTGGCGATTAATTAGACTGAGAAAAAAAAGTTTTGAGCCAGACCCTTCCACTATTATCAAAGAGTATAACGTAACATTCATTATCAGATGACGTTTCAAGACACGATTCAGAACTATAGTGTGGCTTGCTTGCTGCCGACTCCGTGGATCTTTGAATGACGTTATTGGGATTGAAAAGGTCATTTCTTAGTAATTGCATTTGAGCATTCCCTTCTCCGATGTGAAATACAAGGTTTCACATGTAAAATCTGATCAAACGTAACGAGAGATGCCTATTTCAGTGTATAACGAGTGCGTTTATACCTTGATCCAGGAACATCGAAAAGCATTTATTGATGAGCGAAGCTAAATCTTCTATTTCACTTCTGGTAAAAAAAAGCACGTGTGTGTGTGTATGTGTGTGTGTATGTGTGTTTGAACGCGCTCTACAGGCCAAACGCCTGCGTCGATTGCGATGATATTTTCAGGGTGTCTATACTTTTGTTCCCAACTTAAACCCCCGCGTTTTTCAAGAAAACCCTCAATACCCTTCTCCTTCAAATTAGAAAAAAGATCGACATTCGAAATTGGGAAAATTTTGAAAAGTACGGGAATTTATCACAAAGTGCGTATTTTATCCAAATTTTCCCAAAATGTATTGTTACTTTGTGTGTGACCAGACATGTAAATACTAATTAACACATCGGCTGTTTACGACTTTCTGCATTAAACTTGTCTGCTACAAACAACTACGCTCATCTTTAACGCGAACAATTTGGCAGCGTTTCCTAGTTAGATAAATTATACTCTTGTGGTTTTGCTCAAAGGGACCTTTCTGCCGATGTATGTTTTTAAATCGAATCTTGACTGTGAAGAGCTTCTGAGTGAGAAAGAGGACCGCAGGGAACATCCACTGCGAGGGCGCTAATGTTTTCACAACCCAGAGCAGACAGTTACGTCTTTCTTTATGAGCACTAAACCATTTTATACCAGCATTTTTGAATGCAGGTGAATTGCATTGTTGTTATTACAAGGTTATTACTTTCAGTTGCATCTCAAAGAAAAATATGTAATATAAAATACGCTCGACGAGTTTTGATGCAACTAGATTTGATGTGAACATGCAACTAGCATTCTTGGACCAATTTCAGGGCCCTATTGCGAAATGAATGGAAAGGACGTATGTAGCCATGGGTATGCCAATCTCGCAGATATTTCACATTGATATATACCTACTCATTGAGTTGGGTTTCAGGAGTGGAACGCGAGGCACCGAAATGAGGGTCACCGCTGGCCTCAACCAGCAAGTGAAATTTAGTAGTGTATAGAGGTGATGTGCAGCGATGAGTTAGAGGCTGGCCTATTTACCGACTTTGACTAACATGATCGTTCGAAAATAATAGGTGTATAACTTCTCTTAAAATAGCTGGCTTAGCTATAATATACCTAGCAAAACAACAGCTTTCACTCGTTTCAACTTTTAATGCAACATCCGAACCGATTTGGCATTCAAGCCGATTGTTGTTCTTGCAATTCGTCAGTGGTCAAGACAAATCGCAACACATGCATTGCATTTTATGAAGTATCACATTCCTTCGTGACCAATCAAACAATCTGTAAAGGTCAACCAACATGCACATGAATACAGCAGAAATGCAGCAGAAATGCTTGAGTGCAGCTGGGAGAGATAAATCCATGCATTTTCAATTAGAACAAAGTTCTGCTTTACGTTACCGCATTATTGGTATATGTACTTATGCACCTATTTTATTTGTATATTATTTCATTGCAAAATATAAATATGGGCTAATAACATAATACTATTAAAATGATGTAATTGACGTTCATGCAGTAAAGGTCCACTGAGTATATACTTAAATTCATTCGTAAATTCGGAACTTTCTCGATAGATTGACACAAATAAACGTTCATTGAATCAGACCACAGTATTTCTGCCAAAACCACAATGGCAAAACTCTATTTATACAGAGAAGTAAATTAATTGAAAAATATATATTATGCAAAGGAAACTCAAAAGTAAATGGAGCAAGCTAGTTGAAATACATGCTACAGAAAATATTACATTGGATTCTTGCGGTGACCGTGAATGTGACAGTGCCACTATCATTACCCTAGTAGTAAATAACTGTAATATGGTATATAGCAATTAATGCGATTTATATATTCACATGAGAGTGAAACAATTGCGAATACTTTGCGTAATTCGCTATATAAAAAAACCAATGACGCGATACGGGCCGAGTGATGCTATGTCGCGTAACAAATCCAACGGATGAGTTGGTTCCAGTGTACTTGCTATTGTTTTTATTAGCAGATTTCAGTTTTCACTGACGACCAGCGTTAATGACTTTCTCTTCCGCGTGTATCGCTGACGCTGCGCTGGTAATGGCAAACGGGAGCAAAGACACACGTGACAGGCTAAACGGTTACTGCAGAGAGCAGGTAAACAGCACCTATTCCTATATTAAGTTATAACAATGCAGTAATTGACTAGAAGCGATTACGGCCCGCGCGGCGTCGCATCTTCAAGATGAAGTAACCTATAGCTAGAACAATCTTGTATAACATCGTTTTTTCTTACGTTGGAACTACGTACCTTGCTATTGTTGTTACTAAATGACTGTGTTTACATAGAAGAATGAACCTATTAAAAATATGGCTGCGCTGAACTGCAAGGAGGCTCTACATAAAAAAGAAATTCAATCCACCATGAAGATATTAACTTCATGTGAAATTTGGATGAGCAAATGTAAATGTAACTAACTTAGCAGTCTACAAGAAATTCGGCACGAGAAGCATTTCGTAAAAAATAAAAAATAATTATAAAACGAGTAGGTATATAGAATTGGACGCAAAACGAGCATATAGAATTGGACGCAGCGTTCCGGAGTCCTCAGAGTAGGATCTTTAAAGCAGCGGGCTATGACGACATCGCTTCTGCCTCCCAGAAGGATTGCGGCTTCTCCCACGAGCTCGTGTGGTCACAGATGTGAAAAATAATTATCTCACTCGGTTTCAGCTCGGTAATCGGTAAATGCGTCATTGCACTTCAAATAAACACAGTCGCAAGAAAATGCATCTCGGTAACCGCATGCACGGAGATAGTTGCATAATAGATGCAAGGTATAAGAACGTTCCTTCCTGCTTTCTAGTTTCGACAACAATCTTAGTACGATCTGTACCATCACAAATCTCCATCTCTAATGCTTAGACTAATGAAAAATCGAAAGAAAAACAAGAAGTACATAAGGATCACCTTTGGGACTTTTTAGGAGCGCATCAATGCGTGTCCGAATTTGAGAAAATGTACAGCAATAGCAGCAGCACAGTAGATTTTTTAGCACCACTCCATTTCGAAGTAAAGCTTTTGTTTGCCATATAAGACAGAGGACGGTTTATTACACCAGGAACCTTTCGGGAGCTGAAACATCTCCGAAATACTAAGTGTGCGACTGCACAGCACAGTTCGACAGCGTTCGTTCCGCCTGACAATGCCTCGCTTTCATGTCTTCTTAATTTGAGAGTACCTACGTCGATTTAAACCTGGGAATCGAACTACGCTGCTTCAAAATGACAATGGACGCATTTAAAGACAATTTGCTAGACATAACGATATGTTTAAGACTCGACGGTTGAAAATTCTTAACAATCTCGAAAGTCATGAAAAATATTTAGCTTCAAGATGACCCGAACCCAAAGAAAAAGGTATATACCTCGCTCCACATTCTGGCAAACTGTTTCAATAGCAGATTGGCCAACGTATATTGCACACAACACATGTGTGTTTGACTGAGTTCAGTGGACAATTCCGACCTGACCATTAGCTCTGCTCAGCTTTCACCTTCCACGGCGACACCTCACCGCCCTGACCTCCGACACCGCGGCAGCGTGTCAAGTGCATTCCCGCGGGACCTCCACGACGCCGAACCGACTTCCGTCCCGACAATCGGGCTGACATTGCGACACATCCGGCGGCATTCGGCAGGCAAATCGAATGCGATCGGTGTTTTAAATGGTGACCTCGCGCCAGCACCCAGCTCTTGCGAGGCAAGGACATCCGAAGCCCGAAGAAACCGTTCTTTGATGCAGTCAAGGCTATCGAGCCTGATCTGTCACCCACAGGCTCACGGCTCTGTGTCATAGACGTCGATCGGGTGTGGTCGTCCACGAGGTACGGCCGCTCGCGAAGTCGCCACTCGCGAGCAGCCCGTTCCAAAAGCAGGAACTGCCCCGGGCGCCACAAACCGCAATGCAGAAGGCGCGCACTCCGGCTTACGCTCATTCTATTGTCTTGGGCGCGTGTCAGCGAAAGTAAAACACCAACTGCCCAACGCAGCCAGTTTTAGTTTCGCATTGTTAACAAATCGATCGACGTCCTACCTAAAGGCAGTTTCATTATCGACCTGTAGGGTCAGTTATGTGAGCAGTGCGCAGTTGTTTTTGATGTAGTAAGAATTAAGACTTAAAAGATTTATTAAACGAATGGACGTCATATAAAAAGGCATGCAATTTCAATGATATAGGTACTTGTCAAATGATCATATTTAAATTGTTCCGCTTCTCTGACTACAAAACACACAGCACAAAGAATTCCCTCTGCGTCTGCCTCTTTGGCAACGTCTCCTTGCCGACACGAGGAAAGGAGTTGCTGTCTGTGCATGTTTAAAACCTTCTGCTGCCTCTCCATGTCACTGACTTGCATCTATCCAGCATTAGCTTCACAGCTCATTGCTCGCAAGCGTCGCACCTACACAGTCTGACGCCCCTGCATGCTGCAACTCACGATTGATCACATCCCCATCATTCAATTGTTGCTCTGAGCAACAATTATCAGCCAATTGATATAAATCTCCCCGCGTCGCGCAGCGTCGCGCGGATTGCGACGCCGCGTCCGTCCGCCCGACGGCCACGTCCATCTCTCTCCCCTCGGCATGGACTTCTGCTCTGATAACTTGGTGATGAACCGAGCCACGCTTCCAAAGATGACGCCGGAGATTAGCTCTAATTGCCATTCACAAGCATTCGCAGCCGCCAGAGTCATGCACGGAGAGGCGTTACGTCACTTCGGCCGCTAAAGCAACACACGGAGGTCCAATTGAAGCACTGCAGTCCAGTCGCAGCACAACACCACTACTCTCGAGCCAGCGATGATTTTACGGAAACACCGTGTCGAATATCCATATGATTGAATTCCAGAACGTCTTGCCACAGTTTCTTAAACCGTGAGGTATTAGGTAATGTTAAGAGAATAAAGGCGACATTGGCATAGGGACTCAAAATATACATTATGTGTGAATTGAAAGCGAAAATAGGAGGCAGACATGCAAATTTTGCATGTCACAAATTAAGAAATGTGTGCCGTGGTGCTTTATATTAGCTGTTGCATGAGCAAAAATTCTGATCGCTACCTTAGAGGTATAGTGATCAGTGATCACATCTTTTGTGGCAGCGGCGAAGGCGTGATTAGCTATGGTCGTGATGTGAGCAATGGTGTAAGTGTAATAAAAGCATTAAGATTATTTCGTAAAGCGAAAGTAAAGCAAGGACGGATATACAGTTAGTCCATTGTGCATGTTGCAGACGGAGTTAAGTGTGCTGCAATGTGCCGATATTCATTTCAATTTCATAACTTTGCTAGGGCGTAGGAGCGATTTTGATAGGTAACAACGTGAATGAAACAATAAGAAAATCCGATTGTCAGATGCCAAATTGAACGAGTCGAATGCTGAATGCTGATTGCTGATGCCGCGTGGCTTCCAGCAAAGGTCAGGTCAATTTGCCTGCTGCCATTCTGTGACCGACCAAAGATCGATGCACCGGTGCAACACAGAGAGCGGACGCACACAAATAGCCACCGATCGTGGCTTCCAAGAGATGGACACACAAGTTGGACGTAGCTCGGAACGCGTTTTCTTTTTGACCGAGGAATGCCGCAAACTTTCTTCCGACCGGCGAAATGCGCAATTGCCGGCCAGCTGTAATGAAATTATATCGTCCTTTTAATAAACGGACGTGTGGCTGGCGCAGGGCATCGGTCTACTCTCGGTGTTGGAAACTTGGTGTGGTGAGGCCCGGATGCGCAATAGATAAGAGTTAATAGCATCAGACAAATTTGGAGAAATCCAAGAAAGATAATGAGCTTCCAATTGATCAATCTGCAAGTAGCAATTTGTTTGACTGCAAAGATAAAAATCTAGTCCAATAAAATTGTTATTTTGCTGTCGGATGTTCGGTATAGGTAGAAAGAATCAATTTTAATCCAATCCACCGCAAATCTATCGGAGTGGCAAATACCGGCAAGTAATGCGTATCAATTTCTGTTCGCTGTCACCGAACGGTGTCCACAAACACGACAGTGCATCAAATACACTGTTATTTGCCACCGCATATCGCGACGTTCCAAAGCAGATCGCCACAGCTTTTGGCCAAACTGTCGTTTCGACGGGCAGCAGGGCGGAACAATATTTCCATCATTTTCATGTCATTAACCCGAACCTAACAATTCCAGAGCGAGCTGCTGTAAGCTCTTGCGAGCATCGAGCTGTCACTGTCAACGACGGTTGGCCGTCGCACATTTAGTGCACATGCGTGCAGCCGAAAGCGCATCGCGCAAACCGCAAGTGCACCAAGATGCATCTCGTGCAACGCGAATGCCCAAGTAGTCGTGTGCAATTTCACTAAATTGCTAAACGCCGCGCATTACTCGTACACTATTATGTTGTGTTGCCTCGGAAGCAGAACAAAACAATGTGCTTTTCATTTAAAGCGGTCACGGAAGGGATCCGGCCGTTCATAAACCTACCTATATTATAATGTAATAATAGTTTAGCTGAGTTTCATTGTTCTACTTTATAAGTTATTATCGATGCTAAGAGTGTTTATATATTCATAATGCCCCTTTGTCCAATAGTTATTTGTTGACTGGTCATTGCTTCTCTACCAATCGCGACATCTGACGGTTCTTCCCATTATAGGATTCGCTCGATAATAAGTATCGACTTTTTTATATTATATATAGGTACCCGTATAGGTATGTTGAATAAAGGACTTGTTGAATCGGAAAATGCTTGAAATAGCAAACTCCCGAAACGGAGCGATTAGTGGGCACTGGGCAGTCTCGGTTGCATTCACGTAAAATGCAGTTTCATTGCCGGCGTCTGATTGGGACGGTCGAGATTTCATCTAGAGCCGGAACTATGCAAAGCCGGAACTCGCGTTCCCCATCGCTGAGCTTGCACTTCTCGTTGCACCATTCAAAAGTCAAAAATGAACTCGGCCAGAAGCAAGAAACTTAAAAGCACAGGATGGAAATGCTGGCTAATGTTTCGCAAAAAAACGAATAAATTATAGAATGAAATGCAGTGGTTTTTACATTCTTGAATTCTTGAAGCATAAATTTAAATGCTCAAAATGTAAATGGGCGCCTATTACTGAGCGTTCAACTTAGTGAGAAAGCAATTTGTCGGACAATAAACGAAAGAATCTACATCTGCAGTCACATTCAAATTCATACAATGTGACTTGACTTGAAATCTGAACTTCTCGAAAACATCGCTTACAATTAAAATAATCTCCGATCGAGATGAGCCCCCAGATCGTTACAAAGGAAGAAGTGCACATTTTTTGCGAGCCCCGCGCTGCAGACTATCACCTTCCGGCGCAGCGCGGGACTGGTTATCGGCGAATCCTCCGCGTGCAAGACGTTGCAACGGCAGTACTGCAGTGAGTGCTTGCCGCTTGGCGGTAGCGTGCCAGCCAACGGCCAGACCCCGGCTAGACAAGACGCTCAAGCGGGGTATTGCTATGCATTCTATTCTTACAAAATAGAGCAGCGTTTCCCACACAGGCAAGTGCCGCCCGCAAAGAGTGGCTCGGTAAATGAAGAGTCATGAAGACGTTGAACAAGCACGAGTGGGCGAAAGACGATAAGAGATTGTCATAAATTCATGGGAGTGGGGACAATAGGCTCGTTAGCCAGTCAATTGTACTGTGATCATGGCTTTTTCAATAATAAGAGCGTGGAATGTATTTTTAAGTCAGTCTCTCAGTATAGGTAATATACTCTACAGGTAACAGTGCCGAAGGGTTGTGATTGCGACAAAATTATAGTATTACATTGGTAGAATTCTGCCTGCATTTGAATGTATAACACAACGAGCACTCCGGAGACAAAGAGCAGGGGGTGTAATATGATCCAAATCCCAACTAAGCCAGCCTGTCGACCGCAGAATCTCACTCTTCCACGTCCCATATGTTGCTTACATTGCTGCCATGCTATGCGCCACAAAGAGTTGACTTCTGAACTGAAAGTTGTAAAAAACGAATGCTCTGTCTGCTTCAGCTTGCAGCTATAAAATCTAGGAACATCTGCATCCAGACTAGATGAATACATTAAAGGTCTATACCAGACAGCCACTGTACACAATGTGCTATTCACAGTTCGAGGGTGCTCTCAGTCCTTAAAAGGCCCTCGCTTGTCAATGGAGCAAACATGCTTTAGGTATTTATAGACAGCATGCAGCTAACGTTCCACCTCCAGACAGCCCTTGTTGCCCTGAGCAATGCACAAGGTGGAACTCCGCACTGTGGCATACCTGGCCGGACAGATGCGCTTTCCCAAAACATGGGCTTTTGTTGTTTGATTTGTGGTGAAATACGAATTGAGCTAGTCTCGTATTCGGTATAACGAAATTCGTTTCATCGCCAAGAAAACACGGTTAAATCGAACCTGGAAATGTTTCGAAAACTTTCGAATGTACTGTATATAGCCTAAATACGGTCGGGGTCAGTGATTACACTTCGCGCGCTTGGCAAGACTATACTCAGGCAACGAGAGATAGACGCGTGTTTATATGCAGCGGGACAACGATGTACAAGTTCACACCGACATCCTTGTACAACAATAGCTGAAGCTACATAGGATTTGGCAATTACTCCATCCGCAAGTGTTGAACAGTTGAACTGCCGTTCGCGTCCAACAGCACAGAAACAGCATACTAATTCATGTGTGAACACAAGTAAGCCATGCTGTGCCTGCTGTGAATGAGAGTTGGTCCAAATCCAGCCATCATTCATTGACGCGCTGCGCAGCGCACGAGCCCACTTCCCGAACAATCGACTGGGCTCACCTGGCCAAGAGGTATGATGCTTCTTCCCCTGGTCACCCTGCGCGCTGTCCGAACCGTCGGCGCTGCCTCGCCGCTTTCCGTAGCACATGTTATTGCCTGTCCTCCGTTTGCGTATCCCATATGTGTGCACTGGAGCTATCAGCTTCGGTCGAGGTATTGCAAAGTCTAGCCGATCGTCTCTACCCTCTGTCCTGCACTCGCCGTCGCCACGTGGAGGCGGTGCCACGTGGCCGTCCGGCGTCGAGTAGTGACGCTCGGCGCCGTCGCCATTCACTCGTCTAGCGTCGCCGTCGAAACCCGTCGGGTCTTGTTGCCGCCTCTTCGCGTTTTTCTTCACGTGTCGTTCGTGGACGTGATCTTCTCCGCTGATTACACGGTGACTGCGCGGTGGAGAGATGTAGTCGACCACGTGGGTGGACCCGTTCCTGCTCCTGTTACAGCTTTCCGGCACCGGGAAGTCGTCGCCGTCGGCCAGCTGGTTGGATTGATTGCTGTAGTAGCCCGTCGAGGAATTGGAGCTGGAGCACGCCTCCGAAGAGTCGTAGTCCTCGACGTCTTCGTGGGGGAGCCGAGGGATGACGATGTTGAAACCGTTGGTTACGCGCTTCGACCTCGCACGCTGCAGCTTGTTCTGGTAGGAACTCGGGAATGGGGTGTTTTGGTAACAATGCGAAGGTAATTCTTTGGTAGGCTCTGGCGAAACATCGCTAGTCATTTTCGCTAATGGGTAATACTGGTACTCCTTGCCTTGACTTTTTGTGTTATGTCCATTACGACTACTTTTAGCACTATTAGAAAGCTCAGTCGTATAGTCAACATATGTTCGGCCAACTCCAGGAACAAAAGTCGACGAAAACGTTGGTATCACCTCGGTAAGCTTCTTCTTGACGTCCACATATTTGAGATAGTGCTCGTTGTAGACGGTGTCTTCGTCTTCCTCGTCTTCCTCGTCGTCGTCGTCGTCGTCGTCGTCGTCGTCGTCGTCGTCGACGAGTTGGTCCTCTGGGGAAGGGCGCCGATGCTGCTGCCACTTCCATGTGTCGGAAGATGGGGGACGGGAGAGTCCTGCGTGCAGGGACGTGGTCTGGATCTCGCCGGTCTCGCACTGTCGCCAGTTCGCCTCGTAGAGGAGCTCCATGCCGGCGGGAGGGTGGGCACCCTCGTACACTGCACGCCCGGGGTACCTTAGCACCCGCATTATTTCATCGCACGCCCTGGTCCGAGCCGGGCCTCCTAGCTCTCCTGTCAAAGGTCGCACATGTCGCGAACGCCTGGCTTATAGGTGGATAGGAGAGAATGAGCTCCAAGAAGTTGCAATTAAACTTGGAGGAAGGCCACTTGTTTCTGGCTCACTTGATAACCACCACGTTTTCAGTTCCTATTTCAAATGAGTTCTCACGAATTAGCTCGTTATGACGTCGCGAGTGTCGGGTACAGAGAAGTTCACAGAGAGTTTTATGCAACAAGAAATGATTATAATGAATTTTTCTATGTGAGCAACGACGACGCTAGTTTAGCTCTGGTGGCACACTTTGCAATCGGGTCGCGCTGCAGAGAAACGGTTCGCCATACACGAGGTTTACGCCGTTTTGATAATTTATCGCCGGCGAAGGTGTCCGATATTGTGCGAGCAATGCTCGAGCTCCGGCTATCAGAAGGTCACCCTGTTGAGTTCACCAATTATGACATGTTTCTAAACTGTTATTATGATCTTGATTAGTCTATGGCATTGAAGAGAATCGAACGTTTAAATATTATTTGAGTGGTTTTCAAACGCAACAGAAGCTCATTTAATATGAACTTTGAGCCCAATATATTTCTTGCCTCTTCAGCAACAAACGAATGATGTCACAATTTTATTTAACTCGAATCAATTGAGAAGCTCACTCTCACAGCTATCACACAAGGCACTCGATTAAAAAAAGATCACTTTCGTTTTCTTTGCGAACTAACGCTTTCCGACACTGACTGACGAGAGATTAGTGATGAGCCAGCGATCCATCCTCGCCTGTTGACACCGTCACCGTCACCGTCACTGTCACTGCGAGCGGCACCTCGCTATCGGCGAATCGGGGTGTCCGTCGACTGTCAGACGACAGCGCCGTGGTATCGGGCGTGCTGGATGGCGGGCCGACAGTGCAGACCCTCACGAGACCGCGGTGAGCGCAACACTGTCTCGGCCGCTCGGGTCCCGGGTCTCGCTACGCAGCGCCGCTGTCTTCGCCAGAGCGGCGGCCCTCGCAGAGAGAGAGAGAGAAGTCTGCGTCGGGGTAGGAGGGTGGGAGGAGTTCACTCTCACTCAACAATGCAGCCGTCACTAAGAAATACACCGGTTTAATTGCATTGTTACTTGCTAGTTGCTGTAGCGGGCGTGTTGATTTATTTCTGGATAGTTTTTTTTTTATCGATGAGAGATAATGACATAACCGAAGTGATAACAGTAACTACGGGATTCTTTGCTTTAGACAACAATGAAGAATTCTTTTGATTTTCTCAAGTTTTTGCATCGATTGTTATTGCTCGGGGTCTGTGCGCACGGTGCGGAGAGGTTATTAGTTTTGCAGACGGTCAAAGAGAAAATTGCATAATCCAAAGAGCGGTTAATTGCAGTTTCCCAGCGGGTATAGTAACAGTTCAAATATATTTCCGATCACTTATCTTTTGATGAGCGTAGCAAGCGAAGCGAAATCTTCAATTTCACTACTGGTAAAAAAAATAATTTGTGTGCGTTTGTTTCTTTATTTTGTACTAAGTGTGTTTGCGCGTGCTCTACAGGCCTAATTTCCCATGGTATTAAATTATATAACTTTTTACCATATGACTTGAAATGTAAAAAATCAGACGAAGAATTCTCGAATAAGCTTAAAGGTTATCTGATGAAAAATTGTTTTTATTCAGTAAATGAATTTTACAGGAAGTAGGATTAAGAAATTGACTGTCCAATAACATGTATTATGTTCAATCTGGAATCAAAATAAAATAAATAAATAACGCCTGCTTCGATTGCGATGAAATTTTCATGGTGTCTACTTTTGTTCGCAGCTTAGACCCCCAGCGTTTTTCAGGAAAATCCACCATACCCCTCCCCTTCAAAGAAAAAAATAGGAAATTGGGAAAGTTTGGGAAAGTACGGAAATTTATTTAAAAGTGCATATTTTTTCAAAATTTTCCCAATTTCGAATATTGCTCTACGAAAGCATCGAAACCACATCGAAACATCATAACAGCTTTGTTGATTTCAAGTTTGTTCAAGGCAAATGTTTGACCGATATCAGAAATGTTATCAATTTCGTGCATGCAAGTAACTATGGTAATTGCTAATAACTATGGTAATATAGTAATGGCACCATGGTTTTCATCGTCTTTCTGCCTCTACCTTTTTATACACTAAATACAAACCGCTACGCTCATCTTCAACGCAACACAACTTGCGTTCGCGAAGCCCTAGTTTAAATAAAGAAATTGATGGCTCGATGCAGCTTTAAATGAAAGCACGTATTACGGACAAATTTCTATAAATAACCGGGCAGCAGCTCGATCATTGTTTCACTGCGATGCGATTTAAATGTAACGTACTTGCGTGAAAGCCGCCGATGAATAATTAACCAGTTTCGTACCGACGGCTGCTCTGGTACTTGTTAATTAACAACAACGCTAAGCGAGAGTGATTAGCAATCAACATGTGTGCGAGGTTTGTGCAGATATAATTGGCATGTGGAAGTTGCGATGAATGAATGAAATTTAACCTATTGCGCTGTTTATAATTCGTTGAATCTAGTAAATCCTTGCCATCTTAGATCGCCATTTTAAATGGCAAATCGTGCTGCCGTTAAAACGTTTAACAAAATTGTTTGTTGGTTAATAAGATGCAATATTGAGATGGATGTAGAATTGTGTAAATCACATATTAAATGTGCATACCCAGCACGCGCGATTTAATTACAAGTTATCCTTCAAAAAAACAGAATCGCAAAATATGTTTTAAAATATTGGCAAGGGCAAAGTAAAGAATCTCCCCGTGGGCACCTAACATATCTAACCGAAGAAAGTCTTCGAAGAAAGCGATCTCCGATTATAGAGTCGCCATAATTAGCATCCGACATGGATATCTCGCAAGAGCACGACAAGGTTCTTTGGGGGCAAACACAGAGCATTATTGTGCGACAACACGATGTTTACTTTATTGCTCAGCGAAGGCGCTGCATTTTAAAACTTGTAGGAGGTGCAAGACGTGATAGTGTCCACGAATTGCAAACGTAAACTTTCTTTAGGGACATGCACATTGCACCGGCTGCTTATCACGAATTGCATGTTAGCGACGACGATTGTTGGTATGTGATGCGTCTAATGACAAATCCGTGTCACATGTTAACGTACACAAAGACTGACCATGATACGAAATGGGAAGATATGTATCAACGTGTAATTGAGATAGTGTAGAGAACGCAGTCACCTACATTACCGACTCGACAGACTTACCTAGTACCCAAGTTCGCCGCTTGGCAGTGTGCTGTACGCCAGCGCTCCTAGTAGCCAATGTGTCAACTGAACCGCGCAGAAGGATGCGGCCATGGATTTAAATACAACGCGGCCGTCCTACACAATATTATTACCTTGCGTTTCGCAAGCAAAGTCTAAGGTCCTTGGTCCTAGATGAGACTTTTCGACCGTAATAAGATTGCTTACACCGATGGTTCGTCTTATGGCAGCCTGTACCACCGTAAACACAGAGCATTAAATTCAAACGCAACGTGTCATAAACAATTCCCCCACGTCCCGAAATATAAACTCGTAAAACAAATTTTAAATAATATTTCATAAGTTAATCTCGCGATTTTCCCCAACGATCGTTAGCTACGTGCTTGGGAGTGGGTCCAAACGACTCCAAAGAAAGATTTAATTGTCCGGTAGTGGGTGTAGAGCGACGCAAGGCGCGTCGGCGTCGGCGTCGCGACGCCAAGAGGCTCGGTGCATGTTTGAGGGAGGAATGGAGCGGTCTCGCACGATGGGGCATGCGTGTCATCGTGATTCCGGCGAGTGCCCGTCAACCGCCGTGTAAACATAGTCGCGAGAAGGACGAAGGATAAAAATAAATACGGATGTTCGTTATAGTTATGCTCGATCCGTTCGTATTCCACGATTCGGGTGAAATCTGCGATTCGTGAACGGTTGAGCTAGCTGACTAATTTGAATGCTTGGTTCGAGACACAAAAGGGTGCTACTCGCCAAACTCTTCGGGTGCGTTCTAATTCGAGTGATTGGTCCCATTGCAAATCGCTATACCTCAAATGCCCGCGCTTATAAATTGCATCGAATTTACTCGCGTGGATACTACGTCATGGTTATTGCAGAGATGTTTGGATTCGATATAACACCTACACTCTGGTCGTTTCGATGCTCAATCTATACGCATTCACCTACGATATCTACTCGTCATTGCATGTCGAAACATATATACCGATACAAAATAGTAAACACATTTCGAATGGAACCTAGGCTCATCTTTCGTTCTCTGGCGAAGGTAGCTAGACAGTGAGTGGACAAAATAAAGCTGATGTCATGTCAGTCATATGCCCGCCATTAAACCGAAGCCTGCGTTGATACTAAAGGTATTTTATAAATGGTTGCTTGACACGCATTTATGCGGCGCAACAAATTTACAGCGTAAACCTGACACGCAGAATGTAATATTTAGTCCAACGTTAACGTCGAGCAAGAAAAATATTATTTTTTTCTGCTTTGCTCGTAAAATCACTGGTACTGATGCACCTAAATACTCTATTGCTAAAGAAATCATTGCCCCCAGCCAACATCGATCCTGGGGGAAACTTTGCTAGCCAAGGTCGTGAAGACCTCATGGCCCTGGTGAACCCTAACTCTTTAAATTTAGGTTATGTCCTAATATAATCTGCCATAATTGTGTATTGGGGGGGGGGGGGGGGGGGGGGGGGGGGGGGGGAGAAAATGGAAGTGGGAGTTACAAAATGAAGCAGCGTCTATTTTCCCATTTTCTCCACACTGACTAAGGGGAAATGCTTTAGAAAATCGCTCCCATCAGATGGTTTAATAGAAACGCATTCTTCAAAAAGTGATTTCAGCCCAATGCTTATTCTCTGTAGTCATTAATTTTCGGGCCCTGAATTGCCATGAATTTTCTCGACTTCAAGTGTCGTTTAAATTTGCACCCAAATGACTGAAGTGTTTTCGGGGGCTGGTGCGTTTTACTTTCCAGGGTTTGTTATTGAGGGAGTTTGAGATATTGCACAGGTTTCTTTTCCACACGGTACTTATATAATATCACATATAATAGTATACCAGAATGTTTTTTTATATGGACGTTTGTTCACATTGGCCTAATTCGAACGGGGGGTTTCGCCTTTCTCATTCACCGCTAGAGAACTCTGCCTCACAGAATTCAGTGTACAAACACATTCGAAAAATCCCGTCTGTTTCTTCTCAAGTCAATATCGCACGTTTGCTGCTTGCCAGTTGCCAGTCATCAACAGAGTCACGTTTTTATGTCGTCGCCCGCCACGTGACCCGTCCTTGGCGGTGGCTTGACACTTGACAGAGTCGTGGGTGCTGACGTACCTTCCATGACGTACACGATGCTCCCGACATCGCCCTCCTTGATGATCAGACTGCCGGCCGCGTACTCGACGGGGTACATGCAGTCGACGATCTCCCGGATCTGCGTCGTCTCCAGGTTCTTCATGAAGTCGTTGTCCAAGATGGCTGCCTTGATGAGCTCCCGCGAACTGAACAGGAGGACGACAACAGTTAGGCGTGGCGAGATAGTGGGGATTAAAATGTGGAATTGCATGTCTAATTAATGCGTAGATTTATTGAAAATGTTGGGGTTCATCTTATGAGTTCATATTCTAAAGGTTTGAAGTCAATGTATGGCGTGACGGTGGCTTTCGAATGGCGGTCATGTCTTGACTGATGCTCTACGCTGGCGACGAACCTGGCACCTCCACTGAATCTTTGAAGTCGCGTTCTTTGTGACGCTCCAATCTGGTTTTAATTCAAATGTCGAGAAACGTCTTTTTGCGGAATTCGAGAACTCGAGAAGAAGTAAAAATGATAGAAAGAGAAGATAAAGGTGCGTTAAGAAGAACAGCGATCAAAAGAGTCCACAGAAGATTTATTGTAGACTGGTTGCCTTGTGTATAAATTTTTTGTGTGAAGCGAATAGTAAAAAATAAGTGTAATATGAACGTCTTATGGAGCACAAAACCTACACCGCGCGCATGTAAATGCATCCAATTATTGTACAGATTTAGGTAGATTATTTCGACATTCTCTTCACGTCGTCTACGTCGCCGCTTTACAAAATCCTTGCCTTACAAGTATACACCCGTTAATGCCAAAGTATATATTATGTAATAAAATAGATCAAATTTGATGTAGCAAGTTCCAAATCTTCCGACAGACATCAATCAGTGAGTGCGCTGCAGTGTAAACAAGTGAAGCTAGTGCCGACATGAAGCTTAACCCGTTCTGAAGCATATAAACCCACGATGACAGGGCCAAATCAAGGTGCAGAAATCCCACCTCGTGCTTAAACGCCTTAAACGAGGCAAGCCCGCCAATCCACGGAGCACTATGCCAGCTACGAATGCAGCATTTTGCACTAACAATTCCAGTTTTCGGGGGACAGAACTGAAAAAGTATGTCCATTTTTTCATCCTTCTCGATCATTTTCCGTGTGCAGCATTTCTATGCAACAAGCAACAATTTAAATTTTATTATTACACTGTATAATGATGTAACACAACATGCTAAAATTGTAAGAACATAGTGGTATAAAAGTTTATAATTTTATGATAAATAAATGCATTGATTGTAAATCTGTTGGCGTTTAACCGGGTATCAAAACAGATACCTCCCAGCCGGAATGCTGGAGGCTGAGAAAGCATGCAGCCATTCGGAACGCCTTTCCGTTTCGCAATGATTTAACTTCAAAATAAAGAAGACAAAAAAACTGAACGAAACATTTTTCTGGTGCGACTCGCTCGCAGATAACGCGCGACTCGCGACTCGAAACAATAAATTCCCGTGGCTAATGTCAGATAGGAAACGCGCGCCCGAATCGCAGGTCGTAAACTCCGCGCCTTGGAATCAAAATCATGCACGTGGCTAAGAGCTTTTTGCTTTTTGTTTGCTCCATTAAAAGTCGAGCGGCCCGCTGGCTTGACAGTTGACAGTTGACATTTGCAGCCGGTGGGGACGCGGGCACGCCACCGCGCCTTCGCCACGTAAACACCGTCCATCCGCTCGAAGCACCCAGCTTCTATTAACAGTAACACAGCTCGCTAATTGCGACATTTCGCGATCTGCATTCGCAGAAACTGGGATGAAACAGGGAGTAAACGATGACGTCACCAAACGGAATCAAAAGAGCCGTTATAAATAATTATCTTATAATCATAGGTTTGGATCGCGAGATGCAAACTTCGAATAAGAGAAAGCTGTGTGTTTGTGTGTGTGCGCGCCATCGCGGCTGAATGCATTACTAAAACCGCGAGGTTGAACGAACCGTACATTTTTTCAGACTCCGGTTAACCGAATAAACAGAGCAATTTTTGTGAAAAGCTTTTCCTTGCGGGCTGAAGCCGTGCTCAGGACTGAAAGAGCATAGAATTTCCTCGCGTTCCTTCGACGCTTCACTTGACACGTTGGCGTGCACGGTATGTGATTCTCGAAACTTGCAAAACGTTCCAGTCTGGAGTCTGCATCTAGTTAGCAATCGCGTGACGCGGTAGAATTACTCCTCTTCGCCCTGGAGTCCTCAAAGTTGCAAAGTTGCAAAGTTGCAAAGTTGCAAACAGAACCGCCGTGTTTTGGGGCGAATCCGCGGTCCGGCCGCTTCATCGCACGCTTGTCGTGAGTACAGATCGGTCCAGACACCGCTTGCCAGCAGCTGGCTGCGGGCACTCTCAATCAAACTCATTCAGCCAGCTAGTAGCTTGCCAATTTTATTGAGCGGCTTAGACTTTTTAATTGGTGCTTCCTTTTGAAATCAGAAATATTAGATGCACCGAAAATTGAATGGACATTTTCTGGAATGAATCGAGGAAAAAGAATTTCCGCAAAATATAAAACTGGATTTTGCCTCAACGCATGTCAAATAAACAAACCTCTCTGACAAAGTAGGCACTTAAGTTTCCTAGGATCTAAAGCTGAAGCATCCAGCTGCGTAATTAACAAGATAGTATTTTCAAAAAGTTTCCAGGTTGAGGAAAGTAGGTATTTGCGAAGCGATTTTATGCAAGAGTCCAGCTTTAGTAATCTTTCGCAACGGCTTTTTGCCGACGATGGGTCTATTTAGCGCGGGAAATCGACAAGGGCGGCAGACACGTAGTCGATTGATGTGGTCTCGATAAGTCTGCCAAGCAAAACACCAAATCACCGAGCCTAGCGACTACACCACGTGGTGGGCGCCCAGCGGTACCCGGCGATAGCGCCCTTCCCGCCTGTCAAAACACCAAATAACCGAGCCTAGCGACTACACCACGTGGTGGGCGCCCAGCGGTACCCGGCGATAGCGCCCTTCCCGCCTGTCAAAACACCAAATCACCGAGCCTAGCGACTACACCACGTGGTGGGCGCCCAGCGGTACCCGGCGATAGCGCCCTTCCCGCCTGTCAAAACACGCGTCTCTTTCGATCGCTCAAACAGGCACTAGTATTTACTGCACACAAAATAAACTCTAATTGGTAATTACTCATATAGGCCCAATCCTCCGCGAAGCCCGTGACATTTGCACGAGCTGACATAATATGGTTTCTAAAAATTAGCAGCAAAAGAAGGCATGGGTAAATAAATCAACCCTGCACAATCTATACGCTTCCTGCCGTTCTTGCTTCGAGATACCACTTTGGCCAGTTATTCGTTATTCCTTTATCGTGCGGGCTGACTCGAGATTTGTGGTCACACATTCGTTAGTTACGAGCACCATGCTAAGCGGAAACACGTGGTGTCGACTGGTATGATACTTATTATAATATGTGTACCTACTACGTGCGAATGTGACCGGTGTGACCAAGCATGGCTAATACACCAACTGTTACGTGGCACTCGCCCACGTACAGAGTTTGCCCGAAATATCACCGGGGACCTAGTGTACATGTTGACACTTACGTGCGATTTATTTTATTTAGCTATATTAATACAGCTATATAATTAGATTCAGCATGGGCAAACGGCGGGCGGTATAAATTAACAAGGGACCCATGCTATGTCGCAGACACCACTCGTGCATATTTTGTGTTTCGGCACAGGTGGTATTTACATGCATCTGATGACAGAAATCTTATTAATTATTATTAATTTTGCTCATGCGAATTAATTTCACAGGCTACGTCCGTGCAAAGTCCATCATCTTGTTCAACTTGGAAATGCTTTTAGAATCGAGGGTAAACCGTAGATTAGAAAAGAATCCTAGCGGAACAGCGGTGAAAAACAATTTCGCGAGAGGCGTCCAAATATTTTTCGTTTCTCAAACGAGAGTCTCTGGGCAGATTTGCTATAAATTAGCTGGGGATTAATTGCGAATACGTGCCCCGCGAAGCGAATGCGAATGCGAATCTATCGCGAGCTGCAAAGGTGTACCAGGTTCGACCGCTGCGGTGGCCCGCGCACCTGGGCTTATCGTAATTTCATTTCAAGTCAAGTCTCACAGATCGAGAACGAACACAGCAAAGAAAACCCCGAAGCAAGTTCTTCATCATCAGCCCATTATCGAACTTGTATTTTCGGAATCCTGACAAGACGAACACTTCGAGCTGGGCTTCGAGGCTAGCTTCGAGGCAGCAGGAGGTTTGATTTACATCTTGACCTTCCGCTATACTCTCTGAGTACAGTTTATTGTACATTCTATGCAACCTACTACAATTAATTCTTGATTGTCCAGTCTCCAAGCATATATAATATATAGCCATTCCAAACACGCAATTTCCTATTTATGCGATTAAAATGTCATCCTTCCATCATATGTCGTATATACCGCCTCGAGCAAAATCCTGGGATATAATATGCGCGCAGTTTCCGACCATAAATCCGACGTTCTCTCTCGCCCTGCCGTGCCTTCAGGATGGGCGACGTCCACTGAAATCCACTTAATAAGCTGATTATTAAAACGAGACAAGGCGATCATTATCGCCAGCATCATCATCGAATCAGAAGCTTGATCTCAGGCAGCTTGGCAGATGAGAAGAGAGTGACGAATCATGCTGAGTTCCACGTTGGACCTGAAGCCCCGGGTCGCTTCTCCGCTCGATCACCGGCAGTCCGGCCCAGGACTCACTCAGGACGGGAGTCCGGAGCCTGCCTTCTACGGCGCTACGTCAACGAGACCAATTACGAATTAGTGATTGGGATTGAAATAATCAGTCGGACTCCTAATCACACGCGTCAAATCATCTCAAAATATGCTAATAGGACCTGTACGACGACTTACATGGTGTCTTAAAAATACCGGACAATTCTAGCTTTCAAATAAGGTACCAATTTCACAAGACCAAACGCGTATGTCAATACTTACGGATATAATTTTAGTAATTATCACCGAGCCTTGTGTCGTGACAAAAAACAAAATCAAGCGCTTGGGATAACGAGGGTTCAATTATGAATTAAGTGCCGAAGATGTATATAGTGCTGTTATTCGAGCAGGCCAGACAGATTGTAGATCTACTGCAATTTGCGCCATGTTTCTACGACCATAAGCTCATCTTGTCAATGCCTTTGTGTTGGACATAGATATTAATTATTGAATTAGTCGTCCGCGCTGCGGGGTGAATCGATCTTCATGTGTCGTGATACGACATAGAAGAGTGCATGCTTATGACATGCATGCCACTGGCACTGGCACTGGCACTGGCACAGGCACTGGCACTGGCACAGGCAGCCAAATGAAGCGTTGCAATGCCGCCAATCAATACACAGTCGTATTGACAGGCGTTATGTGAAAAACTACACTTGTTACATCCTACGATTGTAATGGTTCACGTTGTTGAACACCCTATCATCTGCTACTTTGAATTTACTGCAAATCTTCGTAGGTATATATACTTTCTAAAATCGTTGAAATTGAATAAGTTACAAAATTCACTGTCCAATGGTTCGCTTATACAATGCACAGTACTTCTTTTTGTACCGAGAAATCTGGATTGCCAATTGATTTCATTCTGTGCCGTGGTTTGCCAATATGCTTACTGGATTCGATTGGAATAACATTAGCAGCCAGTTTGTGGTGCGCTCTCCAGTTTTTTGCAATCTTTTCACCAACACACACGATGCAGATTCAGTTTGGTGTTTATTGTCTATTACACCCAACTCTACAGGGAAATTCATACTGGCCTTTCATAAATTTAAATCGTACGAATAGTGTCGACAAATTTAGCTTCGAATATTTATAGAACCGTGCTCCGAATGTTTTTCACTCAGGCTGTAGATATTAGCCTGTGCAACGCGCTACAAAAATGATAGCCCCTTATTTGGAGCAAACCTCTTGCTGGTATTGCCAGGAGCTGGCACAGTATATATATATATATATATATATATAGGCAACTCACCAGGGCAACGCTATTTACTGCACTCTTTAGCGCATTTGAATAAACGCGAGGAAATGCAGCAACTTAACTAATAGTTTTATATTACAGACACGAATACTTCCTTCTGCGAATAAGCTTTCATGTAGTACATTGTATTGTGTTGAGCAAACAAACTATTATCTCTAACAGTTGATCAGCCGATTGAATAGAATATTTAATAGCGAATGCATGTTTAAAATCGTATTTAAAACGAATGGGGATTCCTGTTAGGATACATCATGTAATGGAAGTGCTAGTGCACGTTTGATTAAGGCCTCGTTACAGGTACTAATTTATCAGTGATGTGTTGTGATTGAACTAGACTAGCGATTGATCATCCACTGCAGTTGTACAGAACGGTGAACGTGCCACCGCTAAGATCTGGAAATACTGCTCCAACAAGGCAGCCCATGCGCTTGCCTGCGCCCGAATGCATTTGCTTATTTGCGTCGGTGAGCAATGATAAAGCAACCCGAGACGCCTGCTCCATATGAGGTGTGATAATCTCGGTCTAATTTTAAACAAGAGTCGATTCGACAAAGACTGGTCGTGCATGGAAAAGAATTAAGCTATTACTATTACTGCCTCTAAAGATTCGAAGAACATTCATTATGCTGGCCATGATAGGTCTCTCGGCGGCTTCAGAATGAAATATAGTGGTGATATTTCCGGTTTCTTGCTTTGATCATACTATACGATTGTAAGCCTGAGCTGACCGAATGAAAATGTAATTATTACTAAGAGAAAAAGTTAACGAACGCTCCTCCTCCTCGATGTTTGCTTGCCTCAGATAAATTCGTGTCCGTGGAGGGCTCGCTCGATTCGCTGCTTTGGATTATTTATTCGCGCACGCCGCGAATTGGCAAGCATAATGACGCCCAAGACACTGAAAATCAATCGCCATGCTCCAATGTTTGATGATAATTGCCAGGAGCAATTGAAACCATGCACGAGTGATCTGGTATTGCGCTTGGTTGTTCACTGTGGTACACCAAACACTGCAGTGTATACTGTATATACGAGAGATATTTATCACATCCTATTGTATCCGTGTTTCGTAATGACACAATTGGTTTGGTAATTGGACGGAAGCAAATTCATTCCTCATTCAAATGAATTAAAAGCAAAAAACAATCGGATAACATGAATCTAATCAATTAATTCAATTCGCATGCACTTATTAAGCCCCGCTTCAATATAACAGAATATTGTAAGTAGTGCATTGCTAGTTTAATTAATGGAACTATTTGTAAAATGCTACCAGCGTCCACGATAGCAATGGATTTGTACAGCATTCATTTTTATTTTATTTCCCATTATAATAGTGACCAAACCAGTGAACAGCAGAGCTAAGCAGCAAGCGTTAGCATTGTCTGCACGTATAGGTCTGAGACAGCTCAGAGATGTGTACCTGCCTGCACCGTGGCTGCGCCAGGCAAGACGTGGAGGCTGCAGCCCGGCATATCACTGCACTTTGCGCTGCAGCCTCCGCGCGTTGCCTAGCGGCTATATTGTCACACTTTTGGTCGCACATGGACTTGGAAACCCACACCCTTCCAGCTCGGTGCTCGGCGGATTGCTAACAAAACTGTCTTGCACTTCATGTATGCATCGTCTCGACCTCAACTACCGTGCACATAGTTCATCAACATAGTTCGATGTACTATACCTTCGTCACACACCTTCGTCTGACCACAATTACGCGTCAGTCGAGCTACTCTTTAGATTTTGTGACAAGCTGCAATTTTCAATAGACTTTCATGTGCTTAAATTGAACATCACCTGTTCATTACGCTCTGACAGATTGAAAAACAATGTGGTTTAGACGAACTCATCGTACCAATTCTTTTACAACGTGCCATGAACATCTGAATGAAAATAAAGAGAACATTACATTTTACGAGCGAAGATAAAATCGTAAATTACGTTTTAATAAACTAAGTCCGACAAGCCACGAAGTGCATGTGCAGCTTGTCAGCTTTTCTTGCATTATTGCACTCGCGCCTCGCTGTGCTGCAATAAAGTGCAGCGAGCGAGGTGACATGCTGCTAGCTCTGAGCTCTGATCAAGCCAATTAGGTAATTAATGTAAATTATCGACTGTGAGTCATTCAAACAGGCAACCTGATTTTTTTTGGACATCAGAATATTTGTATTCTTAGTTCGATTGCGTCCGTGAATAATTTATTATGATGTGTCGCGCGCAAGTTTCGCAAATAGGTCGGTTGACTGATTTCCGCGGATCATTTTCGAGGAACACCCGGTAATCAAAAGCCTACGTAAATATTATGAAGATAGTCGAAACGGCGCACTATGCAAATCGTGCAATAATTGGCCATGCTGGTGGTGGTGCAGAAATGCCTCGGAGAAAGAGCGAATAAATTACTATCTGCTGCGCGGCGCTGCGCGGCTCAGTCCGACCCGTTCGCAGTCGGGACCTGAATCTGCCTCTTGGGCACAATCGCCGTCTCGGAGGCAAGATACTTGCCTACATCGAGATGTTTCAATGAAAAAACCTACAGATACAATAAAATGGCATGAAATTGTGTTTTACGATGGGCGTAAGAGTAAGACCACTTTCTTAATTTTACATATAATTATACGTTTTAGTTATTCATGCAGTTGGCATAGATTTGTTGTTATTTGCAAGTACCCGAGCGGGATCGCTAATGAAGTTTTCCCGAGTCTGGCGAAGGCAGTCTCTCATCGACGACGGTGATGCGACGTCCAATTATATGTGTGATCGCTTTTTTCGGGAGAGCATGTGCTGTCGATCTAATCATCTCCATTACAAAATTATAGCCAGGTATAATCGAATTTCTGAATGAAAGGGCGTGAGTGTGTACTGGCAAGAAAATTGGCATAGCTTGAATGTTATTATGGTCAGGCCAGAGGAATTCCACGTTTCTTGCGCTGTTTCCACCTTCTCAATAAACTTCTTCGCGACATTGAGATATGAACAGTAAGATTATATCAATTTATCAGAGCCATCGTTTTATATGCGGTACTGCAGCCTTATAGGAAGCTCCTTCAATTTTTAAATGTCTCTCGACTGCATGAATCGACAGATAAATCATCGAGCATGTGGCAACCCGTGATTAAATCCCGCAGCTTCCCGGGTGGAGCAAAGTTGGCCGCCGCCGCCGCCGCCGCCGCCGCCGCCGCCGCAACTATGCCCGCACGCACGTGCTCGCTCGAGCCTCGGTACTCACGTCGGCAACTTGGTGATCTTGACGATGTTCAGCTTGCCCAGCGCCACCGGGTCCGTGATGACTGGCTCTGCGGAAATCGCCTGCCTCTTGATCCTAGGTTCCCGCAGGAACACGGTCACCGTCTCCGGTTCCTCTTCCTGCGGCGTCGCCAACGTGATCATCTTCTTCGTCAGCGGCTGGACCACTTGGCGAAACTTGTCGATCTCGTTGCTGAGGTGCCGGATGGTGGCGTCCTTCTTGTCCAGTTCCTTTTCCAGATGCACGATCATGCGGTCGCGCTTTTCCACCTCGGCCGCGTGCTCGTCGAGCATTTTCCGCACGTCTGTCTTCGTGGCCATCGCGGTGCACCCGGCGCCGCCGCCGCTCGAATCTCTGAACTGCAGCGACTGCGTTGCCTCTGATTGCCAGAACTGGCGTGCGCAAGGGATGCGTAAGGATCCGTGCGTGTTCGAGACTGCGAATGTGTGTGTTTGTGTCACGTGAACGCAGACCAATTAGAGGCAGCCGCGAAGTACACTTCCATATCAAAACAAGTATTCAAAAGGCGACGTTATTAATTGCAGTTATAATACAGCTTCCGATAAGCTGGACAGTGTTGTTGACACTTGAACAGATTTCGCACTTAAACAATCACTTGCAAAAGTATTTGAGCAGCACTAAACTCGTTTTATAACTTATATCCAAATGTATCTCTAATGATCGACATTAATTTAAGCCCCCAAAAGTAGACACAGACAACATACATCCATCCATCAATGTAAGTTCGTGGATTGTTGATAATATATTCCCTTATTTTTATTAGATTTGTATTATTCACTTTCACTAAATGTGGTATTGGTGCTCGATGTGTTATACTGAGTGTTGTACTTGACGTGTGCCTGTTTGCATTTGATGCGACTCTGGTCATGAGATGAGTCGCGTCTCTGTGCACCCTGCAGAGCGCGGCAAGTGCGTGTTGGCGCGTACTCCCGACTAGCACGGCGGCGACGACGACGGCGACGACGCCGAAGAGGCCGAGGACGAGGTTCTGTCGTTCGCCACACGCAAGCCCGACCGTACTGGAAGTGCGCTCGACACCGACTGAGACTGCCTGGCTCGGGCAACCAGCGCCGACATTGCATTGCCCAACGCTCGGCGCTCCGCACGCGGTCGCGGGCTCCTTTCAAACGCAGGGCGCGCGGGGGGCTCGACCCCCCCCCCCCCACCCTCTCACCCCGACCGACGTCGCGGCACGCATCGCGGGGCGGTCGGGGGGGGACACGACAAGGAACTCGCCAATTTGACCGCCAATTTGCAACAACGGTATACGCCCGTCGGAGTCGACGACGAGAAGATTCGCTCGCGTTCCGAATTTCCACGAATCTTGCGACCATCTTTAATTGGCGCCTGCTTGCGACATCCCGCGTCGGCTCGCTTGTATATCGGCACACAATGAGTCGGTGACTCTCCGATCGATATTACAATCGCCAAACAAGAAAACACCCTAATTTGAATTCGATTAAAATTCGAGTTGCGACCGCTATTACTATAATAAATATAACTTGGACCTGAGATTTTTGTACTGAAACAATAAAGCCTCCGGGGCGCACATAAAAACAATGTCTGACTCTTGCGTTGGTTAGCAGATTAAGATTTGCGCCACCGCTCTAAACGGTCGCATTGTGTGCCGTGCGCCCCCGGGGCTTGGAGCGCCCATACCGCGCAGAGTCGCGGCACGGCACACCACGCCGCGCCGCGCCGAAACACGAGTCAATTTGGTGTATTTTGGGCCGCAACCGCCCACCGGTGTCACGCATGGCTCGATGATATATGAGAGATAAATTGCAGGGTTCGTGTGGACTGCGGACTGATCCAGTTCGCGAAACGATCGGGTGTGATCGTCTGATCGACATCAGAGGGTGTGCGTCGTCGTCGCCGGCCGCCCGCCTACATACGGGACTCGTACTTCTAATCAAACCTAATTGAGTCCAATTATGCCAATTGCGGGGCGGTTTGATCACCAGTAATTACCTATGGCTCGTAGAAGCCCATTTTGGCGTGTTGAAAAGAAAATTGATAATCAAGTCTGGATGCGGAGAAGTTTAATGACCACTCGACAATTACCGGAAGATGGATGTGGTACAATGATGTGGTACGGGTATGTACTCAATCTCTCTGAGTGTAATTATGCACGCAATGTGGAGCGAAACGCAGCGTTTCTGGCTGCGAGTGAGCCGCATCCAACCCCCTGTCCCTGACGTGTAGAGGTTCAGCCCGTCAGTAATCCACTGTGATTTTTCTCTTTCAGCAAATTCCAAAAATGGCAAGTACGAACAAAAGCAGGGCGAAAAAATGACGAGCAAGACCAGAGCACACCGCGACAGGAATGTGGAAACGAGAAATGGCCAAACGTACGAAAGAGCTTGACTGGGCAGGTTGACGGATAAAGACAATTCTGATGCAGTATCGAGTTTGAGAAAAAAATCTAAGAAGTTTTATACAAACGGTTGAGAAGTCAGAGCAATTTCTTCACGTCATGCGTCTGCTTATTGGCAGGCTGCTGTCTTGTGATTTTGTTTTGCTTGACCGGAGCGGCAGGGGTGATTACAATGTTGTCTGCAATAATGGTCAGCATCCGCAAATAATATGGAAAAATCCCACTTATAATTGTGATCTATGCTACAAGAAGAAATGGTTTATTATGTCATTGTTCACGGTAAGCAAGAAAAAGTGACGATTTTTTTCTCATTTCAAATAGTTCGGTTTATTTGTACGCCTATATAAAGCGGACAATCGAGCGAACGGGCGATAACGTGGTGCGTGGGATTTATTAATGTGTTATTTATGCGTAAGACAATCATTGTGCAGCTCGTAGACTCAGCTAAACACAGGCCACTAATAAGGCGATGGGTTCTCTAAAAAGCATGTAAGACAATACATTATTAGTATTATCAATATAATTTTGTAAGAATATTACTTTGGTCGATAGTCGGGGGTATATTATAATGGCTTTCACTTGAAAACCTACGCAATACCTCTCATTGTTTGACCCAAATGAAACAATTATTAAATGCCGAGTATGTGAGTCAATCCCTGCGATAATGTGTGTCTCATCCCCGGGGCTCGTTAGTCGTTAGGGCTAGCTGCCCGGGCTCGTCACCGTCTGTCATTGATTGCACTATCGCCAACGGCACTAGGTGTTAATCATAATTGTGTCATGTCCACACCGGGCATCTCAATTAACTCAGACCTGGCTAAACAACCAAGCTTCCAGTTCCAGCAAACAGTTAGCTTTTGCATACGCTCCTCGCTAAATTAGCCAAACGGTGGGGTTCATTACGTCGTTTCAAGTTTCCTAATCATATGGACGCGTCCCATATTTTTAACAGGATTTCCGCAACGAAATGTTTGACCTCACCTAAGGACGAGAATACCCGGTTTAAAGTTATGATGTGCGACACTGCGAAGTAGGAACCTTAATTATTTGTAAAAACATTGCGTATACCGGCTACCGCCTGTCGAGCAAGATTTCAATTCGTATTATGCAACATGCATGGCAGACATCGTGATGGGACAGTGGTTTCAAAAACAGCTATTTCCAATACTCCCATGGATCAGCTATGGTACAATACAGCGCTTCTCAGTGATTTCCATCCCTTATCTCCAGTCGCATCTGAGAACGTTTACCATAAAGCGTACTGGAAGAAACTATAATAAGTTATACATTCTCTATATTCAAAGATACAGGTTTTGTGCATGAGCCTTAGAACTTGCTGATATCATATAAAAATCAAACAAAGATGCATTTTCTTCTACAGAGGAATATCTATAAATCAAAGCTGTTTGCGAAATTTTTGATCAGAGATTATCCGTTGTTGAATTAAATACCCACGTGATGACATCCATTCACGTTTAGGGTTATCGAAATAAATAATGCACAAATGTTTAATTATTTTTACTTTTCTGTAATAATTGTCTAGCTTTACAGCAAAGTGTGAGCTGTGCGATGCTTTTCAAATTCGAACTTAAATTAGATAAATATATTGCTCGTTTGGGACAGGTTGAAAGTTTCAATGCGTATCTAACCAATAAGTTCAAGATTTTATTGGTGTATGCTTTCCCAAGTTGTAAGCTAAAATATATTTTTCGCCTTTTAATGAGACACATATATTTTGCCAAAAATAATCTTCAAAAAGGCAAAAGAAAATTATATGCGATGCTGTCAATTAAAACTAAACAAACCCGAGCGCACTTTTCAATCCATAAAACTTGTTTGAAAAAGCGCGAAAAAAAAGTGGCAACGTTCTTGGCCAGCAGGCAAGCGAGCAGGCCGGCCAACCTCGACTGACAAGTGATCTACAAGATGCTATCTACCACCATTTCCTTCAACTCGGCGAACGCGTCGGTGTCTCGGTCGACGCATAGATGGCTTCTGACACCGCGTAGCGCTGCTCGCTGCTTTCAAATCCAAGACCTAACGTTCCAACTGACAGCAGATCACGCATGCGCCACAAGCATGGTGCCAGCGCCGTTCCAGGGAGCATGCGTCGTTCGCGCTCTCCCAAAGGACACACACATTTCAAAAACCGTCCACCGGTCACGAATCACAATCGGATTTGAACGAATAAAAAACATCCAGGAGCAACGCAACCCATGTCAAATATTTACGACACGGCCATTACACGGTATGATACGAAGCATAAAAACCTCTATTAACCTTTCATTTGCGTTCTTAGTGTATTTATCAAGTATATAGGTAGGTACTACGAGTATTGATAAATATTGCATCGCCCATTGATGGGTTGTAGAATTGGATATTGATGGTTGTATTGACTGGCCAGCGTGCGGTCCGGCAGGCCGGGGCTTGATTGATCTCGGCTTGATTGCGGCCGAGCGCAAAGCCGACGTTATCATGCGATACGTTTCATCTTTGATATACCCTTCATTGAGATGGGCGCAGTGGGGGGCATACCCAGTCTCACGTAGTAAGGATGTACAAAGTAGTCGTTACTCAGCAGACTGCGTGGTTTGTTGTGGTATTGACAGCGGTCTTGCGATGAAAGAGTTTGATCGATTGATTGTGAATTCCCCTTTGTTTTATGTCTGATTTATAATCGAAATATTCGATTGAACGTTGATTAGCGTTGTGAATGCTAAACACGTGAATGGTTCGTCATGCCTTCTCACATTGTGTCTTGATAAGCTGATGCGACTAGCCAAAAATTCTAAGCGCTCGCTAATGGAGTGTGATGCAAATATCTTCATCTTTGGCCGGTTTGGTGTCCCCTGCCCCGCCTGAAGAGCAGACCCGTACAATATGTAAATATGTACACCTTTATCGGCGAGATCGGAGCAGCGGCCGAACAGCGGCAGATGACATTCTAGTGTAACAACCGACTGCGAACTGGGATCGCAACACGCACTACGCAGAGCTGCGCTGTGCGCTCTATTTGGCGCAGCCGGTCCAGCCCGCAGCCGCTGCGTTTTATATGGTATGACAAGAGTAAGAGGTGTCGAGCCCGTGTCCTACACGAGCATCGGACGCGCTGCCTGACAAATCACTGGCAGAGTAAAAAATAAACTATAGTTTTTATGGGCATCTGAAAATTTCGATTACGTTTACAAATGTCGTCGTCGCCGTAGTGATTGGCTTACTTGCACATGGAGTAATCGAAGACGTTGAAGTCCGGCGAAAGATTGGGAATAAGATCAGCTGACGCTATCAACTCGGCTATAGGTTTAGAAAAGGTGAGCTGGCTCGCACTGCATTTGAGCGCCAGTGCAGGAACCGGGGCACCGGGACAGTGCAGTCTGTGGTGCAGTGCACGGGGCTAATTATGGCCTGATTGCCCTCGACGCGCGGTGACCCAAAGCTTCTTTGACCGTCAATTGACCCCACTCTATTCAGCACCGGCTGGCAATATGCATCACTTATCGTGCCTTGGAGTTGTGAATGGACGTTACATGGACGTTACATGGTATTACTAGGTCATCTTCATGCCAGCATCTGGGCATCATTTCAAACCTCACACTTTTGAGTGATAGAAATGGACGGTAGACAATATATGCACATATAATATGAATTCATTTCGGGAAATTTGGATGAGTAATCAATTTGTATTTTCAAAATTATCGTCCATCCCAATTCACAAACCGTTCAAACATTATCTACGTGTTTTTCCTAATTTCTGCTGTTATGTGAGGATGCTGGATGGGGCGAACGTAGCAAAGCGACAACGCCATGGAAGGCAGAATTATGATTCATTTCGAGGAGTTGCCTTCAAAGTGGATGGTATAGCCTCCCTCCGGAGTGGATGTGGGTCAAGAGCGGGTAAGCGAGCCCTCCGTGCAGGCGAAGTCGACAATCAGGCCCAGGGGCCCGAACCCGCGACCTCCACGTAGCACAAAGGTCGCGAACGCCCCGCACATAGCCTCTGCCCATGGCCTCTGCCGAGTGCCGAACATCACGTAGGTTCGCTACGAATCGCACTGCCGATCAGAGCACGCCGGATTGTTACTTATATTCACTGTACATATACCTAAAGGTGTACACGGCGAGGGAAAACTATCGAAGCGATCCGCTGGCTTTTCTATTCTATTCGTAGTTACCTCGCTGAAGCCCCTGCACGAATTATCCTGTCTAATTTATTCCTCCTTTGATCATTTCTTGGAAATGGTATCTTTGCGAAATGCAATAAACTTATGAGGTAATGAGGCTTAATTAAAACCGGTACTTATATCCGAATTACCTGGCGATTACTAAAGGTTTCAATTACAAAGGTTTTCAATTACGAAGGGTTCCAATTAAAAGGGGTGTATCTTTGTAAAGCCGAGAAGCAAACATGCACACGCCTTCTGAAATCATCTCGACATATTGGTTATTTTTGGCAAATGGTCTCCTGCGGCATTTTCGAAGACCTCGCCTCCTTGATTACACCAAAAACCAATTCGGCGAGTATGCATTACACGCGGCTATAAAAAAATAATAATAGCGCTTTTGTTTTCGAAGAAGAGCGCTATTTGTAGATTGATTTCTTGGGGCAATAATCTTTGAAGAATGTTTAATTTAAATGCACCACATTCTTGACGGATCGTGCGGTCAGCGCCTTGGTCCGCGTGGAGCACGCCAACCCGTCACGTGGTCCCGCTCCAGCCTGCCTCCAGGTCACGTGCTCGTCGAGTGCCACACCACACAGCGGCAGCAGTGCACGTGCAGATGCAGTTGCACAATTATTGCAGATGCACCCTGCTGCACTACCCGACGAAGGCCGGCTTTCGACGCGGTTATTTTTAGCGTCAGAAATCAATTGCATCCGTAGCCGTTCTCGATCGACGAGCAATAACATCTCTTCCAGCTGAGTCATTACGAGCTGACGTCAGACAATCAGCATAGCGCGCGAAGAGGTCACGGATAAGGACGTACTTAATCTAATTTTAATTATGAAAATTATTATCGTTAATTCATACTCTGAGTGAGAGAGCGAGAAGGATGCAAGACAGTAAAATGCAGCCATCCTCGAAGATCTATATATAATAAAACAATCCACTTTAATAAAACTCTGACTATAACTATATCTACTAGAGTTGAAGAATTCTAACCAAGGTGCTTGTTGGACGTAATTAAGTCCGATCTATTAAACAGAGTTTCAATCAGATAGCGACATCTTTTTTTACGTTAGAAAAGTGTGGAAAAGTGTGGATTTGAAAAAAGCGCGTCACGTTGTATTAACACTCGCACACCTCGGTGCGAAGTGATAGGATCAAGTACAGGTAAGTGCTGCCAGCTGGAATGCATAACTAATACGTGGCTGACACTGTTCCAGCTCCAGTTTAAATGTCTTAGGGAGGGGGGGGGGGGGGGGGGGCAATGCGATGCCCGGAGTGGAACCGCGTCAGAAATGTGGGGTATCGGTGACAATTAAGTACCCACCGTACTCTTTCTACAATAATTTGAACTTTTTAGAACGTTTCAAAGCTTGAGCCGACTACTCGTCAAAAAGGTTACACGTGCAAGAGTTCAATCACAGATATTGAGCACACAGTATTTGCAAAATTAGGTTCAATCGTTGAACTGTTCTGACTATGTCTTTCACGGCATCAGATGCTTGCTTACCTCATGCATTGTATCATGCATAAATCAGACAACGAATTATGAAAACGACAACAGTCAGTCAGCTGTGAACATTCCTAGAGTAATTAAAGCGTTGTAACACCTCATGAATTGTTAATGTCTCTTATCGCCAAGCCCGTAATTAAAAGCACATTTAATCAAGTCAACTAAATTAGGAGTGTAATATTTCTAATTAGTATTCGCTATTATTTAATGAACATAATAGTAATCTTCATCCACGTGGACAATGCATTGCATATGATTCGACATTTTGGATAACTGCCATCCACGAGTTCTATAAATACCTACCCGATCGTCGAATAACATTTGTTATTGTTATTGTTTGGCGGTGCAGTTCTCAAGGCGAATAACGAACTGCATAATTGCATGCAGATGCAAATCCAGCCGTGACATTGACGTTTGTTATGAAATGCACCACTGCATATCCTGCCTCGGCAAGTGACTTGTACTGCAGTCCACTAGTTCTCACAGCGAGTGCAAGGGAGACAGAGAACTTGGCGACAAAAGACTGATTATAAAGCGTAATGTGTGAATGAGAATGCGACTATACGATTATGCACATACTGTGCCATTATTGGAAAGATGAGTTGTATTATGCAATTGTAATATATAGATATAGAACTACAGGCGCCAATTCACACATTGGCGTGTAAAATGTGTATACAAAGACTATTAGAATCACATGCTATTCGTCATTTTACACGTTCATCGGTGTGCAGGTTTGATGACAAAATGCCTGAAAGAGGACTCACTTGTGCCACGATTGGAACCTGTTGGTCTCCAATAGAATGCTCCAAACCCCGAGTGCGCTTGCACACTGCCTGTACAAGCATGCATCTGCGCAAGCAAGCACAGCGGTTAATTGATTCTGACGTTCACAAGTCAAATCTGCATCGAGCGATCACTCAGTATTGAATTCGAAAGGTCCGTGTTGTTATTAGGGATAAAGATTTACATTGTGTTAGTCAGGTGAGCCGGACTCGTAATCTGCAGGTTCGAATCTTGCATGGACCGGCGAGTGCCCACAGAACACGGCCAAGTCGCGCAGAGTCGGCCCGGCCCGTTCCGGACTGCATAATATTTGAAATGATGCCTTCGAGTTCGAACAAACGCGTTATAATACACGTCGACTCAATAATAAGATAGGAGAACAAGTGGTTATAAAACCTCACACTTGCCCTTGTGTTATAGTGAGTTCATCTGGTAAATAAGCCCGAGCTGCAATAGCGATGGTCGGTCAACGAATTCAGCCATGTAAACGCTACCGATTATCTGATTATACGAGTTTCGCGAAGCTATTTTTTTGTTCGCTTTCATTTTTAATTTTTATTATTAAAACCAGATCATTAAACAAATGTAGTCTATAATTGCTGGGGTGTTAGGACTTAGAAGCTGTAGCGTGCGTAGTTTTGCTGGGCTTTGCACATCAATGTTCTGTAGTGGATTGCTGTTTATGCTTTACGATGTGGAACCGGCACCTCCACCGACATACTCCCCATGGAAAAGAATTGGTTTGAAAGAAAGCGTCTGGCTGCATTTCGCATTCTATATGTGCGGTGAACGTAATTACTCTCATTGCGCAATTGTATCACGGTCGTACCTCACTCGCTAGTGGCAAGAAACAACAATTAGATTTACTTTCAGATACAGAAGACCGGCGAGCTGTATGCTGCCTACTTTGTGGCGATCGAAATCTCATTGCGAAATATCTCTGTCAGGACGTAATTTATCACGTGAAAATGAAATGTAATCCTTTTATGATTGCGTCGATTATTTTCGTGTTCTTTATTTTCAGCTCGCATCACGCATGGCGTTAATTAATCACGGAGGAGCCGAGTCAACGGACTTGCAGTTCATCTTGGGCGCCGTTCTGCGCCGTTCAACGCCGTTCAAAACGTTCAAGCTGCAAACTCGCCGATGAACTTAATCGTCGGTGTTGTCACTAAAATTCTGTTAGTTTCTGTTTTCCAAGACAGTACTGAACAGTGAACACCTTCGGCCGGGCCTGAACATCATGTCTCATTCTTATATAAACTGTCTGAGGAGATAGGCTGAACGATGGAAATTAAAGATGGAAATTGAACGATGAAATATTGAACCTATAATCTCAAACCTTTCGTCACGGCAGTGAACAAATTTCGATAAATAAAAAGTGAATCCAATACATCATGCGGATATAACAACATATGACGTCGGTAGAGACTATAGACTAGGTACCGCACTAAAGTTGAATGGGTCAGTTATACCAGCAGTCTATATAAAGAGCGACAGCTGTATGTCCACCCCTGAATAATCACCGACGTATCTTAGGAGACCATGGTCCAGCTTCTGTTAGATGTAAGACCGGTGAGTGTCCTAATGGGTGACAGACACTTTCCATCAGAAACCCATCTGACCTTACAAATTCATTAGAACGAACAAGTCGACCCGACAAGCAGCGAAACCTTGCCTGGCCCGGCCCGGCCTGGCCCGGCGTCAACGCATATAGCAACAATTACTTTTGATGTAATTATGCTCGTCGAATTAACTGGCATTGCCCATGTGGTGCGCCCGCCGCCGCCGCCGCCGCCGCCGCCGCCTCGCTTCGCTCGGTCCAATATGTAATTGGTTGGGAAAGGCTGCTCTGCGATTTGGTATTTGCGTACCCGTGATCAAGAGATCTTTGTGTGAGAGATCATTGAAACAGGATGCGGCGACTGGGCGAGTGAATAGTGGCCAAAATATTTTCCTATTTTTTTACTATAAGCATACCTCTAAAAGGACAGCAATAACAGCTGATTTGTTATAGATAATCATAGGAGTCAGTCAATGCATTTTTTTAATGTTTGGAAATATCGTCAGTGAGAGGTCGAGCATTGACCTGCGTTTGTAAGACAGACAAACTTTTCCGACAAATATAATCATTTGTGAGCACGAGTCTAGTATAGTATTTTTATGTTTGAAAATAAAATATACAAAGCCTTTAAATAATTCTATGAAACCACTTGCTCTCGGACAAAGCGGCAAGACATCGAGATTAATGGACGCATGAATGCATCGATGAAATCGTTATCAATCAGTGACTGATCGACATGCTCGCGGCATTTATTATATGAAAAGCTTGGTACAGGACAGGCGTAAACAGTCCAGATCTTATACAACCTCTCAACAACCTATACGCAATATTTTCGCTGGGCATGCACAAGGAAATATCCTTCGCGGCGTGAGCCGGCCTGCCACAGTAAAATTGCTTCCAAGAAAGCGACCAATCTAGCTAAGGGGTTATTTTTATACTCTCCTCGAAAACCAGATTGCGGATCTAAAAAATTGAATATAGAGATACCATAATTGCTGGCAATAAAATGAAAATGTATAAAATGCGAAAACGACAATGGAAATAATAGCGCTTGAAAAGATTGGATCGAGGCATGAGATCACTTTCAGCTTTCAATGATATACTGGTGCATGCACATTATGCATTGTGAAGTTTCGAGACCATTCTTGAGAATATTTACCGCACATTTTTCAACCAAAGAGACATTTATCGCAGAGAGTAACATCGAATGCATTGTGCAGGAGGCAAGGTGTGAGCACTATTGATTACGGTACAATAAAATATGATAAAGTGTGTTGTTTTCATAAACTATTAATCACTTCTATGTATTTCTCTTAATTGGCCATCGATGTAGTTAGGCACGGTTCATACTGCAGACTGCTTACCTTAGGCGATCGCTGGTGTCCTGATTTTAGCAGTGCAGCGTATAAATATGGCATGTGACGTAACCTTGCTCTAGTTTGGGCTCTTTTTGCTCGGCTGTGCCCTGACATCTTAGAATAGATGTTGCGAGGGGGTGGGGGACAGGAATCGCAATGGAGCATCTAGTACGCCATTATTTCATGCTCATTATGGAGGTCCAAAGAGACTGAAGAGACAAACCACCTTTCCGGAGAGTGAGACACCAGCGCTAATGGCGGCGGCGCGGAGCCACGCAATCTACAAGCGGATGAGATAGCCAGGGGATTTTTTAGTGTCTCTGATGACAAGGAGGCAGACGAAGAGAGGGGAGAGAACAAATGAGAAATCCTGGAAAATTCTGTCTCACACCTTGGCGTGTATAGAAAAGGAACTGCAGATTGAGGATATGAAGAAACCTACAGCAGCTAAACGCTTGTTAGCCGCGATGCTATTTTTACCAAGCGCCGCCTCAACAGAGTTTTCCATGATGAATGATTGATTGTACTTGATAACACTTCGTATAATACACTCGGATTTTTCCTCTATGCAAATTAAAGGCAAATAAATTACCTGACGTGTCTTACAGATGGCGCGGTATCGCCGATGATCGGATGTGTGACAAATGTGACAGCTTCAAATGAGTGGTTGCAGGATAACGCAGGACACCGGGTCCTGTCAGGCGACCCACGTTCGTGTCCTGATTGCCACCCACTCGATCAGCATTGCCGTGATTGCAGGAGGAGATATTTTGCTCGCCCTTATCGGTACCAAACCACTGGCGATAGCAACGGTGGTCATAGACCCCAAAATACTCGCAAAGGTCATGTTGAGGAGACCTACATACTAATACTACAACTTATTATGTAATTTACTTTTCGAATGTAAATGAGCATCGTTGACACGACAAAAGACAATAATTTCACATTAACTCGAGCGTGTGGGCGCCAAAAATAAGTGATTTCCTCTGGCGGGCCCGCTGCGATTTCAAGAAGCCATAATATCTGTCCGTAGGGCCTAGTCCTACACGTGATTACCTACAAATTACAAGCCAAGAGTCAACAATATCTTATTTCACCAGCAATAAATTTCGTCGACCAGGCTTCAGAGATGTCGACAACCACGATATCTCGCTGATTTTAATTGCTTTGTCTCTGTTCAGCAATATCCCAAAATGTGCCTGCCAATTAGTTCTCCAGCAAATGCGATGTTGGTATTTTATTTCAGCCAGATCGTTGGCGAACTGTTGTTTCTTAAAACAAATCACGTCAGCTTTTTGTATCACCTCTGTTACTCCCATGTCTTCAAAGTTTGGACAGTTGGGCGTGATTGTTATAAATAAGCTAATGATTTGAATGTAACTAGAGACAGGCACATCGAGCCCAATGACGGAGCAAGAGACGTTCTCCTTTCACTAAATCATTGTTCATCCCACCCCAAGCAGCCACGGGCAGTCACATCCAAGGGTAAGATCTAACACGGCTTGAGTGTAGACGGAAGATGCATCTCCCACACAGAGAGCCAGGAAATGCAGAGGCTGTACTTGATGTGGCTGCACATTATTACACCGCTGAGTAGGAAGAAGTCAATTATCACCCACTGTCAAATGATCATCACCCAGAGCCGGATCGGCTCTGTGGCTACACAAATAGATCTTGTGCACGGATCACCATGCCTACAATATGTGTTTGCAAGAGACAAATATACATCAAAGATAAACAGGTGATTGATAACCACTTGTCAACTTTGCGACCTTGCGAATGAGATGTCAAAACAGAATGACAACTGTGCAGAAGACAAGCATATCAAGTCAAAACTCTGGACATAAATGATCCATTGAAACGCAATTTTACTTAGCGTTAGAATGGTATACCATTAGGCAAGAGAAGATATACAAACTCCGGTGTCTTTGAAAGGTGATAAAAGCGATAAAATCTTGCCGAACATCAATACGGGTCCTGCCCAGAAGCATGTTGTGCGTATCTGGACGCTCGCATGGTATGCAACACGGCGTGCCTGACATCAGGTATCGTGTGTTGCGGTGGCAGGCAGCTAACTGACATCCTAATACCTCGATGAACACATTCTGCTAATCACGTTGGAGCGACGATGTTACCCGATTGCTTATTCGGCCCGGTCGCGGCTAACGAGCGATTGAAAAGCCGTAACGACCAGAACTAAGTTATCGCTTGGCAACGGCTGCTCCTGCTCAAGCGGCTACTTTACGACTGACAATCCAATAATGATAATATATATGTATTCGTCTTTGGTTCACAAGTACCGAAACGAATTTCACTCGTTGTGAACTTGAATAGGAATAATTGAAACTGCGTCATGACCGCATGGGTATGCAATCTGCATGCACATGTGCAAGATAATGTGTTCAAACCAAAACCATCCAAGGGAGAGAGATAGGTATTCAGACTTAGAGTAATGGTGGTGTATATCCTTGTCTTAAATGGCTGGATAAGAATGCATTAGCTATTAGCTATTGGCTGCCATAACAACACTTTACACTATTTTTAAAGCAATTCTGTTTCCCCACAAATTAAATACACTCACATCACACTTTAATTTGAACTGAATATCAGGCTATATTTTATTTGAATTTAGCCAATGCAATCTTTATCTGATCTATGTTGGACAATACTTTTTGAACTTCATTTTGGAATACATTCCTACTTCACAAACTGTAAATCTAAAATTGTCCGTAAAATGTGTGGAATTTGGAAACCTGTACGCATCCGTCAAAATAAAAAAATAACATTATTTGCTTAAGAAATGTAGGCAAAGGTATAAATAACCCCCTATTCCCGAGCACAGAACACAGCTACTTTACTAATCAATTGATGCCATATTTGTGCGTACAATGATTAACGCTTGTACAAACAAGATATAATGCGCACAGAGTTTAGTTTGAAACTTCCAATCAATCAATCTGCAGCAAGTTTGGGATCAGACGTTTGCTGTGCCCGCTGCTGCCGCTGCCATACAATCACTGCTCTACGTAGCTAACCTTTCAGAATGGAAAGCACCGCCTTTGAGAGATGTATTCGATAATCAGAGACAGTAGGGAGGGGAATTGTATGGCGTTTGATAGGCCTTTTATAAACCAGTTGCTGCAATAATTGGCATATGCGTTGAGTTATATATTCGATGCATTTTCTATATACCGCAGGTTGGGTGGGCTGCGGCTGCACTTCCCCATCCAATTCTCCAATGCACGAGTGCCCTCTAATGATCTCCTATATCAACTAGAATGAAAATTTCATTAACATTTTTGGATATCGATATTTAATGGGACATGTTTGCGAATCAGTTTAATATGCTAATTAATGAGACACGCCCGTGTTTGGGTGAAATTGTCGTATGGACCGATGACGAAGCAAAAGCTTTTCAAAACGTCAGATAGCTGTAGCATGCAATTATACTTTCTCGGCGTACAAGGAAACTCTTTCGACGAGTGCCGTGTCATCTCGACCCCAACGAGCGACATTTACACGAGCCGGTGCAGTTGCGGGGCCGTGTACCCTTATTTCTAAAATTAAGTTGCTTCGAAAATGTTTCAGATTCACGTCGTGTTCTTATTAACAAACCCCGATGTGCACGTGTACCTCAAGTCTAAACCTACGGGCTTCATCCAAGATAGAATTTGCGCAGCTGGTCAACAGGTGAAATGAAAATGAAACTGAAACGTTATTTTTATATCTGGCTCGAATCTGCCAATTTCCGTTCTGCGGATTGCTACGTGAGATATGCAGCAGTAAACACGTGACCATCAACTCATTTTGCGACACGCAATTTTAATATTACTCCCAAACTCAAGTCTTAGTAAACAATAATGAATTGTAACACATGTCTGAAAAGACCACCAAACGGATAACAACCAAACGCATTTCAAACAAAACGAAATATCATGCGCAGACTCTTTCCAACGACCTTGAGAAAAGTTTTCATCTCTTGCCTCCAAGTCCACTCCACAGGCAAAACGACGCCCGCAAGAAAAGGGACACGAAGACGTCCCGACGCTCCATCCACAGCGTGACGCATTCGCATCGCCGTTCAGGCGTCTACATTCGCAAACAACACAAGTCACCGGGCAGCGCACCAGTGCCGTGCTGTTGGCACTACTGCGAGAAGCGTGCGCCGTGTCAACTGTGAATATCAAGTCATAGGCCATCCATTCTGGTACAGCCGCTCCACACCATTATAGTCTAATCTGCGAAGAGTTACACGAGAGGCATTATGCACCGAGCCTACGTAATGTAGCGCGTCGAGCAGATAGTCTGCCATTCTGGTTCAAGAAGTGAGGTGTAGCAAATGCAGCAGAGGTTTATTGGTTTGTTGAGAGGTTGGCGTTACATGCAGTTGCATGCAGGCCTAATCTAATCGAGTGCTGCTGTGCGCCTTCCGATGTCATGGTCATTCAATCGTGTACTTTTCACGCTTGCTCGCGCAGAGTATACATGAGATGATGAATGCGATCACTTAGTGGATTCATTATCAGGTGTGAACGATGTGTGTGTGTGTGTGCTATCACTAACTGCAACGAGTATTGTCCGAGACGTGTAGGTATATCGTGCCAGTGAATTGTTTGTGCACTTTATGTACAGTGCATTTAATTAATTGTTTTGTGTCACTAAAAAATTACATGCAAGTGCAAGGACGTGATTTTCAATTGTGTCAACATGTTAATTGGCGATAATTATTGATTTCCTTTGGTTGTCAAAGGTTCACAAACAACAATACAATTTACAGCCTGATGCGTTTTCCTGTGTGATGTCTCTCGAGATTTCACTACGGTTTAGCGATACATGGAAGATAGTTGAAAGGTTTTCCTATTTTTGTGTCCGGTAGGTGAGATTGCCAAGAAACGCCTCGTGCCGTGTTGCAGTGTTCGCATCAAAAGAATGATAATACGCGAACATGCATGCCGCCATGATGGAGTGCATGCTTGCTGACAGGCTGCAACCCATGACGCTGAATCTAGGAAAATGCATCGAGTTTCACCGTGCTATTGGGTACTATAACCCATACATATGATATACATTTCATGCCGAGGAGCACCGAGATTTCTTGATCTACCTATCGCATAGTTGGAGTCAATGCTCATAAGTAACTATCGGCGTTAATGCATATTACTGAAAACTTATATGTGTTGCAATTCTGACATGCCACTTGTTTAACTAGAAACATTTCATATCATCTGCGGTTGATGCAAATTGCACGTTTATGCTGTGTTTTATAATATGGTAGGTAAAAGGTATATGAATAGTACCTATACTGCTAGAGTGTAATGTGGTAAGCAACACACATGGTGTACCGATTAATTAGAAATGGATATTACCTCTTCAAGTTCAGCTACTGACTAACACTAAGTAGATATTATGATCGTCTCTGGGAATAAATATGTGCGAATAAGATTGCGATTAAAATCTACGTTCTTCTAACGTTCGTTTTGATGCTCTTACACGCAGCAAGGATCGAAGCTGGCAATATGTGAAGGCACTATCCATCATTGCAAGTATTTTAGATTAGAAAAGTGCCCGAAGGGCTGGTGCCCACGATAATCGTTATTCATTCACATTGAACTTAACCTTGCGCAAAGTTCCATCACTTGAGCGCATTTGACTTGGGAAAACTCGTTTTCGAATTGCGTCTGCCAGGAAGAACCAAACATGCCCCAAATCTGACCTCAGATCTGGGAGGTCACGAGCTTCCCAGGATAATTCTGCAATATTTATTAATATACAATCTGTTTCTCTCTCCCCAATATTATATTTTATTCACTTCAAACCAGTAAACAAGCTCCGCAAGAATGTTTATTTGTCGCATACCAGTTCGTTAAAGGTGTAATCGCCAAATGAATCTGGCTTGATTAATTAAATTGTTTGTCAACTGACGGTGTCGGTTGGCTCCACAGGTGGCGGTGGATTATTCCAATAATTGGGTGCGATTGATGAGATCTCGGATCGAGGCGACCGTTACAAGAAAGCTACGCGTCGGTCACTGTTGATCGAAGAGACCAGGTAAAAGCTGTGACGGGTGACCGATCGCCAAATTTAAGAGATTAATTATGATGAGACAAATTTCTTCTTGTTCCGAACGGAGCGTGACGCACTTTCTTTGACAAACAAGGCAATGACGTCCATCATTTATACACAGAAAACCACCTAGCGAGTGTCAGAAACAGCATCTCAGAGAGCACGGACGTGGCGTATCTCGTCCAGCGATCGCCTAATTTCGCATTCGGTTTTTAGTTTTTACCCCGACACTCGCAGAGCAGTATCATGTTTACCATAAATATAGAAGTTACATTATATAATATATAATATTAACATGTATAAGACTAAATTATTTATTCGCAATTCTGTTTCAGGTTTCCACTTAAATATGCATAACAGTGAACGACCCTGACAGCCGGAAAAGGCTATTTATAGACGGACAAGAGTGTGAAAGGATATTCGGTCAGGCGGGACACACGAGAGCTGGAATGAGAGAGAACGACCTGACATGCATGAAATCGCCACATGTCAAATTTCGGCATGATAAATACATCATGTGCATTGTCGCAAGTGAAAATATAGCAGGTAAATTGAGATGTTATGTACAAGTGACAAAGTAAGAATTATTATTCAGTGGTGGTGTGTTAAAAGAAGCTGTCGCTGGTCTTTAGTGCAGAAACTTATGCAGAAACAAAACTAGTGCAAGACTACCGAGAGCGCCGCGCTAGCTGCCGCTGGTGATCTGCTTTTAGGCGGTAGGGCCGAATCGAATGCCAAGTGTATATACAAAGGCCTTGACAAGCTTTTTTAGTTGATAATGAACCAAACCGGCTGATATAAAACGGCCTGCAGAAAGCGTTCACAACCAGGAACTAGGCTTCTTAATTTTGCCAGCAGTCAACTTCCTTCATCCAATTCCCAGGGCTGGCCAGTGATTACGAATTGCATCAGTCGCAGTGCGAAGGAAATATTGTTTCAGAGCACAACATGAACTATAACCACAGCTTACCTAGATGCAACTTGGATTTTGATAACCATTAATGACAAACTGATCCCGTATTTGAGATATCGCATTCGGACAAGTCCAGTGTCAGGATCGGGGTTCGTATCCCAGTTTGGGTAAACCAGCGGCATTGCAAAGCATCTTCGGAAGTTGTTTCCGGTATGTTCCATCGATGTATACGAATTGTGTCATCCTTGTTAGTGTGTGTGTCATTAGTTGTCGTGTTAACCGATTGCAGTAGTTCGTACTGATTTTGTTGCGTATACAGAAGTGTGAAGGATACAAAAAACATCAGCTTAGCCACCTACCACGCAAGAATGATCTTGGCGAACGCTTTGAACGCTTTGGCATCTCGTCGGGAGACAAACCCGGCGCCTCCACCGATCCAGCGAGAAGCCTTCGCTCGTCGAAGCAGTCTTCGAATGCTGTTCATGTCGCGCCACAACTCACAAGGATCCGTCAACGAACTGCCACAAAGTGCAGTCTGAGTGCAGCCGACCAGACTCGATGAATACCGATCATGATGATGTTTACCATCGGTCGTCCGATCGGCGCGTTGAAAAATGAATTCAAATGATTTCGTGTCGGTGTCTGGCTCGCGCACGAAACAATACACTTGCACTTGCAGCAACCAAACACTGATCTATATTTTATTAACAACACACGTGAACAAGTCGTGATGTTGCACAACATTTCCTGCGGTCGATTGTCTGTGCTCTGTTTTCTCATTTTTATCGGTTCAATTCGGTACATATTTCTGTGTTTACCAGGGTGACAGTTGTCAACATTTTAGACGTCGCCAGTAACATCCTGCATGTCAGTTTCGTTAAACCATGCCAGCGCTGCGTGGAGCAGTCTAGGTATATATGCAGCAAATTTGTACGATTCGAAAACAACCGTAATTTCCATTAACGAAATAATCTGAAGCATATTTTGCTTTGCTGCTACACTTTCATAACAAATTGCGATGGAAAGAAAAGTCAGCCACAAAACTCAAAAATAGATAGCTGGTAGCAGGAGCCATGGCTGAAAGATTGAAAAGAATGAATCTGGCGAAGCAAGCGTGCTCTTCTACCACCGAACAGCAAGCTTGGAAATGAATGCAGTGTATTTCAGCGCTCATAAACAGTTCATCATTTAGGCAAATCATTCTCTTGCTGCTCGCCCTCGCCTATCCATGTCCTTTATTATTCCGAACGCAATGGTCAAAACTAACTGTGCATTTCCACACCGCTCGTATAGTGTTGAATAGTTTATGTGTTTAAAATGTCCGCACAGAACTTTGCAACGTAATTAGCTCAGGTGGAGATCTCCTTTGAGATAGCCGTGCTCTAGCTGGCTACAGCTGTCCGAAACATAAATTAGAATATATTCGCACCGCTTTAGATTTTGAATCGGAGCCGCACCTATGTCTGTGTTCCTTCTTGCGTGGGCGGACCAAAGGAAAAGCATTCGGCAGAATTGAATTACAACTACGAGTCCGTAAAATCTAATGTTGCAGTGATAACTTAAAATTGCACAATACTTTGTTGAAGATAAAATATCTCATTGTGGCAAAAATCTGAAATGTAATTTTAGTTGTAGATACCTATATCTACATTACTGCTCAATTGCAACACATGCATTAACGCACTGCAATCGCTTGGAGTGCGGTGTGGTTATGCGCAAAGACAGGGGTGACCCCGGCACCTATAATACCTCTAGAAAACTTCAAGAGCTGTGCCATAATTATATCCGTGAGATCGGGGGCTGATGCACGGCGTGATTTTTGGCGAGCGATCTGGCTTCTTCCCAGCGCTCGGCCAGCATGGACCGTGCCACACCACACCACACCCTCTTCGATGTCCGCGCACACCAGCGTAGGCCGATAAGCAAATTAAGGAAATAAAAACTTTGTACCTACTAGCCGTAATATACCAATTACCGACATATAAAACCGAGCTACAATTAATTACTCTTAGGAATGAGTAGGCAATACATGTTCTTATTTTTACTGGTCCAAATTGCTTTCATATAATATATATGCGTGAACTAAATAATCTTGCATCGGGAGCATTACTCTCTGGATTAATGCAATCATAAAATGAAAATGATGCTGTGTAAAGCATGTATATGAATTAAAATGTCGCAATAAAACAAAATGCATGGATTGGAACACAGCAACAGTACATAAAACGCGTACAGATGCACCGGTAACACTCTACTAGAGATATGCAAACCAGAAAACCGGAGCAGCGAGCAGCATGCTCCAGTCAATTCTGAATCCCTTCTAGCTGCAGGTGTCAAACGGTTGATACGTCGTGCTCGTGGTTTAGAGGGGGCGATAGCTATTCACGTTTCAAACAATAGCACGGCACAATGAAGGTCGGCGAAGCTATATCAACGAATCACATGTTGATGCAAATCTGAATTCGATCTGGATGTTCCGAAAAAGGCATCTCGCCTATCGGATAGGTGTTTTGCGGTTAAGCAGGTGCCAATGCTAATTTCGTCGGTTTATGGCGAACACTCGACCAGTCTTCGCAAAGTTCGAAACCGTGCAGTGTGCACGCACTTTTCACACGAAGAGCGACATTTTGTCCGGCTCGAGTTACAGAGATCGTTGACAGAGCGGCAATATAGCAACGTCGAAACGACGAAACATCCCGAAGAGCGAGCTCGAGATTTTTGCTGTCAATCCAAAGAAACCGCTGCTGGCACCACCAACTTCCCGGCATGCCGTGAGATTCGGGCACCGGCACCGGCACCGGCACCGGCACCGGCACCGGCACCGGCACCGGCACCGGCACCGGCACCGGCACATACCAAGTCGCCGCGTCGCGGGAGCAGATGCGTCCGATAACGCAGCACGTTTTCACTGTTCATTACGATATCTGCTTAGGTATCTTCTGATAGGTTCTAGTCACGGAGTGCAGGCTGGCTCATTTGCATAGCCTCATTAGCACTCGATCCCGGCACACCATCGCTGCACATGCATTCGCCGATACAAAGTGCATGTGCAGCGTGGTGTGGTGTGGATTTGTAACTTGTAAGGCAGCATGGGCTGAGATACAACTCTCGGTACTCGAATCTAATTTATTGCATTCGGTTTGGAGTAATGGCATGCATACGATTGTAATGGCAATTTATTAATGGGTGGTAATTTGTAGCAATTTTACGTGATATATTAAATGTAGTAGTATGGAGAATTAATGAAGCCAAGGGTGTTTGAGCACATTAATCGATGTTTGGGGGGGTAGATTTATACTAAGTTATACCACGCTTGACATGTGAATGAAATTGCTGGTTAAAACATGTAAAGAACTGACATTACGGCGTGAAATGTTTTTTTTTAAAGTGAGGATGTCGGTTTTGTATATATGCATCTTGCCAAGTTGTTGTTTAATTCAATCAACAGGCGGACAAGACGATGCATAAATAAGAGATCGAAGAGCATATCGATATAATTTAGTCCGGCTATAAAAAGCTAATTGGCGCGGCAAGAGGCGTGCTCGTAGATGTCGGAGTGGCAGCGTGGAGGAAACTGTGTAAAGCGATTCCTCGAGCCACTCTCTAAGTGCACTTGGCCGAAAGAAGGCACTAAGCGAGATGCTCTCGCGATGTGCAAAGACATTTGAATATCTTATCTTTACCTGAGAGTTTGGTTTGGTGTAGAATTAACTTCCATATGAGTTAATGATCGGAATGTGTGTTTTTTCCTCTGCGATGCACATTTTATGGTCGGGTGTCCAAATGCAGAACGTGATATAAGTCAATTACAGCAAGTCCTAGGTGTCGTGTTTAGCTAAATTGTGGCTGCTACAGAGCTGTTGGCTCTCACGGGAAAAAAAAAAATATATATATATCAAGTTTGAATAAATTAATGTGCACGAGTTGCTTCATTTTATAAGCCAATCACATTGAGCGAAATGTAGCAAAAGATGGTATTGTAATTCTTTTTCATAAAGGTATATAGGTATAGATATTACACACATTGACTGAATCTTTTTTTGAGCGCATCAATCTGGTAAAAACGATAATTGATCGAGTGGTATTTATGTGGTGTTCATCTAAAGACATGTTTTACAACTCTATAAGTTATACATCTTGTTGCGGTTGCACCCTGCTTTATGACACCCAATGCAATTGTTATGACACGATCTGCCAAACATGCCGCTTTTAATCGTAAATCTTCGCAATTGCGGTACATGCAATGTCGATGCTTGATTCGAAAATGCCGCAGATAGATCATTGTGTTGCACATTCCACATGAAGTCATGAGCTTGAAGGTAATTGTGCTATAAATTAAGATTTCTGACCTGTTACATTACATGGTCTACACGTGCACAATAGTATTTTCCAATTTTAACAAATACTTTTAAAGGAATGAGCTTGTATACACCTGCTTGAGACAAAACGTTTTGGTTGGATTTGTACCAGAAACACAATTCAAGCTAATTTTAGGGGAAATATCCATGATCGACCCAAAGCCACACCATAAAAGTTGCCAAAAACAAAGCAAGATTTGAAAGACCGTCGTGGTGTAGCACGAACAAGGTTTGGGTGGCCGATTCCTCTGCAGAATGCACCACGGGCCACGTGGACATTTCAAAGTTCCCGATGCACCGACGAGATTGCAGTCAAGAGACTTATTACCTTCCAAGCCCCAGTAACCGAACACGACAAGCCGAATGATAAGTTCATTATAGCACCACACAGCGCAGGTACCAACAATGCCTATCATCTGACAGCCTCCAGAGTAACGAGACTGACTGCGAATGCGAGCGAAAGAGAAGGAAACAAGAAATGTGCATGCATGCACCCAGTCTCGCTGGACGGCTGGACCGCTGGGTGCACGCCCTCGCGCCTCTCATCGAGTTTTCGACTCGCAATGTGCTTGCTGTTGAGTTACAGGGCGACGAGCGGACGCCCAAACGCAGACGCTCGAGGGTGCTGAATGCTGACTGCTGACTGCTGATTGACGGACGATTCATTTTGAGATTCGGCATAGCTGAAGTGCTTGCGATTTCATCGTAAAGTTACAAGTCCAATTACACAATTCGCAGCCTTAGAAACCTTTTCATTCCACCTATGAGTTTTTTGAAACGTAGGTATTGTTAATATTTTGATAGTATTTTTTTAGGCATTCAATTATTATATTTCCTAGTTTAAATATAGGTAGTGCATGCTTGTAGCGTTATGACACCTATTAGAGAATTGACTAAACCGAATTGATTTATAGGCAACAGCCATACCCCGTGTTCAGTATGCATTTGGTCAATTATCTGTGCTCGGGGAGTTCAAATGATTGCATTCGGAGGCTGCGAATGTGTTTTGCTGCGGGTGAGACAGCGGAGATGTTGGAGTCACGCCCTTGGATCGCGCAACAGCGGCGCACGTTCGGAAGCTGTTCAATTATTGGGCCCCGGACCCATACCCACGCTAGCAGGTTGGGCCCCGGACCCATACCCACGCTAGCAGGTTGGGCCCAGGACCCATACCCACGCTCAGGTTGGGCCCAGGACCCATACCCACGCTCAGGTTGGGCCCCAGACCCATACCCACGCTAGCAGGTTGGACCCAGGACCCATACCCACGCTAGCAGGTTGGGCCCCGGACCCATACCCACGCTAGCAGGTTGGGCCCAGGACCCATACCCACGCTCAGGTTGGGCCCAGGACCCATACCCACGCTCAGGTTGGGCCCAGGACCCGTACCCACGCTAGCAGGTTGGGCCCAGGACCCATACCCACGCTAGCAGGTTGGGCCCCAGACCCATACCCACGCTAGCAGGTTGGACCCAGGACCCATACCCACGCTAGCAGGTTGGGGCCCCGCTAAACCAAAATGGAGCATTGCTTGGCCCCGCCAGTACAATTGAGCAGGCCCCGGCGCGCAGCCGCATTATTTTACCTCCGTGGATGTGGTTGTTATCCAACGAGGAAGACATCAAAATGTTCGTATACCTAATCTGTTTTCTTCTTGCATTTGTGCATTTTATCTCGTTACTTCTTAATTTTCCTTCGGCTAGTGAAACTTCTTGTTCGTGCATGGAAATGATCTGAAAATAAATTTTCTCAGCCACTTTAGCTCTAAATATTCACGTCTCAGACTGAAATTCATGGCGAATTAACTATATGTCCATCAAGTCAGAGGGGCTCAAAACCATGTAAGTCGTAACTATACGACGCAAGCTCGCATTCTGCAGCTTTTGCTATTATTTTTATATCGGTACTTACAAACCTTTATTGCTATACTAACAACTAAATGGACTTTTTAGTCAAATTTATTTAAAAGGAATCAGATGATTGGCGATCTGATTGATAATTATTTATGCAGCAATATATTTAGGCTCAGAGCCAAACCCAATAATCTCGACCCCATTCTGGGTTTTAATGCCAAACGTACAGTTAAGTTACTGTCAAGGTCATCCGAAATTAAGCCCCTGTGGCGAAAATAGACCAATCAAACCAGTAATCAAACCGTATGAACACTAGGGATGCATGGGACAGAAGTCGGGTAGGATTGTTCCTTCCATCTCGCCAACTCGCAGGCAAAAATGCAACGTTTCGTGGCGTTCTTTTAAAAACTTTCGTAAACTTATGTTTAATACAAAACCGTCTTGGTATAATTTTTTCTAGACTAGGAAACTCTGCCAGAGTATTCGCGTTGAAGGATGTGCGACTTGGCCATAAAGTTGTCTGATTCAAACTTTTCAAAATTCTCAGAAAAAACAAATACTCAAAACCGGTTTATTATGATGATATTTATAGAACATACAGAGTTTGAAAAATCGAATATTTTCGCAAAAATCGATTTGTTGAAAAAGTTATCACCTTTTCAAAAACGTGGCAGATCTAAGTCCGAGATTTCGAAGGTGCCCTGCAAATTTAATCACAATCGCTTCAGCCGTTTTGCTGGGAGCGCGCGGACAAACAGACAAAAAAATACAAAATACAGGGGAGACTTTTTGCTATGGGTAGTCAAATTGAAGTCCTCGCTCGCTTCGTTCGCTCATCCAATCAAAGTTTGATCATCAACGCAATAGAACCTCACACTTTTACTTCCTTCCCATGCTAAAATGTATGACACGGATATAATTTTCGAAATCCAAACCGTGAACACCGCGTGATATTCCTTTAGCAATCCGAAGAGAGTTACATCGTTCCAGAGATATCGATGGCGATGGTTCCCTATAGTGACGTCCATTTCCAAATTAGAATACCAGCGTAAAAAAAACGCAATCCTTTGTCACTATGAAGTAATAAGCTTGTACATTCTCGTTGCCACAGGTCTAGCCTACATTAAAGGCACGATTGACATATTGTGGCGGCATTGACCGAAATGTTGCCCGCTTGCGCCGCTAGGGCTCATCACCGCTCCGACCTGCCCGAAGCGACTTCTCGGAATTTTACTCCACTTCCCGTGTACGGTGTATGGCCATGTTCCGCGGCCTGTCACTGTCGCTGCTGCTGCTGCAAAGGTGGTACAAACCGCTTTCCGGCCCCTCACCTATTTATGAAAACAACAACACATTTTCCATAATTTCTACATTGGTTTTCAACATAAATTAGTTATTTAAATGAAACCATAACGAATCATATTCCAATGCGCGATAGTTATTCAAGCAAGCTTCCTGCCGCCGCTGACACGTGCATGTACACAGTCAGGCGCCTTCCGATTTGCGTCAAGGGATTTCCAATTTTGAATGACATGTGGCGTTTGACCACCCGAGAGATTGAATTCATTCACTAGGTTGATGTCAGCGACCATTCGTCATCATGCCAGTACGTTACCGACAGCCTCAGCTTACTTGTTTAACCTAATTTTGAGTCCAAGTACACTTTTTTTTCGGTAGATTTACTTTCTAAGAATAGCCGGCCGCTTGAAGAACAACTTACCGGCTACTTTGTAGATAATTATAGGTTAGCGAAGACAATCAAGGGTCTGCAATCGCTGTCGATCGCAACAGCTATGGCGAATAATTGGCGTGTATTTGAAAAAAATACGTTTGATCTATTTGGTGGCAGAAACGCATGCGCATCACGCCACACGTAGGCTGGTCGCACACTGAACAGAGCCTTGGACGGTTTGAATTTGCCAATCTTTGTTGCTATAATGTTCTCAAAAAACACGTTGATATACTGTATCGTAAAACTGTATTGTTTCTCGAATTCAGTGACATGTATGATGTTTTTGGCCTGAGTATACAATGATATGTATGCGTACCTAGCCTGTATCGAACACATTTTTGTGGTTTAATTTATATCTTACATTCGAGCACTACTTGCACATCCCTATGACTTTGAGCTTGAGCTTTGGCATTCATGAACTCGGATAAATAATAATAGTAAGGTGTGCTGGTTTGCGTATGTTTAACAAAGGCTGGCCCACGTCTCAAGTCACCTTGACGATGAGGATCAATGAGGTAAGGCTTTTCTGACGCCGCCGCCGCCGCCGCCGCCGCCGCCGCCGTATGGGTTAATTTAGCTCAACACGTCTGGCTTTTAAGTATTATTACGAGATTTTATCAAAGGCCGAACAGATCTATACTGATCTGCGAATAGAAGCTTCATGGCTGTAAAATTTGGCTGTATATCTAAACTGCAAAATTGTCGTATCTACCTACAGTATATACTTTAATTTTGTGAGCTATATATTTTTCTCGAATGGACGGAACATTGTTCATAAAACACATGGTAACTATTTTATAGCATTAAGCAGCTAAAATCTATTTTTGTGCATCAGAAAATACCCACATAACACACAGGAAAGTTTGTTCCAAGAGTTGTAATGGGGATAAAGTTGACGCACGCCAGCCAGTTTTGACCAAAAAAAATACGCAAATCCAGGTCGCGAGGCAAGAAAATGTGCAAGAGACAGACATCGGAGTCCCAAGAGATCAAGATCTAAGTGCGCAGAGCAGAGTCGGCCTCCGTTTGTTCTTGACGCATACCTACCATAAAATATATTTGACGATCCTCTCGTCCATCTGATCTCGAAAATGTACTTGACGTAGTTGACTCTAGCCTAACGCCGTTAGAATCTGCCGCGAAGAGAATGGAATTGATCGTGACACAAGTTATTGCACATGAATTTCACTGAGGAGCTGACTCACCCAATGCATTTTTGTCATAAAAGTACATCCGATTCTGTTTTATCTTACAGAAACGACGCCCAGCCATTAGCCATTAATTACAAAACAGTTCCGAAATAATTTTGCTCTGTTTATAACAAATGTTGTAATGCATTGCAATGCAATTATCGAATCGCAAGTTGACGGACAAAATAAAATTCAAGCGCGCTCAAATATCCACCAAGCATTTCTAGATCGAGCATTACTGTTGCCGGCAGCGTTGACAGTGTCTAAGAAAATGCGCCGACAGAAAAGAGGAAGAGCATGAATCAAATGCACCACATCCGCGCTCCACGGGCGAACTGTAACGATCTCTCAATTGTAAGTACTGGAGACCTGCCAGTGTCGGACCGAGTTGTCAGTGCAGCGCAATTGTAAATACGGAATGCAAATAGACTGACATCGCGTAACCGCAAAGAGGATATGCAGATATACACTATCTCTCAAAAGGGACGAATGGTGCAAAATGCGAGGAATATCGTCCGGTACGACATGCTCTCTTGTGAGTCGCGGGGAAGAGCATTTGCCCCCACACAACTGACACCGGCATGCTGCGATGAAAAGGAACAGGTGTGATAACCTCATAGGCTCATGTGCTGCCAAACAAAAGTAACTCGCTAAATAATGCCGTATAATCTAAAAATAACTCTTACTCAGATAAACTACGTAAACACGGTTATTTTTAACCTTTATTATACAGACAAAACATTGATACGTGTGAAATTGAAATATCAATTTAATTCTCCTATTACCATTGGGCTGTAATCAAACCAGTTAGGCCATGGTGTTTCCTTGGAAAGAAGTGTCAATGAAGCCGGACAAAAAAGTGTGGAACCAAACCAATAATAGGTTTAGCTACGTGCCAAAATAGTCTTGGAGCGATTTTGAAACTCCTATTGCAATGAACACTTCGATTTTTTCCCCTTAGCCAGTCACAGCGCGACGTAGTTGAGATAGTAGCTAAAATATGCTTGTCGATTACATTGTTATCAGAGTTTTATATTAGCTTTCACTTATCAATAATTACCACGAGCCAGATAAGAAAACATTCCATCCGAATGCTTTGCTAATAGGCTGAAACATTAGCAGTAACCTTTGAGGTCGCGACAAAGTTAAAAATAGCCTCCACCTTATTAAGATGCCGATATGCATGAACTCCGAATGATAGCCTAGACACGGTCAGTTCCAACTCACTAATCTGAATAATATATTCTCCCGAAGGTAGTCTCTCCAATACTAACAATCGATTCCTCTTGCGTTTGTTATCGAATACGCAATTTAAACTGTTATCAGTAATCGGCGATTCCTTTCCGCTGGCCTTGGCGCGGGTCCTGTGGCCGTCGCTTGTGCCCGTGTGCCCAGTGCTGGCGGGCATTGGACAGGGACAGGGGCACCGACTCCCAGCTAGGTGCAGGAGGTGTACACCGCCGCGTTCGGCGACTCCTCACTCCTAAACCAGGTACGTACGCGGCGTAGTAGGCTGCGGAGTAGACTCGCCACGCCGCGCAACGGGCTATCATGCATAACACTTTTTTATGAGCAAACAAAGCGGCCGGCAACCGACCACGTGTTATGAAATCAGATGAGCTATAAATGGACCTCAAGGCCGCTTAGAATTTGTGGGCAGTTTATCACAAAATAATTGTCTGCGCCCATTCCTGGCGCATTGTTCTCATCCTTAGATCGAAACACGCTGTACACAAATATCATTCTGGATGGACGTATCAAGATCGCGGCTTACCTGTCATTTTTGTGGAAGGTCGGGAACTGTTGCTGACTTAGTTCAAGGATTGTCGTGTGACTTTGTGGCTCGGCAGATATTCCTTGTGCTCGTTGTTTCCGCGGCCGCAATTGATTGTTGTTATTTAAATGGCTGTTTTTATGCGGCGACACTGCATGTATCGAATACGGGAAGACACTTTGAAACTTGTCGAGATGCGAACGCAACTCGACGATCTCCTGGTCACGGATTCGCAACTGCACCTCCAACTCCCTAATCTTGTCGTCTTTGATTTGCAGCAACGTCTGCAGATCCTGTAAGGTGCCCATGGTGGCGACGCCTTCGACCACGACGTTCCCGTTAGCGAGAGTAGCGCCGTTCGCTAGCGCCGGGCTCGTCGGTGTCGACGTCGTGGTCGCCACCGCCGTCGCCGTTAAGTGATCCAGGTCTGCTCCGTCCCCCTCGTCGTCAGCGAGACGCTGTGACGAGAAGCACAGGGTCTCGAAACACACGCGCATAGAAGACACAAGATTGTTTTGATCGTTTTTTACTTGGACCGTGTGGTGTAAATCTAGAGACTTTGAATTTGGCTGAGCCTCCCGCGCTCCGGCACGCCGGCCTTCAACCGAGCTCCGCTCTCGTCCACGTTGGTATTTTGTTTTGCCAACAACTTTGCAGACATTTAAAGATCGGCGTGGAGACTAGAGTGAAAACACGCGGCCGACATCCAACGGTTTCGACAAGACTATGGATCAATAAACACGTCCGCGTTCACACAAACAAGTCGGTATTTATGTGTCGATTTGACGAGAAGATGACGTCCAGGTCCGCACTAGTAAACGCCACACGCAGTAGTGGCGCAGACTGGACCTCGGTTGTGCGCATGTGCTCGCCGCAGAGCCAGGGCAGCGCCATCTCGCCGCGACGCCGCGAACTCGCCGACCGACCTTGACGACAACACAATAAAATCAGAGGACCGCTTCCTTTCCTTGCAGTCAGATCTCGACGGATTCAGATCTTAATCTCATTCTCGTCATCAGACTCTGGCTGAACATTTATGAACTCTGACAAATATTAATGGAAATTGTTTTCATTAAGATAGCTCATTACTTTCAGCCTGCCTCTGATATTTTCATCAACATGTCGGACTTTATAAATTATTACATATTTACAGTCCAGAGTTAATCATTTCGATATTTTTACCTTAGCGAGAATTAATCAAACAAATGAGAAATCTAAACTGGTCAACTCGCCAAAGTAATTAACGGGAGACAGTAAAAATCTATTGGTTGATGTGAAATTGGCACACACCATCAATCGGTAGGCGTGCACAGCACTGCTGTATACCTACATGTTTATTAATGGGATTAATACACGCAGAAAGGAAATATGCGCCAAGAAATGTGTATCGCCTATTGCGCACAGAATCCGTCGAGTGACCCCGCCCTGACCATCGTTCAGAAGCTCGACAGCTCAGCATCAACTGTTACATCGCGGACTAAAATTAGGCAGTATTTTGCCAGTGCGATCGGCTAGAGGACAGAAACAGTAAAACAGTAGCAAATCGGGAACAGAAACACGTGTCTTCTGTCGATAAAGCAACAGGTGTTTCCAATGTTTCCCACCAAAGTGGCCCACCCGCTCGGGAGTCCGTGCTTGCATAACAAATTATTATGTTCAACGACCCGTTAAAATATTTTAATGGCTCCTCCGATTTTATTACGATCGATTTCGTGCCATCGTTCACGGGGATTTCCTAAACAGCGGCCAGCTGTAATATACAGTCAAACGAAACAACTTGTAATTGGTACCAGTACCATCATGCATTTCAATGATAATTTCTCACATTTCTATGGCAACAGTTATAATATATGTTCAATTCAGCATCTTGGCCAGTGAACTTTAGATCAAATAAACCGAAATGATATAAATATTTCGAGAGTGTTGCTATCACAGAGCAAATAGAGTCATTATGGTTGACAATTTAGTCAACAAATAATCATGTGATAATGTCATCAGATTAATTTAGAGCTCAGCCATGCACAATTACCCAATATATATACCATGTGTAACAACTTGGTTCTTGTGCGAAATCAATTCCAAATCAAAATGTCGGTCATCGTCGGACAAGACTCAGTGAACACCAGACGATCGTCGCTGCTGCTGAACATAAGTTAATGAAACTTTGGCATATATCATAATTGAATTTCAATTGTCAGCCCAGACACCGTTTCGTGGAGGGCTTCATCAGATTTGTCCTGGGTGCGAATTCGGACATGCGTTCTCATGACCCCAGCTGGCATCTCTCAGCTCCACTGAACCATCTCGGCTAGGAAGCCCAACTTGATTGTTGCCCGGCGCTACACCGCTAATGATGCTAATTCTGTCGCCAGGCCAAGGAATGTGATTGGCTGCGATTTAGGTCAGTAGGAGTGGCGCCGTATGCACACTTTGCAAATTATTGTCCGACAACTGATCCGGCTCCAAGTCGATGCCAATGCAAAAATGGCGAACCTCGGCAGTCAATGTACTGAATTTATAGATGCATTTTATGCATCGTTCATGTGGTCATTGCATGATGATTTTTATATGGATGGTCATCTCTTTTATGATAATCTCCTAGCTTCATTTATTACGGCAACAAGACTCTTCTAATAGTCGCTCGACAATATCATTACTCTCTATCAGTTCTGTCATCATTCGGATATCGGAGTTCTTTACTGAAGCATCGGTTGCATCATTAGTATTAATTTGACTCCGAATACATTTGAAATGGGCGTAAGACATAAAAGAACATACAGCGATTTGGCCTGACAGTTCACTAAAGTATGTAATTACAGCAAGAAGTGTAAATATCATCACCATACCATACTAATATATGTTAATAGACGTAAAATGAACTATATTGATTTATAAAAAGCAATTGCTATCACAGTACACCACAAACCCTAGCCTGTATAACGGTGTTTTCAAATCTTGGCATCCTCAATTAGAGACTCAATTCATATTTCATATGACTAACGCTTGTGAACCCCCAGCAATTTCATCTGTTTGAATACCATACCTTGTACCTACCTACTGCGAATTGCGATTGAATACAAGGGCATAGTCTGCAAATTGGAACTTTCACTGAAAAATATCACATGCGAATGGGATTCGAACAGCATGCCTTTGATCAAGAGCAAACGGTCCGCCCATGCGCCCGTCAAATCCAAAGATGGGCTTGAGTAAATTGATTTCATCACCTCAGCCTCGGCCTGCCTGCACCACTGGCCTAACTTCCCAAGCCACCGGCAACTCTCGTCGGATCGCTTATTGATCGAACATTGTTTTAGGCAAATAACCTCAACTTAAACTGTAATTTTTACTGTAAGTATTTAAAATGTGTCCATCCACTCGGGGCATCAGACCCCTGACACATTGCAATCATTTGATTTTGAAATATACAATAATTTTTCGCAACCACAAAGATATTTTTGTAACTCAAAGTCAAAGTCTGTAAAAGTGTATTTTAGAACACTGAAGGCTGATAAATGAAAATCGAATTTAGGATGCATTTGTACTCCGTAATCCGCATGCGTACCTCCGATTTATTATATAACCATCCAAAAAAATAAAAATGCATTATAAAGATGCATATACATAAACACTATATATATATATATATAGGAATACACATCCATCTACATATATATAAATCTACATATATACTATACATGTTTAAATTCATGCATGATCTAAATTAATAATGACAAAACTTGCGTGAAAAATATTTACCAAGCCTTTCAAATATTATACAATATGATGCCTGTACCAAAGTCAAAGATAAGCATTTTCAAATCGCAAATCGCGTTGATATTTGAAACTCAACGCATTGCAACAAGGTAAGCCAGTGCGGCACATACCCGGTGGCCCATCCCATGAAATTAGCAAGCCTAATTAGTAATTAATTTCGCGATACTTCGACAAGGGAGAAATTAGAGCGACTCTACACAACCTTGTGAAGAATATAGCAAGCCACCTTGAGTGTGTTGCACGTAAACAAAAAATAGGTTAAATACATTATTTAAAATAATAATGGCGTTAGCGCTCATGAGTTAGTACCTATATACGAGTGAGCGTTATCACAGCAGCTATCAGCAGCTGGAACGCTGCAAGTCTTGACGCTGGTCCCGATTGAGCTGCTCGAACTGTGTCAGTGGCCGGTTAGCAGAATTGAACCACTGCATTGTCTATGTGCATGCCGGGTCAGAGGTGCCTCTCAATTCTAAATGCAATGATATTGCCATACCTTCGGCGTGCCACGAACCGCATTTGCAACACCTTTTATCACACGAATATCAATACATTTCTTTAAATGTGTCACTTAATGTGTCGCTAATTCTAGAAATTCATCACAGTCCGCCTGTTGTGACTGCATGCATATTGTTTCTAATAATACAATGAAAAATTACAATTCAAACAGTCGAATTCACGATTGTTATAATGGAGCTATATTATATCAGTTATATTTCAAATGTCGATGTATTTGCATCTAGTCCGTGAAAACAAAATAATATTAAAGAAGTATCTTGTTGCATAAGCAACTCACTTATTACTTACTTATGCACATGAGTTATTAACTCACAGTTGTGCTTCATAAACATGTATGTATCTGTTGTATACAGTCGGTATGTCAATTCATCCAGATGATATCTAAGAAGTTTATTAACACTATAGCTTGTCTAATAATCCTCATAACATCATCCTAAAGCTATTAACTTAATCTTTCGATCATTTAGAGCAAATGAATGTCAAAGGAATATGCAAAAATGTGTTAGATACATCGTAAAGCCGCAGCATCTCGCCAAGTAGCAGAAAGCTCTTGAGACGGCAATAAAGTCAGGTTTTTCTTGATTTCATTGCATGTGTGTGTTACAACAATAAAAGCACGAAAAAAGCAGGACTTGATGGGGGTTAGAACAGCTATAGGCGCCTGGGCTGGAAAAAGACAGTCAAATGGACCATATAATTACAGCGGTGCGCTCTTGAAATCAGTTCGTAATTGGGCTTGCTATATATAGTTGTGGAGTAATCGTATATATATAGCGAAGCTCCATATATACACAGAAAAGTGCCTTAGTTTAGTTGGCAATATTAACATTTTCGGTTCTGATGACAACATTCAATGCTGATGACAATGCCAGTGATTGAAACGCTCAACCATCGTATTCAGTATCTCTGAATCACAATCGGCACTAAGCCGTTTGACAATTTGTAAAATGAAAATAAGCATCGGTTTAAAAATGAGGGTGCAAGTTATTTTTAATTTTTTTGTTGAACCGACTTCTTGTCGTTTCGACTTGAAATTAAACACTCTACAACAACAGCCATAGGTATACAGCTAATTTTCTGCGGGAAATTTGATTGTTTCCAAATTCCAAACACTATTCCATTGTTGCACCACAGTATCTGAAAAGATGAAAAAGCTACCTCGCTCCTCGCCGAAGATCACCGCAATGTGACTCCAATCGCGCGTGTGACTGATGTTAATAAAGTTCGTGCGTCTGGCCGACCCGACACCTATACGAGTGCATTTACCTGTTCTGTGTTGTGCCCTGCGCCTGGGAGCCCACGAAGCCTGGCCTGCCCTGGCCTGCCCTGGCCTGCCCTGGCCTGCCCTGGCCTGCCCTGGCCTGCCCTGGCCTGCCCTGGCCTGCCCTGGCCTGCCCTGGCCTGCCCTGGCTGCGCCATGGCGACGGCGAACAGGCAACCAACAATACAAATCTATTCTCATGCAGCTAATTGCAGGGAAAAACACGAAACGAATAATAATCACGAAACTACCTGGAAATCATGCGATCTGAAAAAAATAAAAAACTATGCAGAAGTTTTAATCTGACTGTCTGATAGTGTTCGTGTTTGGAACAAGTGAGTATTCTTCTTTTATAGTTCAGTATCAGATTTATAAGAAGTTTTTGATAAAGTGAAGTGAGCTTGTAGGTTTACCTGCCTAGCATCAAGCCTGGAGCCCGTATTAATACCATTATATTTGATCACTTCTCTGAATGCCAAATAAATGTTTGGCTCAACTTTTCATAACGTCTAGGTAATTGGCATTTTCAGGAAAAACATTTGCAAAATTACATCAGAGCCAACGATTTCAAGCAGCCATGGCACACTGCACACAATTTTTCACCTCGAAAGAAAACTCGCTGCTAACCATTTCTTGTAAGCCGCTGATTATTTTATCAGATCGGGAATTGTCAAACCAATCACTTTGACACAGAGACACCGCCGAGGCACCGAGAGCAGCATGTGCAACGATGGCCAGGCGAAGTGCACTTGCACTCCGTGGATGCAGTGTTAGGATGCAGCGGAATTCCTGCGCAGGGTTTTTTCCGATACGCGCTCTATAAAAGGGGTGATAAACGTGACATTGCCGCTGTCAGTTGCCCCGTTGACACTTACTCACCAGTCAATCTGGATATCGCGCTCGCATCAATCTTTGTACGCTTATCTCACTTCTTGAAGCGATATGTTGCCCGCTGCATTCTGTTTCCCCTGCGCGGCGAAGGCATTTCACACAGTACCATGACTAGTCCATTCCTTATTGTTGATGCCTTATCGGTTCATTTGATCAGCTCGCTTGAAAAGGGTTCTGTCATACGCGAGTTTTGAAATTTCTTACGTTTTACGAAACGTACTTTATGCCACTGAGTTTTTAATTGATTTATACTATTTCTGCGACATCGCTCTTCCGGTAGAAGTGGATTTAATCTAATCCACAGGTCGTATTGTTTCTATTTGAACGAAGCCAATTTGCTGCCAGGTATTGCAAATTCTCATCAAATGCCATCTTCGACTTCAATACACTTCAGAATGTGCACCCGCTTCGCTTGAGACTCAACAAATATGCAGCTGGATGCACATGCACATCAAGGCACCTCTGGTGGAGACGTCGTCGTCGTTTCAGTGCAAACCTGTCTGCACTGCACTGCCTCCATTGTCTCCGTGTCCACCGGATTACAAGCTTATCAAATCTGCACATACTATGGAAGCAACTTTTCCAGCTATTTCATACCCAACATAACAGTAGATATTTAATAAGATTCGAAATATTGTTTATATTGAGTATTTTGTGCGTGTCCACAGTCAAGCTCCTTAGATGCTTCGTATTGGATCATTGTAAAACACCTTAAGGTGGCACGCGTTTTAATTAGATAGATAGAAGGTAATAGTTGTGGCTCCCATCTCCAGCAAGACGAGTCCGTCAGGCGTCAAACTCGAGAATCAACTATCAAGACAGACAGGCGATTCGATGCTCAGGAATTTATCCGTGGCGCCACGGATGACAAAAAGTGTTCATCCAGGTAATTATCTGCACAAGATTTACATAACCGGTAGACAAAAGGGATGCTAAAACTACGTTCTTTATAGTCACTGTAAAAAAAGTATGTAATCAAAATACTCGTAATCATCCTTTTAGCGTGATGGCAGTTTCGCGTATCGCTGTTCGAAAGCAACGAATCTAATTGGTGAAAGTGGCGAAAGACGTTCTAGTTAAAACCGCCGCGGTAGCCAATGAAAATAAAATGTACTGGTCAAGACACAGCAAGAAAATAAATCGTTACATCTAAGATTTAGAAAACAAAAATTGAAGGGGGCACCCGGGTTTGAACCGGGGACCTCTCGATCTGCAGTCGAATGCTCTACCACTGAGCTATACCCCCATCGTTGCCATCGCCGAGAAACTACACTATTTCAATCTTGGCAGCAGTTTTAACCATAATAGACAGATTATTTTTTAATTTCAGTTCCTTTTACTATCACGATGTCTGATTTATCAATAAAATTTTGAATTATAATGTATTTTTCAATAAATCATTGGATAGGCATGGTATTGACATTTGTAATTTGTCCATTCCCACACAGATGGCGCAGCGAGTCTAGAGCATTGTGGTATAGTCGTACTCCAACAATATGGAGCCTCTGCATTTTTCTGCAAACATCCTACACATCTCGTTTATCATTTTGTATAGCTTGTAGACAGTTTGCATGATTCGCTTATACAATGGAGTTATTTAATGTTAGATAGAGATTATAAATCAACATGGCATGAATTATTAATGACAGAACATACTTTGCCAAGAAAACATATGAATAGGAAAACTAGTTTCCAAACATCTAATAGATTCTCATATTATGAATCAATCATATTTTGTAATTATTATTGTGGCTGATGATTTATGATTTAAATACGAGACTCAATCTTCTTCAGAAGCTTGATAAATCTATGGATAAATTATTTATGAGTATAATTCGTATAGAATACGTGTTTGAATTTAGACTGTGCTTATAGATCTTAAATGGCTTCATGGAAAATACCGATTCCCTGGAAATGGATGAAACTTTGCATTGCAACCAGCCCCTTGCACACATCCTCTAATCAGGGAAAACAAATTAAAATTAATCCTAATGTCTGATACATTTTTTGTTAGTATTAGAGCTCATTTATATGTTAGTTATAGCTCATTTTTCGGTGTTGATGGGTTTTAACTATCAGTAAAGTCTGGTCCCATCGTTCCATGCTTCGTACGCGCTATGTGACTGACTCGGTGAAAATGAGCGGACTCAGCAAGAGAAGAGGAAACACAAATTTTGTCGGTTAAATTATCTTAGAAAAATTATTTCGAAGCGTTATTTCGACAGCTCGACAACCATTCGCATATAGCGCAAACAATATTTCATATTTGCAGGGAATAAACCTGTGATTTCCATTTCCGCGATCTCACCAACCAAGAAGACGAGTTTCCAGCTATTGCTAACAGGTAAAGATAGGTATATTTTGGACCTGCTTGTCTCCATTCGCATGTCTGTTCTCCAGTCACCACCGAGAACTCGGCGTTTTTTTACTCTGCTGCGAGGAAATATTTTAGGACCAACCGGGTAAAACTCGTCCATACTCTGGCTGGACCCGACTATAGGTTTATTATAATAATACGTGGCATTTCCTTCAGGTTGAACATGATACTATAGGTACACCCATTTTACATAAGTAATTACAAATCTACAGAAACAATTTTTGCCCCCCTCCCGTCTCCCCACAACCACAATGTAACCATCCATGTATTCATGTATTCATCCACCAGTGACCGCATAGAGAATGCTATGTCTACAAGCCAGAAGTAAATAAAACTACTAATTTAGCGTGTAGTTTGCGGTGCAGTACCATATGTGGACAACAAGTTCATCTCACACGTTTGATCATGTCTTATTAAATCCCCGCTGGAGGGTTGCAGCATGGTTACAAGGGTGTCGCTCTCGCAGCACGCAGCACGCAGCACGCAGTTGATATAACTCCCCCACCCAATGCCACCCCGAGATAGCATCTGTCGACAAACGCTGCTACAGTAATGTTATCCTCTCATTGTTACAACTATTGAATAATCGGGGGCAATCATTATTACATACATATAGCCACTTCATATTAGGGTGGCTCGCGATTTGCGCATGGGGTTGGACGGGGGGGGGGGGGGGGCGCATACACAAACACAAACGCATGGGTTGTTGACAATAAGCGAACGCTTCAATGAAGTAGGCATACATGCGGCTATTAACCCACCGCTTATAATCGGAAGGGCAATAACAAAAAGAAGGGCTTGCCTCGCAATAGCTGTAGATTTATATAGATTCCATTAAAAATAGGCGAACTTTTATGGAATTTGTGCAAAGTGTATAGGTATTCGTTAATAGTAGCATTAAAATAATAAGTACAAAATATTTTTGTGACCTAGCTCAGAACTCCATATTTTCTCAGGGTCTTCCGGGATATTTTTTAATTATTTTTCGATCCAGGAATTTTGTAAATTGAACTTAATACTTTTAAAGTTCAAAATGGAAATGCAGTACATAATTTCCCATTGAGGTAAGGTATAAGTACTAGTTTTCTCACTGATTTGTAAAGGAATTCGTTTTGCTTGTTTCTTGTGCCCGCCTAGTCACTCCACAATCTTCTGTACGCCCTCATTCAATCAGGGATTGTCTGGCGATGATCGGTCGTGGCGACCGATCGCTAAGTGTTCCAATATGCTAAAACGACGGAGAGGGTGACGCTGCGGATGGAGCAGGCTTTCCTGGGCACGAGTCGCAAACAGCGGGACGGACGAGGCCCTGGAACCATCGGCCTCGCCTTCCGACTTCCTGGTTGATTACCACCCATTGTGTGACAGCTCGCCGCTGCACGACAGGAACGCGCTGGTATAAAATACCATGTCCCAAATCTTTTATCCCTCATTAATTGCTGCTTTCCATAAAAGTGTCATTCATCTTCGAGCACAATCGAATGGCGAGCACAAAAGATTGGCACAGCGATTTGCATGTTCACAGAAATAATAATATTCTCATGGAAATTATTTCAATGAACACGTTATCAAGGGAATTGAAATATCATTGAGCTTTGAAAAAGTCGAGCCAATTGCGCACACAATCCAACCGGCTGAAAATTAATTTAATCTGTTGCAGATATGCCGAAATAAATGTTGGAACAAATCGATATACGCGGCGAATGATGCTGGAAACAGTCTAAAACGATAAATGTTAATGTAATATTTGCTATCTTTTCTTACCTTAATATCCAAGTTTCTGGGAAAGTAATACTTCGAAAAAAATGAACATTTTCTGATACACCATATGTATTTTCTATTTATGTTATATAGAATGAGCGCCATGGCTAAGCGAGTAATTGCCAGCAATCCCCAAGCCAAACAAAGTCTAATCAGTTACAAAAATCTGCGAAATCGGTGTCCACTGCCCACTTCTTTGGCTGCCCATGTTACACGCGGCCTCAAAGTACATGGCCCACCCTTTTCCCAGGTGCCCTTATTTCGTGGGCTGCCGCTGCCCGTGGCTTCATGCAGCCTCGAAGTACATGGCCCACCCTTTTCCCAGGTGCCCTTATTTCGTGGGCTGCCGCTGCCCGTGGCTTCATGCAGCCTCGAAGTATATGGCCCACCCTTTTCCCAGGTGCCCTTATTTCGTGGGCTGCCGCTGCCCGTGGCTTCATGCAGCCACAAAGTACATGGCCCACCCTTTTCCCAGGTGCCCAATCGCGGCCTGCCACCGTTTTGATCCACGGTAAACAAAGCAATGAGTCGACGTGTGGCAGGCGTTCTCTCACACTTGTCCTAATTGAGAGGGACCGAGCGAGCCGGCGACGGCGTCGTTGTTTGCGTCAACAATGGCTCTGCCACCCGCGACGCCCGACGCCCGACGACGCCCCCCCCCCACCCCCCGCGTCGAACGCCGAGTCACGACGCCCAGCGCTCGAGCTTGGGTCCTGATTTCAATTGAATGTGTGCGAGGAGCACGAACGTCATGGGCCAACAAAGGGAGGTAGGTGGACTCGGGGGCGCGGAAACAAACGCTGGCTCGTGAGATTTGGTTGGGCCTGGCATCGTCATTATTTCACGATTTTTGGTTTGTTTGCAAATCGAATCTTTATTGGCTCTTCAGTTGACTCTATATGTTGTTAGATGTTAAATAATGAGTGGGTCAACTTTGTGTTATTTTTGTTATTTCTCGTATAGTATTGTCCCAAGTGTAAAAGTTGAGTTGTTTTCTAGAGGGGTGTTCACATTGGTCCCCCGAAGAACTGATTTTGGACAATATATGTGAACAAAAAATCGCATAGAAATGTGTTTTCCCCCTAAAAGTAAAAATGAGTTATGGATTGATATTTTGAAACCGACCATCCACTCAGCAACGATCTATAATAGATTTCCACTAAAGCTCCCTTTGTGCTGTTGAAAACATATTTCACAAAAGAAGAAATTGATATGAACTGGAAAGCCACCCAAAATTATTAACTTCCTTTTCCGGTCAGTCGTTTCCAGTCAGATTTCTTTCACGAGAAGAAAGGGGTGAGCGTAAAATGGAAGAGTTCTTCGCCCGGATTGCATTTTAGTGTAAAATAATATTTCCTGGCTTTTCTATTTTTCTATCCCATTTTCCCCCGACAGTCTTTCTCGCTCTCTTTTCGCTCTTTCGCCTGTTGTATGATTCATACTTGACTAAACTTTAATGCATTTCTTTCACAGCCAAAGAAAACAGCGTCAAAGCAACGTGAAGTCAAAAGGCCAAAAACTTCTAGATGCAAATTTCATTTTTGAAAGTTAAAAGTAGGTATCATTTTCACTTTATTTTGCGTTCTCGGTTTTCTATCCGTTCTGGGTTTGTTGTTGCAGCTCCCAGACAGACCTTACCAAATGTTCAAAGTTCAAAACACACGCATGATAACCTTATTTAAATACACGCGGTTTTCTTGACGTTCTGGCCACTGTCAATATGTCATCCTGAAATACTCAGACTTTAGATCGCTCATTAACGACACTCGAAAACATATGTATTTTCCAATAAAACAATATGCAAATGTGTTAACCTCGCGTAACGTTGTCGATTATTGTTTGTTTAAAATCGAAGCCACTGTGCACTATAATAATTTAGTTAAACGAAGTATAAAAACCTGTAAGTCAGATAATTAATAAGCCATTGGGTTTAATGGCATGCAGTCCTGCAATACCAGCAGAAAAGCTCCATGCATATTGTCAAGGTATCTTTCAGGGCGCCATGCGAGTACAGTTCAGCGCCCCACAACCCGCGTCGGCGTCGGCGTCGGCGTCGGCGTCGGCGTCGGCGTCGGACACCTCGCTCCGACAAGGTTAGGGACGCCCGCATATTTGCCATGCAAATGAGCCCGAAGGCGACGCATAATCGCATCAATGCCCGTCGCGTATCACACTATCAGTGTATCTATCTCGTGACGTTGTCATAGGAAACACCTACAGCTCGACGGGCCGGTCGGGGCCGGGGCCGGTGCCGGGACAGGGCCCCTGGAACCCGTCGTGCAGGCAGCACAACCAAAAAGACTGTCTTTGATCTTTCGTCCTCTCCTCTCTCCGGTATATACGAGAGACTCTTACTGATGCAAATCGCATTTGCCTATCCTATATCCCCACCCTTCCCACCTCGTCGGCACTGCCCCCCCCCCCCCCTCCCCCCACACCCAACTCATGCACATGGACCGGTGCAATAGCATCCCTGCTGTCTGTGTAGCGCGCCCAAAAATATTAACTAAAGTCTAAACGATAACTTTATTTATTATTCATATCGTATTCGGCATCGAGTGGCATTAGATTTGAAGATGAGCATGAGCACAAAGCACTTTAAGGCTCCGAGAGAATTTACAAACGGGACCGAACGAATCGCTGGCGACGACGGGCGAAATGCGCTGCTGCTGGGTGAAAATGCGATTTTATAATGGCATGAAATGTTATAACAAATTGTGGCTGCTGGCGCTCGTTTATTTCCGGTGCATGGGTGTTTCTTGAACGAGTTGCAGAATAAGCGGTATGCAGTTGATTGCTATGCAGCTGCAAGAGTGACTTTATATCGAATTGAGCAACGCGCATTGATTTCAATTGGGCGGTTTGATCCGCGGCGAACGGATTTCTGCTCGATTCGTGAAAATGTCAAAAATTATTTGTTATTTTGTAATCGAGTTTGTCGAAAACGGTCGTGTCGGTTGTGTAATTTAAAATCTAATTATTAATTCGCTGAAATTATTTTCTCGTGTAGTATGGACGCAAATAATCTAATCGTGGAAGAGTTTTAATGTAATAACTATAATTCAATAAGCCAATTATACTCTGATATAGCATTATGCTGTGCCAGTCAATGCTAATAGTTAGTCCCAAGGGTAGAGAAAACTGTCAAAAAATGTGACATCAAAACGTAAAAAAGAATGTCAGGGTTTCAAATTACAACAATATACAGGGGAAGGTCTAAATTTCCACCCCCTCTTGGGGGCTGCTGTCGACTTGTCGTTCGTCAAGCACCTCCTACCCCCCCCCCCCCCCCCCCTCCCCACCCCTTGCTACTTTTGAAGCTCACCCTCCATAATTTAATCCCAGAAATAACCCATATTTATAGCTACAATGTAAGGTGACGTATAAAAAACCCGGGGTATCATTTTACAATATACACCCAAAAAATGTTTGTACACGAATATTTGAGAAATATATTCCAATACAATATATTAATATATAAGATACGAGAAAAAAGTTCACTGGCAAAAACGTAACACCTTTTAAGGGCAGGCCTCATAAACACAGAAGTGAATTCACTTTTTTAGGCTTCTCTATACAATTGCAAGAAGCTAACGTGACATATTTTATATTGATGCTGTTTTACACTCACTGCGGCGGCGGCGGCGGCGGCGGCGGCGGCGAAACATGCGGCGTGGTTATTTCGCAAGCTCGTGCCTTCAACAAGGCGTCGCACCCTAGGCGTCGCGGCGCCGGTGGCGGCGTCGGAACGTGTTTTTCAATTATTAAGCAGAACAAGAAAAAGTGAGCTGGTGGTGGCGGCGGAGGCGGAGGCGGCAACGACTACGTTCAAGCAAGCAAGACATTGAACGAAGCCGAGGAGTGAAAAGCTTCGGATGTCAAATCCAATTGCGGCAAATTTTAACTCACATTTGTTTTAAATGACAACTGAGGTCGTGGGGTTGCCGTATAAAACCTCTGTAAGATATAGCCGGGATATCTTCGACCTGCTTGGGGCAGAGAGGGGAGAGATGGGGAATCGTTGGGATAAAATAACGTCAATTTTCGCTGGTAAAATGAGAAGCATTGGGAATTGGGGGGCAGGAGGAGGGGTGGGGGGCAAGACGCGGCTAATGGATTTGCAGAGATCACCGCAGAGGAATTTCAGTCAATGATGGAGATAGGTAATTTAACAGACGTCGTAAAGAGAATTGAATTGAGGGCGGAGCGCAAACTCCCGTTAATGTGCTGCAGTCCTCGGCGTTGAAGTCGGTGCCACGAGTGGGAGGAACGAGTCTCGGAGGGCGCGATACAAACTCTGAGCATTTGGTTTTGCACACGCCATTTTAGGAATCCCATGTATTTTGCAATTATGTAATTTGTGAAAATCTGTATGCTAAATTTTAGGGTCCTCCTCAAATTGACGTTCTTATCAGTGTGTCGGGGGTTTTTGGGGAAGGCGGGGCAAAATGGTAATATTTTGGACAAAATCGCTCAAAATGACATATTTTTTTTTGCATTTTTACATTTTTCGAGAAAATTTCTTGAATTTTGAGATTGAGCACTTTCTTTTTGAATTGTGTGTACTAATTAGAATGTTGCTGTTTTTTTACTTGATTCATTGGCTCCGCAGTCTGCACTATCTGTCAACTAGTCTAGAGTCCGAGTGTACTTATTTGGATTTTGCTGTATATTTACTTGATTTATTGACTCGGCTTTTCTTTCAACTACCTTTTGAGACCAAGTGTACTCATTTGAATTTTGCTGTATTTTTTAAAGATCCATTGACTCTGCGTTATAAACCTTTTGAGTCCGAGTGTTTTTATTTGAAATTGCTGTATTTTTACAAGATCCGTCTGCTTTATGTGTCGACTCTCGGGAAAAAAGTAGTCAAGTAGTCAATAGCCGTCGATGGATTTTCAAAAAATTTCCGTAATATTCAACTATAAGCAGAGTCGATGGATGTCGTAAAAATACAGCAAATTTCACAATCGAGTGGTGGTGCTGGCTTCATGAGTTGGTGGTGGTGCCAGGTTCATGAGGTGGTGGAGGTGCCGAGTCCCACTAGGCATAATGTTTGTTGGAATGAGGCGGTGATGGTACCGGGTTCATGAGTTGGTGGTGGTGCCAGGTTCATATGAGTTGGTGGAGGTGCCGGGTTCACAAGGGGATGAGGGCGCCGAGTCCCACTAGGCATAATGTTTGTTGGAATGTGGCGGTGATGGTACTGGGTTCATGAGGTGGTGGAGGTGCCGAGTTCCACTAGGCATAATGTTTGTTGGAATGAGGCGGTGATGGTACCGGGTTCATGAGTTGGTGGTGGTGCCAGGTTCATGAGGTGGTGGAGGTGCCGGGTTCACAAGGGGATGAGGGTGCTGAGTCCCACTAGGCATAATGTTTGTTGGAATGAGGCGGTGATGGTACCGGGTTCATGAGGTGGTGAAGTTGTCTGGTTCCGTGGTGGTAGAGGTGGAGGTGCCGGGTCATACTAGACCTAATTTTGATTGGGAAGAGACCGACGACACAACAGAGCTCAATCACGTGATCGCTGATCGGTGATCAGCACTGATCGGACCAATACGGCCAATCAAGCGAGAGCAAATCTTGTTTCCGCTCAGCCAACGCTGATTGGTCCAATTCCGAGCGACACGGGGGTTGTTGATTTTGAAGACGGGACGCGAAATCTGATAAAAGCTACTTTGACCAAATTTGTTGGCGTTGTGATGCCGTGGTATAGACGGAGTCTCTATGCAGTTACCCCTCAAATAGGGTGCAAATCTAATGTACAAACTAGAACGCCAAGGAGCGGCATGGAACACAGCAGAGAGGACTGGGGTTGCTGATATTGTTGCCATGGGAAGCTTACTTCGGAGAAACTTCATTCCAATTGTTTTGTTAGATGTGAATTTAATTTCAAAGACATGTTACAGAGAATTGTAACTTCAACCACACAATTGATGAGTTATATTTACTTGAAAGTCCAATTGAATTTGTTTGTTGTAAATTAAGTTAGTACAATGCAGCATTTACTTATATTTTGATACTGGAAAATAATTAGATCTTGCATTCATATGGTAAAAATATGATATTGTCAAACCTTGTTTCATTTTATTGTATCGCGCCCAGCAAATACTTGATCCTAGCCAGCATTAGAGGTCGAGATCTTCTTGTCTAAAGAAATAAAGAAGCGTCGTAAGCAAACTGCTGCAGTCTTGGAATGCTAAGTACCAGGCTTCCTCTCATTACGCCCGCGTAACTTATTTTGCTGGCCAAGAAACGGAACTTATTTCTCCACCGCGGCACACTCATAAAATATGAATATAATCCTTCCTCCTGGCGCCGCCGTCGAGGAAAGCGTCGAGGAAAATGTGGAGGAAAATGTGGAGGGTGCATTGCCTGAGCCGGCATCTCGCTGCAAGAGTAACCGGTGCAAATGGGAAATAAAAATGTTAGGTTTAATCTTTATAAAAATTGGATTCGCCCTCTTTTGGTGTAGTTTAGGAGCGGTAGGTGGTTTAAAGGCTAACCTGAAACGTGCCTCAACCTTTATCGGTCTATATCAGAGGAGGAAGGATGATTTAAAGACATGGAAATTGGAAGGAGATCAAGATGTGCGGTCTCGCTCTTCTTAAACATTGTAAAATGCACATGCTTCTTCTAAACGCCATCGGGTTCTTTCCACGGTCGAACAAAAGACTGAAAGTTCCATTATTTAAGTGTAATGACATTAAATTAAATTAATTGACAATGTCGCATGAGTATGATCGATTTTGTAGTATTGCTCTCTCAATGAAACTCCCGTCGTTGTCATACAGCTGTTAATAAGGTTAGAATGTAGGCAATTTAAAAATCAGGATGTCTTCGAAAAGTAATCGAATTGATTCGATCATTTTATCGCCATGCCCCGGGCTTGGCGAGGTGGGCGGGGGCTAGGGCTGAATTCCCATCCGTGGTTTTGCATGCCAGAATGAATGTAGCTGTCCATTTGGTCCAATGTCTTCCATCCATCGCGCCCACCCCAGGGAGTAATGATAGCTTTCTCGCCTTCGGCCAGAACCCAGATCGACTCACGCGTGGACCGCTAATACACATTTGGCCCACTAATTTATTGTTTTCTTCTGTAAATCGAAATTTTAAATGGCCTCACACACGCAACAAAATACTCCAGGGAAGGGTTCATTCGTTTGGGGTCGTATAGTATAACTAAAGCACAGTAAAACTGGAAGTGTTTTTAAGCAGTGCTCCACCAAACAAAGTTTCTTTCCTGGTAATGAAATTCAGATACAGAAGGTTCGAGAGTATCGGTAGGTAGTATTACCATACAGAAGTTGAAAAACTTGTTAAGTCGCGTTCGCGTAACGTCGTTTCCTTGATTTTATATTAGAAATGAGTAAAAAGACGAGTTGTTTAAGTGAATCGAAAGTTATTTTTAACAAATTACCTAACGACATGGTCTACACTCGACTCTCAATTACATGGGACAGACTTAATAAGACTTAAATCTATTCGAAGAAAATAACCTAACATAGTTACAACATCCCTTTCACGAAGAAGGGAAGCTTTTGAGATCTTTGTACTTGCTCAAGTTAGAACTGGTTACAGCACTCTTTAGAAACTTTATCAAAGATGATCGTATTTCACAACATTACTATACGATCCTGTTAATCAATTAGGTACGATCAATTATGATTTTATTATCAACAGCGGCGTAGATTCTCTCTAAACAGTTTAAAAGTGTTGGCTGCATATTTTATGAGGAAACTGCTCTGATTCTATCTGGCACGTATTTATTTCAGTTTCTAGCGAGGAGGGCACTACTCGAAGCTTGCCACGTCCATCTGATATCATTACTAACGGACTGCTCGCCATATTTCCCACTTTCGAAAAGAAAATACTTGCTCTATCCCATCGAATATCAATAAGAATGATGATTTGAAAAACAAGTAAATCAGAAATCTATCTATATTCTCCCCAAACACATATACCTTTACTCCCCGTCTTCTTCCAACTTCCCCTCTCCAATTCCTTCCGTTCTCACTCAACCAATACTCGATATTATTCTCTTTCTCTTTGTTCCTTTCTGAATCTACCCATTTCTGATTTCCTCGACTTTCTATTTTCATCTGATATGATCTGATCATGTGACTCCTGCGATTTTCTCGACGAAAAACAAATTTATCTTCTCCTGAGTTCGATTCCCGTCTTGTCATCCGTGCTTTCTGTCTTCATTCTCCGTTATCCACTCTAAGCCGTCTACTTTCTTGTTTTGTTATACCTACCATGGCAGATTGCCATTGCCTTCAGGTGCAAACTCACCCGCAGAACAAAAATAATTGCGACTATGCGCTGTAAACTGATATATTTACTATATCGAAAATCAAGTAGGTACTTTATCAATCAATTTATCTACCTGAAAATTACTGGTTTCCTGCAAGTACCATTGAAGCTTTTCCCCGTTCACTTCAAAAGATTAAATATTAATGGAATTCTGCGATCAAACCATGTTGTTCCCCCAAAAAAAATGTTCTCCAAAATTTCACGACTTTTCTGCCGGATTTCCACGCCAGTTGTCTCTACATGCCCTCGCCAGCATCCCTGTGCTCCCCGCGGAACGCTCCCGCTCCCACCCCCACCCAACCCTCATCCCACTCTCCTTTCATCAATACGTAATAGAATCATGGGGCTGCATTTTAAATCAAAAGGATTGAAGCGTAATGAAATAAGCATCTTCGCTGGCGTACTTTACCAATTTCCGTCTAAGCTACTTTTAGTTTTTTTGTCACTAATCTCGTATATATTTTACTGAGTTACTTTTCAGTATGTGGGTAGCAAATACATTCTGACGGAAGGAGATTGCTCAAGTACCTATAAACACAGGACAACACAGTGGGTGTACATTACACACACGTGCTTACTTTGGAGCACAAGAGACGAGAAAACTGAGAATGCAAGATGCGTAAAATGCAACTGTTTAGGTGTGTGTTGTTGACCAATGAACCATGTGAAGTGGTAAAATGATTAAGTGCAAAATAATAATGTGCTGCGCAACTATTTGTTTCAAAAGGCATTTGCATGTTTCTTATAGGCATGTTTCTTAGGCATTTTCTTAGGCAAGAGGCATTTACGAAAGTAAAATACATATAACTGATATTTTGCAAGCATGTAATTGTGTCAAGATACAGGTATAGTTAAGATCATCGATCGGGCTTATTTTATATCCACGTATAGCAGCGCTAATGCCAAATTTCAAGCTTTTTGCTCCGTATGGATAATCTCATATTATGATCGCATATCTAGACTCGTCACTCAAATAAATACAAATCAAGCGAATACCACCCTATCATTGCAGAGTACAGTTCTCAAGTCCAAAACACCCGTTCGACGAGTCAGCCAACAGCGCGGCGACGACATGCGCCTAAACTACACGCTCCAACACTATCGAGCTGCAGATTCTCAGCAGACATCATTCGATAATCAGCGGGAATCGAGTTTGCAGCGTTAATGTTTGATGTGTTCCCGTGCAGCGCGCGTTCGCCGCTCGTCGCCGACGTGCGTTGGAGGGCGATGAAGATGCGGTGGTCCAAGACAGCATCAGGACCTCCTCTCGTCAGGACCCACTAGGGGCCCGAAACCCCCACGGGCCCTTATCACAGCTGTGCCGGGTAGCGCGATAAGTGGCTTTCGCTTGCAGCCGACGAGTGATCTCGTCGCAGCGGCCTGCTCCAGCGTACACTGATTGCCTAACGACACATTATTCTAATGCGTAACGAGGCTGCGTTTGTGTAATGAACTAACTAAATGATCCAGCAAGCGTCGATGTTGTGCGGTGTGTGTAATAATACTGCTAAGAGAGCGAGCGTATGGTAATTTTGGTATATGGGTATGTAGCTGTAAAGTATCAATTTGAAAGCCAATTTAGTTCATTTTCCGAAATTAATTTCTAGTTAAAAATGTAATTTGAAATCTTTATTGAAACGAAATTGAAATATTAAATCAATTAATAGTGTATCGTATAATTGCAATTTTAATTTTAAGAGAACGAGACGAAGTTTCTCCGCGGGGTATAAAATTTGAATCGAAAAGAAGATTAATTTTTCTTAAGATGGGATTTTTTCACAACTTATTTAAAATGCGTCTCTGCAAATATGAAAACCAAATTGAAAATTACATCCACAACCAAAGACAGAAATTTCGGCAACTTTATAATTTACAGCGATGCCACTTATCAACCCGTCACCAGCGAAGAAGTTTGAAACGCAATGAAAATTACCATCGATCAGTGCGTCCGTCGATCAAATCATCGTCACGTGATCACTAATCACCCCCATGGCTCCACCGAGAGGTCAACATGTACTCGCTCTCTCTCTCTCTCACTCGCCCAGCAGCACACCCTCTCTCTCACTCGCTCTCCCTTACTCGTCCGTTCTCCTCGAAACTTGATCTAACTCGACTGCAGACTCTCGTAATCGCATTAACCTTACCTCCACACCAAATTACAATCTAACACAATTTACACTAGCTGCATTATGACTTGCTTCTAATCGAGTCAGCCGTGGTCCTAACAGGGTTACCAGGGGCCCCGTGGGACAGCGGCGAGGCCGGGCCTCTCGCTGGCAACGTCTGGTGGAAATCCGACTCCGGTCGGGGCAGCAAGGGACACGCTAGCCATGGGCCCAGGGGCATGTTAGCCAGGGCGTAGGGGCATGTTAGCCAGGGCCCAGTGGCATGTTAGCCAGGGCGTAGGAGTATGTTAGCCAAGGCCCAGGGGCATGTTAGCAAGGGACACGCTAGCCAGGGCCCAAGGGCATGTTATCCAGGGCGCAGAGCATGATCCCTTCGCGTGTGAGTCCTTTCTATACTCCCAGTAATCTGCAGCTCAAGGTCGGATCGAAGGGCCTTGGGACTTATGCGTGACCTTCGGGGATGCAAGAATGGACCACGCAATCAGTTAGTCCATCTGACTTGCCTGATTATTGTAGTCCCAAGGGTCTTACTAACAACTCACCAACAAGCTCCACACAGCGAAAAGATAGGTACAGCGAACGAAAAACGAACGAACCATTTTTTTGAAAAGCATGCTTATATGTCAATGGTTCGTATAATATTATATTGTGTTTAGAATTGAAATTGACTTGCACTCATTTACTTAAATCCTGACTTCCTGATCACTCACATCCAACCCCATACACCCGGCGGACAAGACAGTGATTCGAACTTCCTTAACTTAATCGCAGACGTCCATGCAAAATGTCTGTTATGAGCAAGCGGTATACCTTCTCATCAATGTCAACTAATTAGTGATTAGCTGTGAAGGAGAGCTCTCCGGTTGGCGGCCAGTGGCTGGCATTAGCGTAATCACTTACAATTGCTGCCAGCAAAGGTATAACTCGGTTAGCGGCAGTTACATTTTTACTCTGTGAGCTGTACGCAAATTGGATCATAAAAATGCTACAGAAACGAAATTCGACACACAGATAAAGGAATTTATGCTTCTGCCATACATAATTGGATGAAAATAAATTATCAGATGAAAAGATAAATAATTGAAAACGAGGAAGCCTTTTAGAAATTTTCATCTCTTTACATAGTAATATATTCAAGACAACGAATTTAAAATATGACCAACAGAATGAGAGTAGCAACTAGCAAGTACCTACACCTACAGGAATTTAAAAAGAGTGGCTTGTCACATTTTTTTAATACACGTCAAGTTATTTTTTCATAATTACAAACTTAGGTTTCAATTGTAAATTTCAAATACGAAAACCTTGCGTAAATTCGAGGACTATAATTCAGTTATGCACGAAGAAATTCGCAGAAAAATTTGTAGGTATTCTTATATGGGTATACAAAAACTGATAATTGGTTTATCAAATAAAACACATTCTTTAAACCAAAACATTTGACAACTAAAAATAAGACATGATACCTTCATCTGAAAAAGCACGTGCTCTCATCCCTCACCCCTTGGCTTCCCCACCATCCCCATTCCCCTCCCCTCGCCCCTCGCCCCTCGCCCGCTGGCAAACGCCGTCTATCCAGCACGTTAGCATGATGTGGCTGGCAGGGATGAGGTCCCCGTTAGGCCCCGCCCCTGCCGACGTCACGGGACGCATGCGTTGGCCCGACGGGGGGAGTGGGAGGGGGAGGGGATGCGCCGTGCTGTCGACAGCATCCCTGGTCCACGCGACACGGGACTCGGCACGCAGATCGCACGCCGGCCTAGTGACTCTCACCACGGGGCTCGCACGTCGCCCAGAGGCCGACCTTTCACGACTCACGACTCACGACTCACGACTCACGACTCACCACTCACCACTCACCACTGGAAGCTGGTCGAGGAGCTTCATCGACACTAGACAAAAATATCAACAGTAAAATTTCCAGCGAATTAAAATAAAAATAAATTTGTATTCATTCACACATCTCCGACAGCGCTGAGTTCCAAATAGACTTCAAGAAATTCACATAACTTGAGTAAATCCGCATTCCAATTGGATACCTGATGTAACATTCCCGAGTCCAATAGGCTAAGACACTTAGTTCCACGTGAGCAGCTGTTGAAGATTTAATCAAGCGGGTGTAAGTTATCAGTGTGCGTGGCTGTGCGAGTATCTGAAGACGTCTTCGAGGCTACAGTTTGGTGGTGTGATCATCCTGCCCCAGCAGTCAACAACACGGCCTCAAGGTACGAAAGCTCAAGCGGTCCGAACCAGTCTCAGCTTCGGATGCTTCACCTGGTTTATATTGCTTGGCGTACGCTTATCCATGCTATACCAAGCTTTACGATAAGGGGGAAACGATTTACCAAGCTCTACCATATAAAGGTGAAAAAGCTTTACCAAGCTTTACCATCGGTGCGAAAGCTTTTCTAAGCGTTAAAAAGCTTGACGAAGGGTAAAAAAGCTTTTTCAAGCTGTATCACGCTTTACCCCACTTGTCACGACCGTCACCAAGCGTCACCAAGCTTTTTCCTGCAAGCATTATACCAAGTTTTACCAAGCTTTACCCAAGCCTTATACCAAGATTTACTGAACTTCCCCACGCATTACCAAGGTTTACCAAGCTTTACCCAAGCGTTACAACTTACAATGCTTTACCCAAGCATTACCAAGCATTACAAAGCATTACAAAGCATTACAACCGTCACTAACACATTTGCCCATCTGCGTGCGCGGTATTTCAGTGTTTTTAATCACAAGGGGGTTGCTTCGTAAATTGCAACAAATCTTGCAATTGCACCTTAAGCTTGGTTAAGCTTAGTACACGCGACATAGTTACGGAGAGCAGCAATCGCTAGATGACCCAAAATCTGGATGATACAAATTTGCTATAGGAAGGTTCCACCGTAAAAATGTGCACTTTAGTTGGCCTAACTTGATCCTTCACCGAGTTGAACTTTTATTGTCATAAAATGTATTCGAAAATATTATTTGTGTGTGAAAATTGGCTTTCAAAATCAAACCAGAGCTGTCAGAGTTTTTGCCGAAGCCATGTGACAGCGTCGATCAAGGCATAGATCATCGTGACCGTAATGAAATAAATGAATAAACAGGGTAGAGTTGATACTCGTGGACGCACACGTCCTGTCTGGCCAGGACAGGAGGAGGAGGCTTTCAGGAGGTTCTGTTGTGACAGCTATTTAACCATCTAGTTCATTCAATTAGTGCTTCCAACTCGGTGGTGCCTGCTAGAGTGAGATGATGGTATAATTTATAATGTGTTGTTAGGCTAAATCAATGGCCCTTAAACATTTGAAACATTGTAGTTATTATACTGTCAGCCGGGGTAGCTCTAGCTAGCCGAGGTATTAGAAGGCGAAGGGAGGGCGACCATGCTAATAGAATTAAACACTCAGGATGTAGACCATTATGCCAACTTGGGTACAGAAGCTATCAAAATTATACGAGCTGCTGCAACGCCGTTTTACAAATTACCCCGCCTTGGCTGGCGAGGAAACTGTGGAAATTGGGCAGTCTTAGTGGTGACGAGATTGAACGTGAGCTAATCACTTGGTTAGTGGTCATTCTGCAATGTATGCTGTGATCGTGTGGGGTGATTTTCTTCCCCTAGAGAGACTAGTATACAATAGGGTACCTACCTTTCTATTCCATTTCACATAAAATATACCTAGGTGTACCATTATTGGATTTAAAGTTTGGAAATTTCGTGGAACTTTGTTTTGAATTGTTTTCTCAAAAAACCGGTTAACGTGGAAAATTTTTATAAATGTAGATACAATTTAACATTAATACCTACATTTGATGGATGAACTTTGTAAGAAGCTATAGGGAAATACATTTTAAAAATTTTAAAAATTAATATTGATAAGGTAAAACATGTAACTCACGATACAAGTTTAAACGTGAAGATTTCGATTCTAACATCAAACTACTTCTGTCACTGACGCTTCACATCAACGAGAACGTGTTTACTAAGTAAATTAAATTTGATTGATTTTAAGGCCACCGTTAATGAAGTTACGATCAAGAGCATAATGAAGCAATGTAATCCGCAGGCTAATGAAACTGTGTATCGAATTCTGACGCGCGAACCGACGCATAGCAACAGCATCCTCCTCCATGAAGCAATGAGCCCCCGTCGCCGCGGCAGGCACGGTGGTGGTTGCAATTATGATCAATCATTTGCCGCTGCCGCCGCCGCCGTTGTTTCGGTGCCAATCATGGACGACCTCACAATCACGTCATCTATCAATACTGTGGCAACCTCACTGTCGACTCTATTTATTTGATAGTCCACCGCGTAGTGAATTTAATAGTCGTGGATTTAGATTTTAAGTGTCCAGAAATGCATGTTCAAGCGATGTACGGATGGCAGCATTTGCAAATGGCAGCAAATAAGGCTTCAGGCATATTTTAAATCTCTTGGTCTCCTTTGCAACCCCATCATGACGATTTCTTAAAGTATTAGCAATGAAACGTGCGCATATAAAAATATATTGAAATACGAAGTTTGACATTTAAATCGTTAAAGCATTCTATAAAACAGTTAACGGCTGTTATATAGCGCGTTCGTGCAACGTATTTGCTCTGTTTTCCGTTAATATGAAACGAGATATCAGTGAGCGGCGTCGTGGCAGCGGCGTCGGTGCTCGGCGTCGCGACGCCGGGCGAGTCGCCGCGGGCGTCCGCACAAATGTGGTGGTGCACAGAAGCGACGGTTCAGCGGCAGACGCCGTGCAGCAACCCAGGCTTCGGTGATTGCGTTAGGCGCTCGCAGGCCACAATAGAATTGACAAATTCACAGCAAATTGAGTAAATAGGGAATCTAGAAAATTTGAATTCTGAAATTGAGCTCGAGGGGAATTTTTGATAGAATTATAGATAACCGAAGACAGACCGCGCGGGCGCCGAGGACTTATTTTACATATTTGTGTAAGCAAGTTACGCTCGGATGAATTTTGGTCATGGAGAAGCCAAATTGCCAACGATATTATTAATTACAAGGCTCCAAAGGCTGGAGCTTTCTCCTAATGAGAAGCAATTCAGCATGATTTTAAAAATATCATAATGCCTATAGTGTTTTTATTTATATTAACATTTAGAAAATCTCATTCTATAGAGGAGCCACATATGATTGCGAGCAACTTCTCTTGGAGGAGAAAATGGCGAAGAAACTAAAAATCGAGCCCGGATAATTCGAGCGTATTAATCATGCACAATCAATAAATTTAATATCGACAAAATACGGGCCACCCTGACAGCCACATTATAAACCCACATACTTAATATTAATAGAATAAATTATACGATTTATCTTCACAACGAATGAATTAAACTGATCATGCGCCCGTAATGTTCCAGTGAATCCTCCGTGTCATTCATGATCTGTGTGCAGCAGCGTCTTCGAATTAACATTCATGTGGCGACCGGCCATCTTAACTGTTAACATCTTAACGAACCATGATTCCATCAAGTTGACATTATAGACATGGTTAGCAATTATTAAGTGACATCATTCGCGTGTCAAAGGTCTCGTGCCCGGCAGGCACTTAACCCTCCACTGCCCGCTGCCCGCTGCCCGCTGCCCGGCGACGGTGCAGTCGCAGCGCTGCCCAGTCATGCACTGGCCAACGCAGCGATGTGCTTGCATCCACACACGCGTCTAATCAAGTTAAGCCAGCACTCAGCGACGCACAAACTGCCAGCACGGACAACACACAGCAGACCAGCACTCGTTCAAAACGTCACTGTCATCGAGCGCAACACAGTATTGTTGGGAAATAGACATTCTTGTTGATTTAGTTGGCTGAGTTAACAACACCAATCATATTTGTAGCGTCATATTCAATTACGCGCGAAGCGCGTTTCTGCTGGTTGATATGAACAAGATTGAATCAAATAATTATTTAAATCGATGTGAATCAGCATCATACATGCTGGTCGCCCCGAAAAGGTCTTAATTTATCGTTCGTAATAACAGTATGTTAAACGAGCGAACAGAATTAAAGTTTGCTGTACCCGTTGATCCTAAGAGCCGGCACCTCCATGCGTGCAGGCCGACGCAATGAAAGTCAGCCACACGCAGTGCATTTCATAGCAGATGCCGAGCCATGCGTGAAACGCGTTGCATCCAGCGACGTGTTCGCAACCCTTCACCTCTCGGCGCTCGCGGAGAAAGGGTGCAATCACATTGCCGGCTAATCTAGTAGAAAAACCCGCTTCCAGCTCATTGCCTCCGCGCTGCCGTGTGTGTTGTCGGCGTTGGCGTTGGTGTGTGTGCAGCGCTCACTGTCAAGTGTCAACTCTAACCCGATCATCGGGCTGCGAATCCACATCAGTGATCAATCACAATGCAACCACAAAAACCACGCGGAATGATTTACAGATCATTTACTCGTGCACGCGCGAATGAGCGCAGAGGGTGCAGAGAGGGCTGGGCGTAATGTACTGGCGCACCGCAGCCAGGCCGGTGCCGGTGCCGGTGCCGGCACGCGGTACTGCAGCACAGCGGTGTGTACTGTGCAAGTGCGCTACGTAAATATTCGATTAGACTTGTGCGGCACAAACCGCGGATAAATGCAAACATTAGCTGGGATCAAAGGATGGATCGAGTGGATTCAATTTAATTATCAGTCTGTTTGCAAGAATATTAACGGTTCGTAATTAAATCGGGTGGTTTTGTGCAAATATTTGGTTCTTCAGCTGTGGAAATGGATTTTGTATTTAATTCTTGTTCAAAAGAAAGTTGTTCCTGTTATATTTTTGTTAGTTGAAATTCGGCACATATCCACGCATTCTATTTGGATGTTGATTTATTCGCGCAACATTAACCAACTCAAAGATAACTTTGATATTGAAACTTGATTTGAATGACATGCCCATGCATTGGAGCACATAAACTGCAATGCGCGAAGGGCAAAGAACCATCTTTGACACTGTGTGTTTGTGTTGTTGCAGATCGCGGGCCACCGGGGGATGTTTTGCTACCACTGCCCGCCGTCGCTGCACCCTTCCACAGCGCCGCGTCTCCCTTCGCTGGAGTACCCCTTCACGCCCACGCACCCCTGTGAGTACCCAATTTCCACTCACCAGGATCATACCTGCAATACGTCCAAAGACATATACTCAGTCCACCGCCTGATTTGTAAAAACATAACATAAATAACACGATTTAACCCACACACATAACTTTCATTGGAAGGATCTTCTCTTTTGACGCTAAACTAATGTAATTCATATCACCACTCGTAAAAAATTGATATGAAAACGTTATACACCCTTCCATATAACCTGACCAAATAGGTTTCATCAGAAAGTCGTAATTCCGACGTGTTTTCTTTTTACGCCGTTTCTATAGCGTCGTAATTCCCCGCGCTTGGGCCGCCAGCTGCGGGCCTTCAGTCGGGCTGGCGGCAATGATTTCTAACTTATTAGTCCCTCCCCAACGATTTGGGGCCCGCTAAGCCCCTGGCGTACCCGACGACCCATCTCGGCGCTCGTCAGCGCGCCGGCGACGGCTCATTATTGTCACCGATTATTAGCCGGACCATCAATAACCAGGCTTTATAACATTACGCCAGATAATTCAATGTCTGCAGAAGATGGTCCCCTAGGAGGCTGCGATGGACGATGAGAGGATAGATAGCTGATGAGTTCGTCACGTCAGGGCTAGCATGTACTGCGCTAGGATGGAATGGGTTTGGAGTTTGCCATTACGATGCTGGCTATAATTTGTGTTACCTACTTATTTTATACATGTATATTTATAAAATGGTGTAGGTACTACATTTTGTAATTTTACTTCTGTATGTTTGTAATGTTACTTTGTTTGCACAATAATTTTTTTAAATATTTATTTTTAAATATAAAATACATTTTTGATAGTGAGGAAATCAAAGTATCTTGATGCAATTGAGCATAATATATACAGGTCAGAAAAATGGTATCTTCAATCCCGAATCGCATTCAAGATTTCTGCTGTCAATGTTTCTGCCCTAAATTCCGCAAAGACCTGCACCAACGGGGTGTTCCCACCCAACATTGTTGGCGCTCTTGAATTTACGGGGTGTAGGATAGATGACGCGATGCTTCTACCGCCGTTTCCATCCTGACTACGCTAACGTCGTTACTCCGGGCGACTCAATGTAGCTACACCACCTGTGTATTTTTACTGCTTAATTATTTAATAGCTGATCCTGGGCAAAAATTGAGATAAATTCGGTTACTCCAACACATAATGCTATTATCTTAGCTCGCTCGCACGGCATTACGAGAGATGATGGTAGGGGTGGTCAAAAGAGTCCCCTTGGAACCCTTCGTCGACGGAGGGTTCTACTATAGTACAGAGAGCCAGATGACTTGGTGTTCATGTGGACGAATAATTTTCATGTGCGTACGACTTTCATCATTTTGTCATGATTTGGGTGGGCACGCAAATCGAAGCTTCTTAATGCTCGCTTATGAATCCGTTAATAAGTATCACAATTCCGGCGAAATTAAATTGCTTACCAACAAAGCTAAGCAATTGATTTGCAGTAGATAGATGGATGTCGTCTAATCAATATATTTAGTCAACTGATCACAGTAACCCAGATTATTATTTCAATTGTCCTAACATAAGTATCACCAAAGGACACGACAATGTCACAGCTCAAATTATCATTTGCGAATTGCGATTCATGTGAAGAGCTATAAAAAATAATGTACAAATATTTTATAAACATATAATATAAATGCCTATATGAATTTTTAATCACGATTATCATCAGTTATTTACTTTAAATTCACTGTCCAGGAGGGGGGGGGGGGGGGGGGATAAAAATTTAGCCACTCCCTTTTCATTCTGCATGAATGCAAATTTCGAGTTTTGGTATCCCTTTTTCGCTTCCAAAGCCCTGATGTCGGCAACGCGACCCCTCATTCGGTAACACCATTAGCAGGTGAATTAGGATTAGCGCTTGTCGCACGAGAATATGGGAAGGGTAGCCCCCCACACCACGCGTAAGCCCGCGCCAGGCCGGGCCTGTGGGCATGGGGTGGGTAGGGGTGGAGTGGCCACCCCCCGGGGGCCGGGGGAGGGCGCTGTTACAAGTAGCTGGCTATTTCAGACAGAGATTACAATGCGTCGAGTGTTTAATGACAATAGTGGGTCACGAGAAGTTATCCCATACTTTGCGTCTGGTGGAGTGGGCCAAGGGTATGCTAGGCCAAACTTTGGGGTGACAGCCCTTGAGGACTGAAGGGCTTTCGTTTGCTTTATTGACATTTAGAATTCGCGTGATTTCTTGATCTACGATTAGGAGTTTGGTCAATGAATAGTTTTATTGGTATAGTCACGAAGCAATTATTTTAACTCTGTGCAAATTGGATTCAATATGAGTCGAAACTTCATCTGCTTTTTCGTCTATATTAATCTATAACTTCTTTCAAAGTATAATTGAAAGTGACAACATTTTCTTTTGGTATTTCGACAACATATTGTCCAAGCTTTAAAAAGTAACAAATTTAAAAAATTTAAAAAAAAACAGCTAATATAGTAAATAATTCACTTTCAGCACGATATAAAAATTTTCCCAATTTCTCGGATGAATACGTCCGCATAAAAACGCGACTAAAAAATTTACACGAGCGGATATTATTTTTCAAAACCATTATAAACTTAATTTAAGCTTGATTAAAGCCGTAACGTTGTTTCGCCGTGCACAAGCGTGGATTTAGGCGGGGCCACAAGCAAAGGAGCGGCTTCTACTCGCTGGAACATCATGGGCCCAAACGACGAAGGCTACAGGGGGGGACGGGGAGAAAAGGGGGTATTGCGTTACTAAGTGAAGCAAGTAATTGCGGATAAAATATTTTAATTACCGGGGACCAGCGTCAGGAAGCTAAAAGCTCCGCTACACTTTACCGACTACACAATTTTAAACCACATTATTTTAATTTTTTATTACGAGGAAATTAATTTTGTAATGCTGGGATTTTCTATATGCTTGTATATTTTTGTGAGCACCCCTTGTTTATTTGCGCATTTTTACTAGAAATTTACTTTTGAAGGTATTCGTACGTACTCTTTTTTAGAACGGGTGTTTCTATTTTTTCAACAATTAATCCAGTAATGAGTTGCCACGTCATTGTGCAAAAGCTACAAAAGAAGCGCTAATTTTAGCGCATTCGAGATGATCTTTTAATTTCCAGCCAAGAGCAGATTACTACGATGGAACATGAAAGGGAAGCTAAAATTAATTGGTCACGCTGTAACAGGCTGAGAACATCTGAGAATTTAAAGTGCTTAAATCATTACTGGACAAAGAAATTTACTTTTCCACCGTCTCTGGTTTGAATGTCGTGTAGCACACATAACAACGGCGGACTTGCTTTGACATTGGTGGCAATTGTGATCGACAGACTTAGAAAAACCGATACAGAAAAGTATTTCCAGCTCCACCAACACGAACCCACGGCACATCCACATAACCTGGCACCTCCACGAAATCCGGCATCTCGACGAAACGCGGCACCTCCGCGAAACTCGGCACTTCCTCGGAACCCAGCACCTCCATCGAACCCGGCACCACCACAAAACCGGGCGCTTCCACTAAACCATTCTCTATAACTGGCACTTCCACCAAGCTGACGCCTCCACCAAGACAGGCACTTCCACCATGACTGGCGCCTCCACCAAGACTGGCACCTCCACCAAGACTGGCGCCTCCTCCAAGAATGGCGCCTCCATCAATAATGGCGCCTCCACCAAGACTGGCACCTCCACCCAGACTGGCGCCTCTACTAACTACGAGGCGGCCTTGATCGTGAAACTGACCGCGACGGCGTTGTTTGTTTGTCCGCAGACACAAGCTACTCGTACCACCCGGCGATCCACGATGACACTTTCGTGCGCCGCAAGCAGCGGCGTAACCGGACCACCTTCACCCTTCAACAGGTATGTTCAGGATGTTATTAGACATCCCACCTGCATACGCATGATGTGATTTGTATTCGTTTTTGTTTTTTTAGTGCCATTTTAGTGGGGCAATAACTTTAAAGAGAAAGCACAACATGTATTTTAGTGAATCTAGTGCGTACCTACATTTATTTACCATCATTAAAATTATTTAATGAAACTGTCGATTTTTAGTTTGCTACTTATATACCATTTTAACGATAAATCAGTACATATTATATCTTATGTATCGCTCAATTTAACAAATTCTAGTCAAAGAATATGTATAATCTTTCAACCTCATAGTGCACCATTTTGTTCCGTTGCAGCTCGAGGAATTAGAAAGCGCTTTCGCACAAACGCATTACCCTGACGTGTTCACTCGCGAGGACTTGGCGATGAAAATCAACCTCACAGAAGCGCGAGTACAGGTAAGACCGCTCTCTTTGCGCCATCACTCGCCTGCAGGTACAATCACTCACCGCAAGGAGCGAACATGCAAGGAGCAATCGTTTGCCTGGCCAAAACCTGGCCAATCAAGACCTGGTCAAAATCTGGCCAAAACTGGCTCATTCATTCACCTGGGTGCAGTCACTCACAACACGAAGCAATCGTGTCCTGACCATAACCTGGTTTAATCATTTATCTGGTCAAAACATGGCTCAATAATTCACATGACCGAAACTTAGCGAATCATGACTTGGCCTAAACCTGCCCCAAACATGGCTGAATCATTCGCATGTCCAAAGCCTGGCTAATCATGACCTGACCAAAACCTGGCGTCGAACACGTAAAGGCGCCGCGACGCTCATGAGGGCGTCGTGACAGAGAGTCGACGTCGCTTGGTCTCCAGAGAGCGCCCGCCCGATAAGTCGGCTTACGCCCAGCTTTCACGCCGAAATGGCGTCGATATTGCTGATGATTACTGATAACTTGATAACACGTGGGGAAAAAGCTGACAGAAAAGCACCAATCAACAGATTATTTGCTAGCAGAGAAGAAAATGAAGTAAATACGTTTTCCTGAAGGTGACAGTCGTGCCATAGCTTTCTTATTCTTAGACAAGACAGTTTCAAGTAAAAAAAACTATGAATGGAATAAGAGAACCTTAGTATATAGGTATAGCTGTATTTAAATATGAACATTAACATGTCAACTCAAATACAATTCCTGGCGGTGCTAGATATCAAAATGACATTGTAAACAAATTTGGAATCTTTATGGTGTATATTATAATATATTTACCACTCTCCCAGAAATTCGTTCTGTCAATTTTTATGCCACGTTTTCTTGTGTGGATCCTTCAAAAGTACAGCATAAAACACGAAACGACCCCTCTAAAACATGAAAGGTATCAAAATAAATTGAATTCCCTCGCTCCGCTATCGGCTTACATACTCTTTGACACCATAATCTCTGGAGCATTTTATTTGAAAAAGATCGAAAGTCATGTCTATCGTCAAATTAGGGTCATTTCTTCAAACCTATACTACATAGTCGCATCACCCTCCTATTCTTCAGCTTCTCGAGGCGATCTTCCGCGTATCTACAATTTTACAAGAAAATATAATTGAGGTAAACAGAATGTAATCAAATGTTACTTTGAAAATCATATAATGGATTTGAAGAGTTTCGTACGACCAAGATTCAATCAAATAAAATGTGGTGCCATGTGCTGAATTTAAATATCAAGTTAATAAATATAGGTCCATCTTTTAGGAAGTAAAAGAAAAATATATGTATTTTTTCATTTCCACCGTTATAGCGAAGTCCAGCTGGTAGGTCTTGTCATTGCACGAAACAAGTCTGCAATTTAGGATCGTTATACATTTTTTGTGTCGTTTTTCGTATACCTATAATCACTAATTCTACGCTGCAAAAACAAAAGTAGGCAAATCAGCCAATTTACGTGTCTAAAGTTGTCCTCACTTATAAGCCGCATTTAAGGTGCCTGATTTTTATGTCAGGCGGTTGAAAGGAGCATGATTATTATATCAGACGGTTAAAAGGCGCCTGATTATTATATCAGGCACTTACACACGTCCGATTATTGTGTCAGGCATTTAGATTTGGCATTGAATTTAGCAAACGCTCTTTATCGAGTTGAATGATGAGCGAATCGAGAGACATGCTGATTCATTTTCAAAGATTGACTGCCCTCAACTGCGTACACTCCAAAGTCATAATCAAATAATAAGAATCAAATAGTAATCAACACACCAATAATGAAGGGGGTGGGGGGTCAAAGAGAGTGACAGATCTTATCGGATATTTGGAACGATCGGGCCTTTAACGGCTTGACTGAAACTTGTAATTTAAAGATTATATTGTAATTCTATTTTTAGCCCATTTATATACAGGTAAGAAAATGTTATAACTGTATAACTGTAAGAAAATTAGGTTTATGGAAAAACTTCTGATCCAAAATTTTATCAAAAACTAAAGTTGTATATATTTATATATTTCAAAGGTTTCTGAAAATTCGGGTTATGACATTTTCATCCATATCGTTTTTTACTCTTAGCCAGTACCTATGCTAGGGGGAAAACAAACAAACGTAAAAACAAACAAAAAAAGTTAAGAAAATAGTACTTCAAAAATACTTTTTTTTTCGGGCAGGTAAATTGAAGTCATTGGTTGGTGCACTCCAAGGAGCTAATCAATAAATCCCTCTGGTTCCAAATTCCAATCAACTGCGGATTTCGATAATTCATGCTAAAATAAAAAAACCATCTCGACATTTTCTCCCACTCAATCGCTGCAAGCAGATTGCAACGTGCAGCCGTCGAGAGTATCGCGTGTTTTATTGCACTTTGACCGCACCCCCGCGCGACGCCCGACCAATGCAGCGTCGGCAGGCGTCGGTATCCAGGCAACGGCGTCTCGACGCCGCCGGCGAGGGGTGCACTGACGAGGGGCGTCCGACGCCGCCGCCGACGCCGCCGACGCCGCGCCACGAGCAGTCGCCCAGCAAAGACCCACACGGAAACGCTGCATACGCATCATTGCTATTGCTATAGCGACGTACGCTGCAAATAACAGTGTATTCGATTCATTAATTTAGAGAAATCCTCAACCTACCCAACTATCATAGGTTACACTTTCGATTTGATTTCCCTTTTATCCGTTAATTTATTTGTGCTCTTTATAGACAATGCTTTAAGATTTGTCGTATTCTAATTTTGAGGACGCCATCCTCATCCTCATCTTTATTGTCTTTTATGAAAGAATGTGTATAGTTCACATTCCCCAAATTGAGATAATTACACAAAGGCAAGTAATTTGAATTGAAAAATGAGTTACGCTGCCGGAACATCAAATGAGCCAGTAGAAAGTATCGTCGTCATCAGCTGAATATATAGTCGGCTCAATTAATTGAGAAATGAGTTTTAATTGCACAAAAATTAAAACTAATTATCCTTGTGCATTTTCCACCGGACCACATAAAAAATATTGCAATTAGTTGCGCGGCAAGAATTGAATCTGTAAGTACCTATATATATTATGAAATTAGTCGACCACGATGGCACCGACACGACGAATGGCAGTAATTCGACAAGCGCGAGACGCTGGCTCGCACAGCGCACCACGACGCTTATATTTTCAAAGTCCACGCTCCTAATTTCGTTACGGCACAAAAGTCCTGCCGCTCGCTGTCAAAGCAAACTTCATGAGAGTCGCGCAAGGACCCTGTAAAGCTGCTGCAAACATAATTACGTTGACAGATATCGCTGCGCGCGGAACAAAGAGAGTTTACTTACAACAAGCGAGCGCGTCGAGACAATGTAGTGTGTGTCCTGTCGCCCCCCCCCCCCCAGACCCTTGAATTACGCGTCCCAATTAGCGAAATACAATCAGTGCGGCGCACGGCGCTCATCGGACCAGCCGGGATGCGAACCGGGGAACCCTGGAGACAATACCGGGAAATGAAGAGGCAGCGTTTCTATGGATCGCTTTGTTTTACCACGGAGACAGACGCATGACGGCAGGGTCGGCGCGGGGACCCATGCGATGCCCGAAGTGCCACTCGGCAGTCCCCATTTGCTAGGGACACGCGACAATAGTTTTATTACATCTGTACGGTTTGAGAGACGCCAGCAGCGAAAGCATGGAGTTGTACGAAATGTGAGGGAGTTATACCGTAAGTGGGCGGAAATGATCTGGTTAAAATATGATAAATCCATCACCGAATTGTGTCTGCTTCAAAAATATGGCAGGCCAAATATTTGTGACAGGCACCTCCATCAAAAGAGGATATCAAGAAAAAGCCACTTTTAAGTATGGCGAAGGAATGTTCTCAAAACTCTCCCCAATCAAAGTCCACTGCTAAACAAATGCACGGTGGGAACGTCCCTAGGGAGCGTAGCCTTAATGTCGCGAGGACGACGACTTCACCGTCGGCGTTGGCGTCGGCGTTGGCGTCGGCGTTGGCTGCTACGTGTCTAATTGCGACTAGCGTCGGCCACCCCTCGACGCTCGTTGTTTGCCGTGAGATTGTGTGACCAATTAGGCAGGAGAACGACATTAGACAATTGTTCACGACAGCGTAATGATAAGACAACAGTCTCGGGTGGTTTCCGCGACTCCTCGCAACGGGACGCCGAAGGCAGCTTCCAAGCTGGGTGATAGCCAGGTCAACGCTCATCCAGAGACTTTCATCTCCACACAGTTTCATCTTGTTACACGGCGTCAAGAGCACCGGCGCTGACTTCATTAATGTAACAATGTTCCACCTAATCTTAGCACAAAAGTGGACTTCTGAGGCTTGATGAAATGTGCCGACACCCGGCGGCAGCATCTGGCAAGGTCTCAGTGCAGCGATGCAGGTGCAGTCAGAAGTGCAGTGAATGCAGGGCAAGAGAAGACAGCCCCATGGGCGCATCACGGAGCAGCGGAATAATGTAGACGAACTGGTTTCGTTTGACAACGTCTTCGTCAAACAAGCTAACCGGATCGAATAAGGATGTTAATATTTATTCAAGATGGAGACTAAACGAATTCAGAAGCTCAATCAGATTCATGGTCTTGAGCCAATAGAGAGCGGAACTTGTAAACGCAAGGGAATCGAAATTTGATACCGCCTGGCCAAATTTAAATTCCTGAGAGATATTGAGTATTTTTCCTGATCAACAAAGTCGATTTGTTTGCCGACTGGAGCTGACCAATGGACGGTGAAACTATATCTTTTGGAACATGAGGCATGGCTCTATACTGCCCTCGGCGTTCACCCCTTCCCGCTGGGAGTTTAAACCATCGACCCAGCCTTCCTTTTATTTTCAAAACCCACCCTAGGAACATTTTTTTCAATCCCAATTTAATCTCAAATAATGTCAATAATTTTCAGTGGTTCTCGGTGGAGCCGAGCCCCCGGTCGGTTTGTGTGGTAGCCAGGTTTCATAAGCTGGTTACCCACAGATGGGGCTATTAAGGCCGACCGAGTGGGGGGCTAGCTTCTTTAAAACCATTTACAAGGGTGCAAAAAAGGGGGGTGAGTTCTTTGGGGATTTGAAGCCAAGACCTCATGTCAAATCGGTAATGTCAATATTAGAGAACAATTTCATCTGTCCGATTTTGTGAGAAGGCGAAATATTTCACCCGCATTTTTATGGCCCAATAGCCGGAATTGAAACTGGCAAAAAATATCCGCGTCAATATTTGAGAATATCTCTCAAAATGCAATTGACTTAAAACTGACACGTAACATTATTTTAGTACTCTCTAAAGGCAATTTATTTACTTGAGTCTGTGGCAGAAATGACAAGGAGAAATCCTCGGAGATGTGTAAAGACATCAGTTGGAATAATGCTCCGAGAGAGAGCCGACTGGATCGAGCCTTCCATGACGGCTAATACTCCGCGAATTTGGAGGAGGGGATCTTTCAGGGAAATGTGCGCAACTATCGAGTCCTTCGATATACATTTTACATTTTTCTAAACAAAATCCATAACCTCTAAGGTCAACCAGTTGGCAAACAAATGCAAGTCTTTCCAAAACAACTAATTTTCTCAATAAAACAAACACCAAGAAACACAAAGGGAAATCCATTCAATCCAATGAAAACTGCAGGAAAACTTCACGCTAAAAGATAATCCCTGGCCTGTCGATAATAATCCCACTTTAGCCTCTTACGCCCCAGCATTGGAATCGTCCATTCAGCCCCCACTCCAGCGCAACAAGAAAGGAACACTGGCACAAGCGTGGCGAGTGCGCAGCGTGTAGAGTATGCTGAGTGTTTGCTGTACAGAGGGTCGTAATCTCGGCCCCATTAAGCACCGACCCACTATTCATACATGTGTGTTGTGTTGTGTTGTGTTGTGTTGTGTTGTGTTGTGTATACATTGTGTACCCACTAGAGCCCGCGTCGACGGTTCGGTCCTCGGAGCCTCAGAGGGCCGCTCCGTTGTAACAATGTCGAGACTCGAGTGGCAAATGTGTTAACTGAGCGGCTGATCTCGCTAATGGTATGCAGGCAGCCAGCAGCACCCACCTGACTCGCGGGCGGCAGGCCCTGGCGTCGTCTGCGACGAGTCATTGCGACCACTGAAGGGTTAATTTGTTACCGGGTGCTGTTGTGTGGAGGGGGGGCGAAGGGGTGGCTAAGGGGAGCCGAGGACCTGGCAGATGGTGTGCCCAATTAGTAATTGAGACAATTGCCCGTGCGTGGTTTTGTGTACACTTGAGGTGAATTTGTGTAGCAGAGCCTGTCGGCTTGCATGTTGAGGAATGGAGACAAACTTATTGGACACCAGCATTAAAAGATCAAAGAATTTTGAGTGTTGACCAACAGATGAAACGACCACTCACATTTTACTTCCGACACATATAATAGTTGAATAAAGAAAAATTGTTTCGTATGATTTTGACCGAGAGTTAATATTTTTGTCAATTATTCCAGGCGCACAGAAGTTAGTGTTGCGACTTGCGCCCACGCCGATGTTCACAGTTCCTTTTGTTTGCCGCTGTTCAAGGTGTGGTTCCAAAATCGCCGTGCCAAATGGCGCAAAGCAGAGCGGCTAAAGGAGGAGCAGCGCAAGCGAGACGACCAGGAGAGGGGCAAGAGAGATCCCGACAGCAAGGGAAGTCCTGAAGGAGACAAGGTAAGAACTGGGAACGGGAAACGGGAAACAGTTGCCGGGTGGGCGGGAAATATAGGGAGAAACACTTACGTGCAATTGTTATTACTTTCGTGGATTGAGAAAAATATATAAATAAATCAAGCAAGTTTTCTATGTGTTTCTCGGTAGAAATTTCATTTACCATAATGCTCATCTGCCACACTCAAGAGCCGGTTGGTCGTCGAGCACATATATACTACAGAAGCACCGAAATGGCGGACCATAAATTCTACGTGTGCCTCTCTGTGTTTGTGTCTTTGCGTTTTGTTCTACACTTAAGATTTATGAAAACTGAATTTTAAAACTTTTCCCTCGTTTCATGCGCATATAACGTTGAATAACGACTAAACAAACATGGCAGATATACGCCTAACTTATTTCCCTTCTCTCGTAAAGAATTTGTATTCACTTTTGTCGTCTTCCCCCTTTTCCCGCCCCCGTGCGACGCAACGCCGCCATTATTCAAAGACGAGCGCTTGAATTTATGAATTCACTTTTCCATAACATTTTCATATCCAATTTCATACGTCATAAACTATGTATCCATAATAAAACCATCTCTTACGCTCTTTACGAAGTATCCGAAGCGCACAAAGAATTCATTCGTCGTTATAAATCAGCTAGGTTTTGGTCTGCCAGCCCGGCAGGCCTCGCGCAAAGTGTGTTACCTCCCCGCCAGCACCCCGCACCATATTTCACTCCCCGACCCGTCGCCCCCGCCGCCATCGTGCCATTTTTGGCACCGCGATAAAGTCGGGATACAGGTGCGGCTTAGCGCACCGATAATTATAACATTATTCACCATAAACCACGCTTTACACCTCCGAATTCAATTAGGGTGCTGTTCTAAACTAACTTTTCCTTCTACTAAACTTCACAGTCGTTTCGTTGAATTTATGCGGTGATAAATATTAATTCCGCTAAAGTAATGTTGATATCTGGAATAATTTATTCCCGAGCTGGCTAATTCTCGGCAAACACCTGCTCCGGTGCAACAAATCAAGCGCTAACATGACAAGAGAGCGGCGCAGTGCCACGTTGCGGCCAAGTGCAACATAGTGCGCGCCATTGCCGCTTGGCGCCCAGTACTTCGCCCTGGTGCCGCTAGTAATTGCATAACTTCTGGTAATTCATTAGCCACCACTATCATTACACACTGCTGAACATGGGGGGGGGGGGGGGGGCATAAAGGGGTGGGGATGAAACTTACACGATTTGCTGACCAGTGAAATAATTATCAAACTCGGGTGGGGGTGGGTGTGCACTTGGGTTATTATTCTAATGCTCTCTGAATTGCAATCTATAATCACAGAGCTTATCTCATGATTGCATCCCATAGCTCTGTGTGTAACTAATAACGGTGCTACTAACAAAATGATGCACGACACAAGAGTAATCTATTATCAGCTCTATGCAATCTAATAGAAATACCGTCGAGCAGCACACGAAAAGTATAGTAATTTCCAAGGAGAGAGTCCATTTCTTCATTGAGATTTTCAAAAGCAACCTGTAAAAATACATCTCTTAGGTTAGATTTTCTAGGAGTTAGATTAGTGGTCCGAGTCTTTGAGCGGGCATACTCAGCGATCCTCCGGCGTACTGATTGCATCCCATAACCAATATAGTGGTCTATGCAGATGGAGGAGGCCGGCCGAAGCAGCAGCCCCGAAGACGCCGACATGGAGGACGGCGAGCCGCTACGTTTGTCGTCGAGGCACGCCACCGACACCCCTGTCAGCTGTCAGGCTACCGACACCGACGCCGAGCCCGACGTGGAGTCCGACGCCGGAGAGCGACGCGTCGCGCGAGACGCCGTCGATCAACCGCCGCCGCACGGCTACAGCCCCAGGTACGAACGGCTCACGCCAGCAGGACACCGAACGTGTTGTCCGCAAATCGCGTTGTCGGCTAACATCGAATCAAATCGTTAGGAAGTTAGGAGAGGACAGATTTGATTTCCGAAAATTCGATTTTATTTATTTTTTGGTAAGTTTGCTAAAGTTGTCGGGAAAAGTTTTTCACTGGTGTTAGTGGTTCTTTTTCACACTGGCTAATCTTTGGTATTGACAATTGGTGTACTTGTATTGACGTAGTTGCAGATAGTATCGGTATTTTTCAACTGAAATTGGCTGGAGCAAATTTGATTTACCTACTTAAAAGCGTCATAAAACTGTAGAGTGAAACTATAGAGAGGATGGAATTTTCATTTTTCAATTTTCCCAAAAATGGGACTGAGGTTAACGCTGCGCGTATTTTGACCAGTGTTTCAGCGCCGACTTCACCCTCGCCCCAACCTCGGGCACCGACCATCGGTCTGCCCGCCGTGACTTCGTCGGCGTCGCCGGCGTCGTCCTCGTCGTCGTCGTCGACGTCGACCGCGGTGGCCGACGGCGCGCACGTGAGGACGCCGGTCTCTCTGCCGACAACCATGTCCTCGTTCTCGCACCACCTCTTCCCCAGCTTCGCAGAGAGGTGAGTACTGACTGAGCCTTTTCTCGTCCACGCATGGGCAGCGCGGTTTCGGTATAGATTTAGCTCTCAGACGTCTACAGATGTATTGTCATGAACGATGCATCGAGTGCTACATTTGGCAGCTGCATGTGATTTGGCAAACTGTGGTCGAGACGCGAGAAAGCAACGAACTTTTATGAATGTCAGGTCGGTGTCGGAGTTGACCCCCGGATGGACGCAGCTATAGAGCCGAACAACAAAGTCGTTCGACTGACCTTAGCATAGATAATTGATGCAATCAATCCATCAGCATCCAATTAAGTTCTAATAGACAATTGAATTCGAATTGATTTATTAATTGACCTCGCGTGGTTAACGGGCGAAGACGCCATTGTTGCGATGAGGGCGCGACGGTGGATATCGAGTGCAACTACTATACGCCATGGAGCTCCCTTTGATAGACACAGCCCTTGTGATATAATATTATAATTTGATGTCATGAATTTCTCGTTAGTAATCGTATAAATAAATCACCAGAAACCTCTCTCCACTTTCTTTTGACGAATTATGGAAGTTGAAAATGGGAAAATGTAATTTTTTATACGGACTGGCATTAATTTATCTCTTTTCTGTGTGCGTCAAAGAATTTCGCCCAAATAGTGTTGGCGCGAGCCCATGTCGCTGCTGCGGAATTCAATTCCGCCCAATCACAATTCGCGTTCCCTTTATTCGAGAGAAGATTCGACTTCCGCTACACGCCGGAAATTATGGGACGGGATCACGGAAATAGGGAACTTTTTTTAAGACTCGTTTTTCCTTGAAAGTTCACTTTTTTAACTCATTTACGACATTTTTATATTATAACGATATTTTCTCTCTGCGCTGTAACTTTTAAAGAAAATTTTCGTTCTTTCAGTTTGCATTACGGGCATCTCCGAGGATTTTATAATGATCTAATTACATTTTTAGATCTGGCATCCCTAAATGTGAAATAATATATTCATAACTTTTTTTTTCATCTCAATTATTCGCAATATCCATTTTAAAAACCTTTCGTACTCTTTCGTTTCGTAATAACTTAACTACTTTATCATAATAAATAAGCTGGAAAACCGTGTTGCTGGAAATTGCCTCAGAAAAAAAAGGCTATCGCTGGTCGGAAAAGTCCGATTCTGTGCTACATCGCTGCAGTGTGCACAGAATTAGCCCTGTGTAGCCCACTGATGATGCAGCGCTGGTTTATTATCAGAGCTCAATTCATTATACACGCGGCGAGGAAATTTGAATTCATACTGTCGTCATTGGCATTCAGGCTTCGGGCTCGATGGCAATCGAATAAGCTATCAGAACATGGCTGCAGCGCCCCAATAATAACAGTGATAAGCCAATTGTGCGCGAGTCTATGGGAGCGGGCGGGCAGCAGGGCGGGCAGGCGGTGCTTCATTACTATTAAATTGGCGGTGCAAAATGGAATTAATAGCCTCCATGAATCACCTATCATCCCCGGCCCGGCACACCACCCTCTTCGGCCAATTACAATGCCCGGAGCAGTAACAACGCGCTACCCCGCTACCCCGCTACCCACCGTAGCGCGGCGCGTACCCTATTACACATGCACGATTAGGCCCTCTTCGCGGGGAATCGCATTCGGAATTATTAGGCACAAATCGCATCCAGCGTCGATATTCCGAGCGTCGGGGTTGCATAAGAATCTGTTGCGTGGGTGCAGCACATATTGTATACGTACAAGCAAAATGTAAATCACGAAATTCTTCAACACAAAAAAATACACTGTCTAACGAAATCTTGTTTATAATCTTTTTAGAGATTCATATTTTATGGTGCCCAGTCATTTTTTATTTATCCTATGTACTAAAATTTGCAAATAGTAATTGTAAATGTTAATTTGCACACATTAATTATGACCATATGACAATACGACCATATGACTATATAATCATCCTGAGCCTCAAATCAAGAGTTGTGACTGTGAGAATACGTGATGAAACAAGTCTTAGACCAGTATGCACAGCGCATCAATGCAGTTCGATCAGACTTACTCGGCAGCAAGCCAATATGACATGATCAGCAAATGCAGTGCAGTATACATGCAGTTATCGTTCCACTGGCTGCACCATGCACTTGCACAGACACCATAAAAACTCGATTACGCTCGCGTTAATTTCTTATTGAATCAATTAACTAATTGTCGTCTATCGGAGACCGACAAAGCCATTAGAGGCACGAGTCGCGAGCTGACGAGCCTTGGTTGATTGGAACTACTTGAGGCTGGCACGGACGCGCCGAGCCCGCTATCCTAGGCAACAAATAATACTCCAATGACGCCGCCAGAGAATTGGCTTAATTCGTTAATTTTCCCAGTCATATTTATATTCTCTCATTTGTTGTGACTTTTTCAACCGTTTTGATGCGTGTCTTGTAAAATATAAGTGTGACTAAGCGAATGCTTCGTCTAGAAGCGACTGTCTAGAAAGGAAAAGAAAATAATTAGATATTCGTTATTGTAAGAATGAATTATCATGGCAAGTCTAAAGTATAGGTCCAGCTTGGTTTTATACCGCATGCGAAGCTTCTGCGCCGGTTATAGAAATTTCACCGATAAAGTTCCAAATATAATTACATCGATATAAAATGCAGTAACGTTCATTGGCCAAAGAATTCGCAGGGTTACACTTACACCCTTTCTCCTTGATCCTTACCAATTGATGAGTGAGAGATGTTTATCACACATAATAATTTTAAACAATGAAGTGCACTTTGCAATTTTTCCAGGACAGCTGCCAACTGCTTGGACAAATGTGTAACTAGGCACACCACATGCGGTAGCTGATAATTGGTGGCAATTTCCTAATTATTTACTTAATCTGACGCGATGCTTTGCTTGTCTTGTGCTGCCCCCACTAGTCTGGCGTTGACACGTCACATGTGCTACTTGTGTACTTAGAGTGTGCATACATTACTTGCAACGCATGACATCAACAGGGGTGCACATAGGAGCTTGCAGAGGAGCCCCTGAACGCAGCCCGCAGAGCATTTGTCCATCATGTCCTCAAGGTCACGCATACCATTTGTAGCAATGCAGAGCAGATTTCTCTGTAGTCTGTACCAGTGATCACAAACACATTTTCTATATATTGGTGAACTAATCTTACAACATAAGGTGGTTATAGCTATAAAACATTTTTCTGTCGATAAAGACTTCTTGGTTAGGATTTACGAGAGACAAGACAAAAATTCGGGCTTCCATAAGCTCAAGCAAAAAGTTGTAAATTTGTGTTTTTCGACCTATGTCCCTTGGAAAACGATTCACCATAATAAATAACATAACGCCTTATTAGAAAATACAAACGATTCAAGAATCTAGCGATTACGTACAGAAAGTGATTATTTGACTTCAAGACCTTTTTTCAAAGTAAAAATATACGCTTTTTTTGAGGCATGTACCAAAACAAAACAATTTGAGCTAAGAAAGCTGGTAGTTGGGACCAAACAGAAAATACCCTTAGGTTCCGTAAATATTCCTGGCTCCTTGCCCCAAGTTTAAGCCATTTTTTGTTGTACGCCCCTGAGCCGGACAATTGGCGACATTGGGTCAAGCAAGAATCGCGAATCCAGATGCAGTTGGTCAGAGACAGCACAGCGCATGACCCGTCGCCGTCGGCGCCGCCGCCGCCGCCGCTAACATTCCTTAGCGATGAGCGCACAGATCACTTCTTGTTAGCCAATTTACTCGTGCAATTGACATAAGTGAACACATAAAACAGTTAATTGCACTTCAAATAAAATAATAATCGCGATTGTGATGTGAGCTCCAGTGAGTGCGAGCATTGCATCATTCAAATTAAAGTCAATAATAATTATGTTGAGCAAATACAGTGCTCTGATTGAGTCAATTAAAGGGAGGAAAAACAATTATGGCGTGCAATATGAAATACATTATGTTTATTGATGAAGGGAGTCAAGTATTTATTTTTGAAGTTTTTTTGCTGCGTGAATTATTTCTAGTTTTCCTGTCGGCGGATTGGTGATGAACTCACGATTTTTCATACTCGAGGTCATAAAAAAATGCTGGCCTAAAATTCTATGGAAAAAGTATTTTTTAACAAAATTTGTCTGGTTTGTCATGAAATGCTCAAGCTGTAGAGTCAACAACCGCGTTCCTCACGTTGATCAAGTTAATCGGCCGTGTCACGTGCATGCGTTTATCTCGCGCGAGCAGAGACAGTGCGTGTGCGTGTGCGTGTGCGTGTGCCTCTTGCGTATAGTGCGTAATGCGTATTGTGCCGGGCAATGGGGCGCCCAGTTTCCGACGCTCGTTCCGCCGCCGCTGTCTTGTCCCAGCGACGCGCTGATAAACAAGGCGCTTTGTTTCCTCCCATCGACACCGACGTCGAATAAATCAGCCGCTCGATCCGCAAGATCGGACGCCTTGGACATAACGCCGCCATGGATCGCCGAGTTTTCCGCCATTATTCCTGGGGAATACTGGGTCATATTCGCAGCTTGTGTGGCTTGCAGTGCACTTCCCTTTCTGTGCATGCTTCTTACACGAATTGTGAGGACATGACTTTAGATTTTAAATTGTTTCACTTTGATTTGGTTCAAGTTGTACACAGACGCTTCAATAATTTCTTTGAAACGTAATGCGAGGGATGGTTACTATTTATTTTCCCTGTGAAGTAGTTTACAGTACTATGCAATTAGTAAATATAATTCTTCTTCGGCAGAATTATGGTTCCAATATAATGCAGTAACATAGAGAGTATAAGCTCACATCTTTCTTTTTTAACTTGACATCATTGGCTGTGACATTGCCAAGTATATTTGTTGATATCTTGCGCAATCATCTAAGCCCGGAACATACTCGCCGAATGAATCTGCACTTTTTACTCAAATTGCTTTATGACCACGACAACTCTTGCTTACTTCATCAATTTATAGACTCGCAAGAAGTAGATAAGTGAACTGGAGCCGATCCATAAGAATGACAATGCGCAGAAATAGTGGCAGTGTGTGCCCGAAAGAGGGGGCAGGAAACTTTACCAGTGGCATAGTTCCGAGTCATTTGAGTGGGCCTCCCTGCGCTCCCTTCGCTCCCAATGAGCCAGTGCTCTGCTCCCGCTGGACGCGCTGCTGCCGGCCGGCCGGCCGGAACCGGAAACTGGCACTACCGAGAAGCTGCTCGACTCGGCTCTGTCGCCGTCGCACTTCCGGGGGTGCAGATCGCATCACCATGGCAATTAACGGACAAACAATGGTGATTATCATCATCATACAAGCGGTAATCACTTTAGGTGATGCGTCATCAAAAATCAAAACTGTCCTCTGACTCTGAGTCAGATAACGAAAAGACCGCAGATAGTTTCCAAATGATGGGACCTCAGATGAAGTTTCGGGGCTAAAGATTCTTGAGTTTACCCTCGTCCCTAAAAGTTGTAAGTGATAAAAAATCACGGTGATAACGTGTTCGAAAAATCAAAAATTTGCTCGGTGTCGTGGTATAAAGTGTACGAAAAATATCATCAGCAGCCATAATTTTATTATAATATATTCTTCTAAAATTATGGCTGCTACGCAATGACTATAAGAATATGCAATTTGGCTACAGGAAAACAAATTTTGAGCGAGAATGTTTACTTCCCCATTTTTCCGCGCCGATCGCTGAAAACTGAAGGTCCTAATTTCCCCCACGCGCTTCGCAACATCACTGCAGATGCCTTCGCCTCGCGTTTAGTGAGTGCATAACGAAATCACAGCTTCACTTGTAATCCAAATACCTCCAGCCTGGCGTCTCGTTAATCATCACACAACGCTTTTAAGAGTTTTCGATCAAAGCATTATTCAAAATGTAATATTCTCTCTAGCATTACCCGCCACCGCCGCAGCCACTAAAAGCTACGCCAGCTACGCTCCATGCCGAACTGAGCGCTACGCACCGAAGCCTCTGCTCCTTCCTCGGATACGCCGTGCTACATTTGTCGCTCTACCCCGATTAATTAATTATTGCAGCTTGTAATTTCATTAACATTGTAATTGCTGCTAATTACTCTCGCTTAACGCCGTGTTTATTTTATGGGTATATACGGTCTGGCCGTACGTCGTACGCCGTACGGCATACGACGTACGGCGTAAGGCGTATACGGCGCGAGTTCCCCGGGTTTGGTGCGAACGTGCGAAGCGCTCTTTGCGGCGGTCGAAAGACGCTTACAGGCACTACTCGCTAATTGGTTACATGGAGTTTTACACCCCCCACACCCCCACAAGCCCACACCCCTGAAAGCATCGCCCTCGGGGGGCTAGGTAATGAACGTCGGCTCCAGAGCAACGTTCAACTGAGACGAGTGCACAGAAACAAGCAGAATAATTTGGTAGCTAAATCTACTTATCAATTAGGTAACAGGAATGACGATAATAGGCCGTTATGGGATGAATTTAATAGGGGGTGGATGGAGATACAAATTTCTGATGCCTGTGAGGCTGTGCGCGGCGCGGGAAAGGAAGGGGATTTGTGGGATGGTGAAAGTTTGGAGTTGATAACGCGCTGGTGAAATATGCACACGCCGTTCTGTCAAATTTTATTCAAAAGATGGGTTACTATAGTAACCAATCTTCACTCACTCTTAAACCACTCGCATTCATTGTTTATATACCTTTATAAAGTAGATAGGTACATATTATAAGTACCAAATGATTGAAAATACAGTAAAAGTTTATAGTTAACAAATAAATGATAAATGTTGCTTTGACGAGAAATAGAGCATGAGGCGCAAACGTATTCTTTTTTATATAATATGTGTCTAAGTATAATAATAACTTTCAATTATTTATCATGGGTAGGTATACTAAGTAATTTTAAACTGAATAGGCAATGGTTGAAAAGAAGCCCCCGAAGTGTTTTTTTTTTCTGAACGAAATGTGGGTAGTAGATTAGGTAGGTATATGTAGGTATAGGTACCTATAGGTAGCTATAATACTAATAGGACTTGGTTACGATGGTTTATGTTTCTAAAGTGACGTGTATTCGCTTTTGCGTCTGCTTTGCTGATAAGTTCAGACTTCAATTTACTTTGCGTTGGGCTACAATCCCCAGAAGAACACGAGCTCGAGGGATGGAAAATGTGGGTGGAGAGGGGAGGGGGTCACGAGTTTTATATTTATATTATACTAACAGTATCAAAGTAAACATGCCGCAACAAGAAAAAGAAAATTACATTTTAAATGTGTTTACGTCATCCTCTATTTTGTTATATACAGCTAAATTGTGTAGAATATACTCGTTAAAATTATGTGTCAATATAAAATAAAGTTGTATGCTATTACCTCTATAGCTATGCAAGGAAATGAGATTTCTTCACGAAAATATACTGCGAAGATTATAGGTCGCTATGTGCTTAAAAAATGTTTCAATTTACTCTTCTTTATTAAAATGAATATTCGAATAAAATGAGTATGATATACCTGCAAAATTTGAGTGAGAAATAAAAGGAAATATTTAGATTTTTGAGCAAAAAAAGGAAATATTTGGAGAAATAGAAAATTCTGTTTTATCTTTATTTTTTAACGGGTTTTACTAGATGCTCTCACTCCGCGAAAGATGGAAGCAGCCGGAGCTTACCGCATTTTACAAATGTTTCGAAGCAGTTTATGTTTTCCCGTCGTTGACTCAACAGAATTTGACATGTGTATATCAAATTTATCAGCAAGGAAAACGACGGATAAGAGCAAAGTATAAGGAGGGTAAAAAAATCCCTTAAAATGGTTTACATAATTCCAAGTCTCAAGGGACGAACCGTTGGAAAGGCATTTCTTTCCTACAAATTTCGCCTTCCGTTTCAAGATTATTTTTAAAAATCTATTCCCGTTGAATTATTCTTAATGCCTCAGGATCAAATGGAAAGATAATACATAGAGATTTAATTCGTTTACTTTACTTTTTCCAAAGCACTGAATCAACTAAAAGCTTCCACCTCGCAAAGTGTCTCACAGAATCATTTGTATCGAATACATGAAACATCTTCAAACCCTGAAAACCCTCGTCACATGCTTATAACTAATGTATCGCGCATTACATTTGTAGCTTAATTATCACAAATCGTATTCCACTTAAATTACATTAAGCTCAGAGTTGGTTGTTCGTTAGGGCATTAAGGTAGTTAATTTAGGTCAACAGTAGCACGGTAAGTTTGGCCTGCGTGCGCCGTCGGCGCCGCGACGTCACTAAGGCCCTCAGAACCGCACCCATGCATTAGTAAGCGTCGGCGTCGGAATTTCCATTGACCGAGCGAATTAGAATCCATCGCTGAAGGAGCTTTCACGTCCAAATCAAGCCGGCTAATTGAGTTACCAACACGGGTAGTAAACTACGGCAATAGAGCAAAGCAGCTTCCGCTCTGACTGCACCTTTGCGTCGGTGGAGGAAGGAGGCTGCCTAAGCTCCGGCACGGGGGCTTCGGGGACGGAACAGGAGGGGGTGCCTGACTTACCTTCCTGCGCTACGTGTAACACACTCATGCCTTGGGACACGGGGCCGAGTTGAGCGTAATTGGATTCATGTGGAGGTGCCAAGTTTGTCTTTGGAATTAACTAAATAGAATCAAATTCGTCTTCAAACCTTGTTATAGGTATACGTATGTACCTACAATCTGAAAGGAAATATAACTGTATATGTTTTGGCATTTGAAAAGGTTTCCCGAACAAAAAATAAAGTTCACATTTATAAGATTACCTACACTACACATATATTTGAGTTATAAGGGACCAATTTTTGTAAAACATGGTATATATGAAACGCGACAAAAATGTAAGTGTATAAATTAACAATTTAATCTCCTTTCTGCTTTCATCGTATGAAACTAAAATCTCGTATGCGAATGTTAAAAAACTTTTCTTGTCACAAAATATGTCAGTCTCTGCGCTGCACAGGCTGCCGGCTTGCTAGACGTGCTCAAAGATAGTCGAGCACGACCCTCCTGGGCCAAAGCTGACAAGAGGCTGCTTGTTTTGACGCGCTAATAGCTTTAAAAAGGTTTCCGACGTTAGCAGGACAGTGCCATGTGGCCCCCACCCTGGAAAATGCGACCTTAATTTGCTAAGAGGATAACATCTTACCTCGACTACACTTATACCACATTATTTTCTGAAAATCATTTTTTCAGATGATACTTTTCTTTTGGCCAAAAACTTGAAAAGTTTGAATCAGAAAGCCGTATTTTGCATATTTAAGTCAAGATGGTAATCTAATAAAAAAAAGCGTCGTGTTTATTTTATTATTTCATGGAGTTTTAACTTTTAAGACGCAAAGAGCAGAGTTTTTAATTTCTTTAACACTGATGTCATAATACGGCTCGAAACAGCGTCTAAAATTGCATAAATATCACTCTGTGAAGTCCACCCTCCCTGCAAACCCCTTGTCCTTTTATGCAGCCTTTTTATTTCTTTTGATGAATAAAATAAGATGCTTTTTCAACCTGCCAGCACAATGGACATCGCCCGTCATTACTTATGAACAGAATGTTTGTATCACTTAGGTATTTCAAGGTATATCTGTATACACAACTCCTACAAAACATGGTGGATAAGATTTAAGCACATGGGCGATCCATGAAACCCAGATATTGTCACAACTAAGGGAAGGAATTGGGGACTGTGCTATTGGCCCATATAAAACAATTGTTTTGTTACAAAGAGAAATGCTAAAAATTCAGTCTTAATTTATAGTTTAGCAAAATTCGCTGAGGTAAATATAGAGAACACAAATAATGTTGTTGGTATCATACCATAACAGAACTTTAATTGACAATCGATAACAAATTACCAAGCATTACCAACGACATTGGAATTTGGAACAGAGTAATAACACATCATTGTGGAACAGTACATGAACAAGATGGATCAGATCATCAGAGCAAGATCGATAATTAACAATTCCAGTCCTCCACGGACTCCTAGCTATAACCTTGCTAACTCCGCGCTGACGAGGGAGTTAAGAACTTGCAGGGAAGGGCCGGGCCGCTCATTACCTATTAAGCGATAATCCCACTTTGCTTTCGGCTTTGCATAAGCACACCACTTAATTGATTTCGAGATTATAAGTTTATATAATGCATTAATCAAATATGTTAATAACTAGGATTACGATCAGAATTGATCAAAAGTAAATTAGCCCCGTATGCAAATGAGCTAATTTGAGCTAGTACATTAATGACAAGTGTCTATGTGTATGTGTTTGTCCTGCCAGCAGCGGATTGCTGCTAGTACCACACGTGGTTACCTGCCATACCCCACCCCCGCAAGTGCATAATCACATCAAGTTTGTGCTGTGTTTGTCCTGCCAGCAGCGGATTCCGGCCGATGCTGGAGCCTGCCAGTACCACACGTGGTTACCTGCCATACCCCACCCCCGCAGTGCATTAATCACAAGTGTGTGCTGTGTTTGTCCTGCCAGCAGCGGATTCCGGCCGATGCTGGAGCCTGCCAGTACCACACGTGGTTACCTCCCATACCCCACCCCCGCAGTGCATTAATCACAAGTGTGTGCTGTGTTTGTCCTGCCAGCAGCGGATTCCGGCCGATGCTGGAGCCTGCCAGTACCACACGTGGTTACCTCCCATACCCCACCCCCGCAGTGCATTAATCACAAGTGTGTGCTGTGTTTGTCCTGCCAGCAGCGGATTCCGGCCGATGCTGGAGCCTGCCAGTACCACACGTGGTTACCTCCCATACCCCACCCCCGCAGTGCATTAATCACAAGTGTGTGCTGTGTTTGTCCTGCCAGCAGCGGATTCCGGCCGATGCTGGAGCCTGCCAGCAATCCGAGGGGCAACCCGCCGCTCTTCTTCCCCCCGCACCTCACCTCACACTTGGGCTCGCAGTTCAGCCCACCGCTCTTTCCCGGACTCAAAGGTAAGGACATTGACAGTGTGCGGCTACCTAGTGCAGTGCCTAGTGTCTACATTGACAATGTGCGGTTAGTGCCTAGTGCCTAGTGTCTACATTGATAGTGCGAACGTTCGGTTGGCGTACTGCATGTCTTGGGGAAAAAGAAACCAAAGTATACTTGCTCATGTTGGTTAGACTGCAGAGCCAATCAGAATAGTCCATTCCAAGGCCAAGACAAGGTCAAGCCAAGGCCAAGAAAATGCCTTTGATATTGTATACAATCTTACTATCTGGCACCTTGCTCTGAAATTAACGGATTCGTTAGCCAATTGAGTAATTTAAGACGATGTATCATTTCCAATTTTAAAATTTCACTTCAAGCGGGGTCTACATCATATTCATACATACTACTGTTAAGATAACCACTCAACCAGAGCAAAAGTTTGCCTACATCTCTAGACCCGAGTTATTTTATCATCATAAGCAAAATTGTTAAAAGTATCCAGCTAGTCGTCTTTCAGTCACCACCTATAGTGTCAAAAATCCACAGAATACATTCCGCCACGAAATCTGCGCGCGATTCCCAATTCCACATTATTAAAAGCCACAGCATTCGGGGGAGCTTGCAAAAAGCACATTACGCTGGATTAAATTCCCTAAAATGACAGCTCCGGCACTCTGTTTCCATCCATCTCCAGCAGCTCCCGATTTATCGCTCTCCTCAGAAATCCCTTCCGACACGTCACCAGGTGCGAACGCGAACTCACGCGTTCGCGGCAAACTATCGATCGTTCTGCGCCGTCTTACCACCGTCTTACCACCGTCTTACCGGTCTTTTCCCCTCCTTACCGCATTACGCGTAATAGAAAGACTAGTGACGCTTCTCGGCACGCGTAATTAATCGGCACCTGCCACCGTCAACATTGCCGCCGCTCGTGCAAGCGAATAGCGGCGCAGGAACATGTGTATATACCAGTCTGCTTTTATCACTTACGCTAATTAACAAACTGATTAATGTGATCAACGAGGGAGTGATTAATCTGGCTGTCCAATCAATTCACAGTCAAATTGCCGGATAATATAATACTTATCAACGCGAATGTCAAATTACCGCGGATACCCTCAGTGTAATTGTAATTGCTGCATGGCCGTACATCAGTTATGCCATTTGACCATGTCCGGAAAATGGCTTAACTTACGGAGATGGAGAACTACTTGATGGACGTAGCGTTAATTTATGCAATCAAGTGAAATTTCGGAAGCAAACGACGTAAAATCAAATCATAGTGTCTCATATCACATCAGCTGCGTGAGCGTAATGCAATTCAATGACCGCTCTTCGAGGAAGATGGTTACTATTAAATCTGCATATTTTCCCCGTATAGTTTTCTTTAGCTGGCTTTCCTGGTATACCGCCAGCATTAGGCCATGTGTATTAATGTGGTGTGTGACAGGGCTATTTGCTCATGTTTCAGCGTTCCCGGGCCTCTGTTCGTGCTGTCCGATCAAACCAATGTCAGGCCTGGGGTCAGGCATGTTGCCGTTGTCAGGTGCCGAGCACTCGCATGGCTCCAGCGACCAGCGGTCGTCGAGCGTCGCTGAGCTGCGCAGGAAGGCGCAGGAGCACTCGGCTGCGCTGCTGCAGAGCCTGCAGCACGTGGCCAACTTCCAGCAGCACGCAGCGGCTGCTGCGGCGGGTCTGCAGCTGCCCGTCGGTCTGGGACTCAACCTGCCCCCGCTCACCACGCTTCAGGCGCTGGCCAGGAAGTCGGAAAGCAACGCACATTCCTGCAGCAACTCGCAGGCGTCGCCCGGTAGAGATGCGTAGACGACGCCCGCAAGGGTGTCTGGTCTGATGCTGGCCTGCAGGTGGTGCAAGAGATGGAGATGGTGCGGCATCGGCGCTGGGCTTCGTCGCTCTTCGGTCTTAGGGACGTTCGAACAACACTCAGCTTTAGTTTGTCATGAAATAGGATGATAAAAACAATAGTTTCTTGATGCTCTTATTCAGTTTATGTAATAATTCGTGCTCGTTCTGCATTTAAACTGTGTAATTAATCAAGCCAGCAATGCTTTTAGTTGGAAACATATGCAAATAAATAAATGCATTAGCATACTACACAATTATCTGAAGATTAAGGTTACTTGTTACGATAATTAGAAACGTTCTGTGGCACAATAGCGAATGAACTGTACCTATATGCGATTGAAACAAAGCTACGACCAAATACTAAACTAACAATAACTCGACGCTCGTCATTACACATTTTACCAAAGTGTAGAAATTAAGCTTTTAGGATACGAAAATGTAGAGCCTTCGGTAAGATGTTAATTTAAATAGGTCTTACTATAGATTCCCTTAATTGTAATCCGAACCATTCACTGAAGTAGCTAGATTGCGTATCATGAAAATGCTGTGTGGAATGCAAACTCATGGTCAAAACTCAAAAGCACCAAAAGAATGGCACGAACTGTCTGTGTAATATCTATTGTAGGAACATTGCCTGACGAGTACGGGTTTGATCAATTCAAGAAAACTAGCTCGATCGAATATATACTCTGTGTCGGGAAATATAGAAAGGGGTGCGATCGTTGTACCTGTTAATAAATGATATTTGTTCATGAGTGTGAATAGGAGGGTGAAGTGATAGTTTACCTATTATCGTTACCCATGTAAAAAGAAAACTAGATAACTGTTCTCATTAAAATAATTGATTATTATTACTTATATTATAACACTATTACTACAAATACTTATAAGTATGTATACGTATAGCATGGATGTAAGCGCACTGAACATTAAAGGAATAAAATAAAATGTGATTGTCACCAGGAGAATTTATTTTCTTCCCATGATCAAGTAAAATGAGGCAATGGGTTTCCACTGTCTTGTGTCAGTTATCTGAGTATTTTAATGGTCAATATCACAGTGTACAAAGTAGATACCTGCCTCACAATGTTGAATCAAATTCTAAGAAACTAATCAAAGATCTGCAAAGCAATCAACGTGCACCACTATTTAGAAAAATGTGAGCAGATATGAAAATTAGGCAAAGCAAAACCAATTCCAGCCGGGAAGCTGCATTGGCAGCGTGTTTGCAGCGCATCAGGCAGCGCCACTGACGTCCCACGCATAGCCAGCGCTCCAAGGGGCGCTCCGTAGCGACGCTGCTGCGGGGGGGAGGGGTGCGGGGGAGACCTCTCCCAGATTGGCGGGGGAAAGGGGGTGGACGAGAATCAGGGTAAACCTAACCAATCAAATACCCACTTTACACAAAAGAAATCGAGTGTGTGTTGCTGGGAGTCTTGAAGCGTTCGCAAAGAAAAACAATCTGAGTGATATTTCCGAGAGGTTGTCACTCGAGGATATAAATGAAAACCGTGTGTTCCTTCTCGTTCCTGGAGGTGGAGTTGACGGTGATCTCGATATGTGCGTGTCTATTTATGAGGGTGAGAAATCGAGAATCACTTTCCCTGGTAAATAAAACACTTCCGAGTTTCTCGGTTTCTCATCTGAGCTTGCTTCAAATTGTATTTGTTGCGGAAGTTGAAGCGGAAGAGTGAAATGCGAATAATCTTTCAAAAACCGGCACCTCCACCAAAAAATAAGAACTCGAAAATTCGCACAATTTATCACAGGAAGAGTTTCCGAGCGTTTAACTTCAAATGAGCATTTTAAGTTAGATTTGAAATGATGAAGCTACATAGCAGAACTTACGTCACTTCGAAGCATAGTTATAGAAGTCTCAACTAATTTCACGTCAGTTTCAAATTAACTAAATAAATATTCAAACAATTTTAACCTAAAACGATGTGGATTTAAGAAGATAAGTAGACGATCACGAGCAGTTTGCAGTGTACTATTTAGCGTATTATTAATTAGCGTCATGCTCAAGTGACAGATTATTAGAAGCATCTAGCTAAGTTATTTGAAACAAGTTGAAACTTTCACGGAGACTAGCATGGCATGAAGACGAGACAGCTATGCTAAAACATAATCATGCTCGTTATGTAAAGTTGGTTTCGTTGTCAGCCCATTAATTGCATTTTTACAACGAGCGCGTGCCTAAAATTTGGAAGATGAGACGTTTTGTCAAGAAACGACGTGGGAGAAACAAGCAAGAAAATAAGGAAAATATCGAACAGGCATTAGATTACCCCGATTCCTGAGAAGTGAGAACACTTCCCAAGTTTAGTTTCTATGCTGACAAAATTGTACCATGACAATTGAGACCCTAATTGGCTGTTTTCAAGTGAATCACTATATAAAAATGCATATAGGTAGGTACACTAAGCGTTATGTGATTTATTTCGAATGTTACCTAAGAACCTAAGCATATATAACATCTCCACATCTCTATAGTACCTACATAGAGCTAATAATCCCATACTTCTTTGATATGCACCCCTAATCATGGGGGCCATGCACAATCAAATTTCCCAGCGATGAAGTGTCGATCTGTTTGTAAATGCTTATGCTTGGAATCGATGCGATTAGTTACCCAGCTCTGGCTATTTGGTTATGGCAGTCAGAGAGGACATGCCCCCCCCCCCCCCCCCCCCCGAGTAAGGGAGGACGGCGCGTCGAGACAGGAGCCCACGCTGCATTAATAATCTAATGTCATTTTGCAAACACTCTACTGACATTGCGTTATCAAAGGCTGCAGTTAGATTGCATTAAGTGCATCAAACGCGCGCCCGCTGCATGCACTTGTAATTATGTTACAGATTAACTGGGCACGCCCTCCGAAGCCTAATTATCATCTAGTCGCTATCACGCCACAAAACATCGATCAGCTGTAAGCTCATTTCGGTCAGGCTTTTGGATTGGTATGCTGCATATTGGCGTTTGATAGTGGCATTTTTGGTTGTAAATGGTTTAGGGGGCTTCTGGAGTTCGGCAACATCAGGTGGTAACATTAGGTGGTACTGGTAACATCAGACGTGGTCATGAAACACTGTGAGCCTTCAGATAGCAAAATTATACTGACTCTCGCGTATATGTATAAGAAGCGTATTCAGAATAGATACCTATAGCTTTATTTATGGACGTTTTGTGCCACTACGTGCAAATTAGTAAATTCCTAGTCTTAAAATCAGAATCTTAACGCATGTCATGTCTCACAGAATTGTTAAACTCGAGCGGTGTCATTCCATGTGTCTTCTATTATTTCGAGAAGCGTCGATGTGAACGCAGAAGCGTCGGCGTCGCGACGCCCTGCGTAGCACGCCAGGTTTCACACTCAACCGCTGAATTCCCCTCGGTAGGTAATACATTAGAATTACACCACAGCGCCGTACCGGCGTACACGTTATACACACACACACACACACACACACACACACATATACATATATATTCCACAAATGTACCACTTATAAAACATCATGCGCTCAAAACGTAAAGCCACAAGCGCCGAGCGAAACTTTCATAACTCAATTTTCCAACAGCTATAAATAAAATAGTATGCATTCTATACATGCAATTTATTTGCAAAATCTACTTAGAAAATGGTGCTGTTCATTACATTTCTGTTTGACATGTCAATTTGGAAAATTGGAGGGAATGAATGCTATTACGACGCAGCGGCGCTTGGGCTGCGCTAAATAAAGCCGGGCCTACCAAATGGTGTAGCTGCGTTCAGCCCGGATGCAAAGTGCAAACAGATTTCCAGCCCTTAAGGCCAATAAAATAAAGCATGGATGAAAATAGGTCCGCATAATAACGTTTAAAATTGGACGGTATTGAATCTGGAAATAGGCATATAGGTATCTCGAAATGGAAACAAATTTAAAATATTTCTGACGGGAAAGAATTAAAGAAACGAGTGTAAAAGTTAATGCATGGAAGCTCATTTTCTTTCTACGAAACTGAAAGATAAGCATAATAAATGGATGCTTCTTTCCAGTGTGCCTATACAGAATCCTCAACGAGAATTCAATATCTTAGCATGGTTTACGACTCATATCCACCGCGATGAATAAAACTATTGCCTCATAATATTCGCTCGAAACTTCAAATAAATGTGCGCTGCACCCGTATTAACCTAAACTATCAAAAAATAATATAATAACATACGAGAAACAACGTATAAAATGACAATATTTTATGCGAAACGCCGACACACTTTATGATGCAAAATATTTTTATGACATTATACATTTTAACCGAGAAGCGTGGTAGGTTGGTGCACTCTACATCACAGCACGGCCATGCCGTTGCCGGTGCCGGGTCATGGCATGAGATTTGCGCCCTCACTCGCTCATTGTTGACATCATTAGCGCTCTGGCAAAGCGACCTGTGTGGACCGAAAATGCGATTTTGTTATTATGCAGATTGTAGAGTGTGTTGTCAATTATCTTACGCCGTCGGTATTCTGTAATCTGTATTACACAACACGTCGCGAGTAGAACTGAATGGAACGGCATACATGGTTTCTCAAATCGAGTAATGGCAACCAAAGACGATGTAGTGCCTGCACAGCCATGGGCTAACCTCCGTAATACAATTCGAAGCAAAAACTCAGAGTCATGAGTTGAAATATCAGCTTGGCGCCTCCACATTTTCTGTAAACGCTAAAGGCAATTTCAACTAGCCCTGCAAACCGTGGCATAATTGATCCTGTACAGTTACCTACCACTAGCGTCGCATGCACCATGTTGGATACAGATGTTCATATACAGGGGCGGACGAGCTCGAAAAAGCCCGGGTGCTGTTCAAAATTTTGGCTCGCAATTTTTTTTATTCCGCCGGAATTCGGCCGATATTACTTTGAGGGCTCAGAAACTTCCAGCTACATTAGCTCACACACTGCTTGCACACAAATTAAAAATAAGTACGTATTACCTTCTCGGGTTGTGAATTGTGATTGTGATTAGACAAGGGGCCTAGGGTATTGCGCATTATTTTGAACTGAAATTGTACGCGGAATAAATGACCTGAGCGGAGCCAAAACAAAACATTGTAAATTCATCGAAACTCGTATAGTGAACAAGCGGCGGCATCGGCGGTGAGGCGATGGGTCGAAACTCGAATTACGTTCAGTTACTATTAACAATAGTTCCTTTCAACGCGCAATTCACAACTCGGCGTCGCAAGAATATAAACAAAACAGATATTTGTATATTATTATTTGAAAATCAACATTTCCAATGACCGCAAGAGGCTCGGAATGTCGAAAGCCCGGAATGCGACAGAACGGTACCCCCGCACCCCGTCCAGAGTGCTGTTAAAATATAGGCCCTTCGTTGCGGCATATAGTATAGTATCGTGCATGGCGGCACAAAATCCGCAGCAAATCTTTTAAATGCATTTAGGTGTAAATGTGATTATTTTCTCATTGTAATTCGTTTTAACCCTATATGTGCATATAAGTATTATTATAATATTGACATTTCAATATCCGGACTCCGGAAGGGGCCCGAAATGTTAAAATACTATTTGTTTATTGTCATATAAAAACCAATACCTACAGACGATACTGGTGTGCAGTCATGGATACATTTTAAAAATGATAAAGAAATTAAGATTACATAATATGCTAAAAATTGCGAATACTAATATCACAAGTATTCACAGCTCGTATGAATAATGCAAAACTAAAATACTTATGAGAGGAAATTGTTACTGGTTAAAGCATTTACCAGTATGCAATTGATGGAAGGGAGGCAAAGCTGGAAAAATGTGCACCCGAACCGGGATACGAACCCGGAACCTCCTGCTTGCCGGGCAGGTGCTCTACCAACTGAGCTATTCGGTCACACAGTCTCCCTGCTTCGCCGGGTGGGACAAGGGGGATCTCCGGGGAGATGAGAGGCCGAGCGACCCGTACATGGGACGGGTAAACAGACTCGGCCCCAGGACGGCGATGGCGCAATCACTAGACCCTTTGTCCCGTTCTCAGATGAAGAGACACGAGGTGGAAGAGAGGAAATTGTTACTGGTTAAAGCAGTTACCAGTATGCAATTGATGGAAGGGAGGCGAAGCTGGAAAAATGTGCACCCGAACCGGGATACGAACCCGGGACCTCCTGCTTGCCGGGCAGGTGCTCTACCAACTGAGCTATTCGGTCCCACATTCTCCCTGCTTCGCCGGGTGGGACAAGGGGGATCTCCGGGGAGATGAGAGGCCGAGCGACCCGTACATGGGACGGGTAAACAGACTCGGCCCCAGGACGGCGATGGCGCAATCACTAGACCCTTTGTCCCGTTCTCAGATGAAGAGACACGAGGTCTCATCTCCCCGGAGATCCCCCTTGTCCCACCCGGCGAAGCAGGGAGAATGTGTGACCGAATAGCTCAGTTGGTAGAGCACCTGCCCGGCAAGCAGGAGGTCCCGGGTTCGTATCCCGGTTCGGGTGCACATTTTTCCAGCTTCGCCTCCCTTCCATAAAATACTTATTTCAAACAGTCTAAAAAGTAAAAACTCGTTTCTACTATAGCATGCTCATGCTGTACCTAGGTATCCGACAGTGAGATTTTTAGCCCTTTGTCGTCGGAGCATGCTTGATGTTAGTCGGTAGCTAGTTAAAAATTTGAATGACCATGTGATCTGATGCGAGTTGCTGCGATGTTTTTACGTGCAATTACCGTTTCGTTGTTTCCATTCCTAGTGAAATGTTGAAGCCGGTCTTTCACTTTCGGCAGTCGTATCAGTCTATTTTGATGTTTACTATTATTTTTAGTATGTAAACAGGCTATATAACGTTAAAATGTTGAGATTACGGAAATGGGGCTTGCAATTAAACCCTGTTTCCCATTTTTTTAACATAAATCCAATTACTTTCTTTTGAAAGACAAATATTTGTTTGCAAAAGCTATGTTAAAAGCCCTGTGTGCGATCGCCCCCCCCCCCCCCCCCCCCCCCAAGGTGTTAAGTTGTTAAGATGGCATAGGTAGAGGATTCATTACTCCCGCGGAGACATCGGGCCGTGGACATCAGTAAAGGGCGCCAGGATGCGGTAGATGGACATCCATGGCAAATTGATAGAGTAGATTATTTATAGCCGCTATCTCTAGTCCGGCTAGCCATTGGACGCGAATCTGTGCAGGCGGCGAGGCGCAGCATCAAATGTACGCTGGTGCGGCTCAGTGTATAAAGAGCATTGCTAATTAGGTGAGCTGTCGGTAGAAACATATGTAGAACTAGAACTACAGGTGGGACAAAGAAGCATTGCTCTACAACGCCAACACTGCAAAATAGTAATCTAATAACACATTTCAACAACTTTATATGTTTTATATAGTTACGAATACGATTATGTTACTTCCAGCACGTAGCAACCAAGACCACATATACCTTTCCAACAAGTATACCCTTGTTGAAACTTAACTTGATGTTTGCACAAGATTTTTATCGATTGAAAGCACAGATATCGGATGATGTAGCTGAATCTGTGGATCGAGTTTGATCATATTTCTTTCTAACTTAGAGAACAGGATAACTATACCTACTCGCAGGAGTTCGTTTAGACTATTATTTTATTATCAACTGCTGTAACTGATCAATGTTCAGTTGGAACACGTAATTGCGTTTGTGTCGGTTAATTTGCACCGAAAGAGGATTGGGTTGCAAGAAAACACCGCAGCGCCAGCTAGCCGAGAGACCCGGGAATCAACGTGCAGCTAACTCATTTAGTGCATCCGAAGACGTCGATGGAGCAAAACAGTAGGTGCTACGTGATGCTTCCGCTAGAATGGCTCAGCTCGCAACCTGCAACACTGCAAATTCTCTGCTTTGTCTCTACCTACTCTACCTACCTGTAGAAAGTAGAAACGTAGGTTACACTTTAAGATCTCAATATGCCTACAGTATAATTCGACTGCACTGTCAATCAAGGACTGACACTCGAAATGTTCGAATCGGATAGGAAATCTTAGTGTGAGAGAGGAGCTTTGCATTAAGCAGAGAATTCATAGTCCACTCCACGATATTTTTTTGATCTATGGGAGGACAGCAATGGGTGTGCTCCGATATTCGCATAATCTATCTAACGTTGGTTCTTATATGAAGCAATTGGTTCATTACTTACTTTAATATGGTTCCCTCGAGAGAATAATCAGTGAACATAAGTATTCATTGTAATAATCCCGCTATTTTATTATCGATAAAATAAATCTAACCACAACACTTATGTGTATGGGCTGCAAGTTTTGATTTTGGGAAAGAAGCAGCTTAAAAATTAAAATTCTTAACGAGAATCTAAAACGGCCCTCGTTGAAAATGTATAGCCGTGTTGGAAATTAAAACATGGTCATTACAGATCATTTTCAGCTTGGAGGTATAAGGTAACTATTTTTCATAACAAGTCTTTGATTTTCACAGATTTTCTAACTGCGTTGCTGAAGCCCTCTTTGAAGTGGAACCAAATGTCACTTTTGACGATCTCGTCGGTCTTAGCTGAAAAGCAAACACTCCATTGGATTATCAATATTACACAACGGAATAACGTCATATTCGAAACTAATTTCTAACATTTAGAAATCTGTTTCTGGGTGTGTTCATTTCAATTCATTCCACAGTCGAACGATGATAATAATAATATGCTTGATTATAACCTATTTAATTGGATTCGCAATTCAAATACGATTTGATATGACAACGTTGATTGGTTTAAACAAAACCGGGGCTAAATGAAACAGAGTAATTATCGTGTTTAATAAGGCGTGCATAAATCCTATCAACTAGACGAGTGGGGTCGGGGAGGGACGGGGGCGGGGGCGGGGGCGGGGGGCTGAGCGCGATCAAACATGGCATTCGCAACACAGCAAACAATCGCTCGCAAATGCCTGACAAGATTAGGTCAATATTAAACCAAGAATAATTGTCTGTAATTCCACTAGGAATTGTGCTGCACGAGCGTAATTAGTAATTACTTTTCGATACTGCAATATTAATTTACAGCGACATTCGACGAGATTGCCAGACGCGTTCGCAGCTGAATCGGGCTGAGTCGGATTTGCGACTCACGGCTAGTATAGGAAGGAACGCTGAGGGTTTCCGACCGGCACCTGATGCTAGTTTGCCCGGCAGTCTCGGTTCGTATAAATTACCTTAGCCGATCACAACCCTTTCTTCGGCCAACTTTCTCGCGAGCACCACTTATCATCGTTACCCTAAGCAGCATCGACACGAGGGTGGATTCGCGGTCGGAAAATGGGGAAACTCAGTCGTGAACCAATCGGAGTCGGGGGAGGGGGCCGCTAAATTATAATGTCACTATCCGGCAAGGGGGTGTATTGTTTGTTACGTTTCAAACAAGTCGCATGCAGGTTGGATCGTTGTGTTTGGCAAAAGAACAATGTGCTGACTTACTTGTGCTACCAACGATTTGCGAGCAGGGGACGACGCGCCCAAAAAAGTCCTTCATCTGCAACAAGGAAATGGCAAACGGACATCCAAAAGCGCTCAGCAACAGCAGTAATGGGTACACGAGCAGAGACTTGGTGGTGTCTTGGGAAACTGAAAACAAAACTGATTCGAAAGTTTATTTCTTTATAATTGAGAATCTCGGTGTTCCTCTGGGAGGTGGGCTCAGCGAGGTTATTTGGCTCGGACAAGAATGGGGCAAAGCCTCCGGCGAGTTGGGACCCGCAGTGGACTCGGGGTAACTCGCGTAAGCCTCCCCAACAAAGGGAGTTGTGATTGAGAAATGAATCTTTTCCTACACTTATTTTGTTATTTTTCTTATATTGAAAGAAAACAGTCATCATCAATATCACAAACTACACAAAAAGCATCAACAACTTTATTTGCGCTATATAGAAAAGGAGTTATCTTATTCCACGAAATTGCCCTCCAGAATGAGAGGTAATAACGAATCATTTTACTCGACGTTGTTTGAGCGAGATTGGAGAATAAAATTCAGTGTTTCCAACCACTTACCGCAAAGCAGTTTTCCTAAAGTAACGCTTCCACAAAGCATGCAGTGAACTAACGTTATTGCATCAATCAGTGACCGAAGCTAGCGTGGATAACAAGTTTTACAAATTCCTCTTCAGCGAAATCATTTGTTCGCTTTGCTCTCGGCCTTTCTCTCTGTCTAACTTACATTACGGTCATTTTTCATTAATTCCGGCCATTAGGTTCACGCACACCTCCTTGGCCCTTCCCCCGGCATCTCGCCGTCGCCACACCACCAACGGCACCCCGGCCCCCGCCATCGCCTCGCCGCCCTCTTGCGCGCAGAAACCGAATAAAAAGAAATAGAGCTAATATAAGAAGCTTTTTTCCGGTTCTTGTGCGATTCCATTTACTCGAGTCCGAGTCCGGTAGGAGAAAACTCTTTTATTTCAAGGGTTGAACATCGTTAAGTTCCATCTAAGTAGGGTTTATTTTGTAGCCCGAACGTCCGGTAGGTCGGTAAGGTCTAGATTTGTTGATGTAATGGCATAGAATCCACTAGAATAACTTCCTTTCCGTGCAGAGTACAGCCTCAGCCCGCACTGACAACAGCCCCGCCGCGGTGGAGGTGCCGGGTTCTCTCCGACCGATCTAGCAAGCCATGCTTACAGTGGCGTAGCGGAGACCCAAGCCGCCCCCGCAAGGCTTGGGGGCCCCCCCGTCAGGGGGGGCCCCCAAGCCGATCCCGATGAGTGTATGTTTTTAAAAAGCAAAATAATTTCAAGAATTACTCAAAGCCTTCGTTATACTCGCTCGAAATAAAATATTGTGAGCGGCGAAATCAAATTTTGCTGAAATGAGTCGACTTAGCAGAATTGAGACTTGGATACGGACTTTCTGCGAACGAATCTATAGCGGCGGTCGCCGCTTAGAGTATAGTAAGATTAAGACGAGCGTTGGATCTCTTGGGTTCGGAGTAACATAATATTTCGTCGAATGTCGCTGCTCGGTGCAATAACAAAACAATGTGTGCAGTATTCATCCTCAGGTCGTCATACTCGGACAGTTCGCTAAATACAACCGTCGTGGGTGGTTGCATGTGAGTTGCATGGACAGGGTTGACTTCTTGCTGTGCTTTTCTGTGCCGTGATAAACCGCTTGTATGAGTTTACGCGTGATGTATCGCGCTTTCCACGTGGTGTAAGGAAAAGTGTTAATTAAAAAAGTTTTTAAATAATTGTTGACGATAATTACTATGTCGACTTCCAAGGGTAGGAAGTATATATCAGGCAGCCAAAAGAGAAAAAACGAACGGATTAAACAAAGTTCAAATGAGAAGTTACGGAAGATTGATTATTTTTATGCAAATAAGAAAGAAGCTGCCGGTATTGCCGAAGCAGTATGTGATAATGTGCCGTTGGAGAAATCGGAGAATTTCGATAACGACTATTGCGAGGCGTCAACTTCTAAACTTTTATCCGCAAGTATTGGTAATGACATTGAAAATGTAACTCCTGCACCTGTGAAGCTAATTAGTAATGAGCCTGCTCATTACAATGCAATTTCATCGACTATCCCGGACGTTGTCACAGCATATCTATTGTTTTTAACCATACCGGTTACTGTGGCAACCGCTGAACGGTCGTTTTCCAAATTGAAGATAATACAAAAATATCTGAGAAGTAATATTTCGCAAGACCGCTTGCGAGGACTTTCAATTTTGAGTGTTGAGTGCGAGCAGGCTAGAAAGATTAATACACAAACGAGTATCAATGAATTCGCAGCAAAAAACATCAGGCGACAATCACGCTTTCTGTAGTAATGACTTTGTGGTAAGTGAAATAAAAAAATATCTAAATTTTCATGGAAAACGGCAATATTATTGGTATTATTCTAATTTCCATAGTGCACTTTTTTTTTACGGGGGGGGGGGCACACAAACACTTTGCGGGGGGGGGGGGGGGCGGGATTTTGCGCTACGCCACTGCATGCCTATAAGTAAATAGCCCACTACAAACCAAGGAAAGCACGGAAAATTAACACATTGTCAGTAAAACTATAATTGGTTTATCACGTATAACCAGGTCTTGGCCGCAATATTTGTATAATTTAAGAAAGTGCTACAAACGCGAGAAGAGTTTCTACCATTATGCGCGTATCGAAGCCGCTAGCATAAATCTTTCCGTGAGAGTAATTCGCAATCTAGAAGGTACCCATGATTTGGACCATACAACGTTACGTGCGGTGGGGCATTGCCGGCACATGCACTCGACTGTAAGTAGTGCTCGCCATAAACGCGTTCATTTCATCCCACCCTGTACGTAGCCAGGGCAGCGCCAAGGCAGCGCCAGGGCAGCGGGCCCGCCCCTTAGCGACTGAAAGATATCGCCCCGCTATAGGAAGGAAACGAGCATCGTTTTCTTCTAGCCGAAGATACGACGCGAGAGCAGAGACAGAACGGTCAGCCATTCAGCCCATCCGGTCTTGTCCACTTTAGCTTGAGCTACTTTATCAAGCTGGGCTTACAGCTTTATCCCACCTCCACCCTCATCTAACCAGATAGCTGGCTCGGATTCTGCCTTATGCAGTTAGGGGGCGCGCGCGCCTGCGCCCTGCGCTCGACGCCAAAGCAAACCCGTGGCGCCCAATGCAGACGCCGAAAAGCAAGACCAAGATTGAGAGGTGGTGAGAAAAACGGCGGCTAATATAAAGTTGCATGAGATGTCCTGTGGAAAAGCAGTTTGATGTTTATAAATATATCTATACCCGTTACATGCTTCGGTCTAGGTGATATTTCAGCCGCAATTAGTCGCATAGGAATCGTTTTATGTCGAATATTTAGCTATGGAAACGAATAAACTTCGATGTATTTGCTCAATTCGTTTTTCGCTGTGCTTGTATATTAGATACCTATACCTACTTATGGTTTATTAATATATATTACCTCTAGCAAGAGTACCTATAATATCAAACCAAAATTCAGTGTGTCATAGAGAGACTATAATATATAAGGAGGTGCAGGAACTCGAGAGGTCAGCGCGTGATGTTGGAATAAAACCCGAGGTCTGCAGCGCGTAACCAACGCACGACGAACGCACGACGAACACACGACCAACGCATTCGTCATCCCCAACGTGTTCCTGGTCGCCAAATTGTAAATGATTCACAGTCCAGGCGCTGTCGGCCAGCCGATCTTCCATCGCCTCCCCCCCCCCCCCCCTCCTGCATGCCCCGTCGAACCGCGCTGCATGCCTACACAGTCGTGTTTTTCCCCGCTCGTGGCCCTTTCACGGAATCGGACATATGATTACAAGCATCAACTAATTATTCGGTAATTCTCTTTCATCAAATTTCCCTTTGAGCGCGAAAAATTCACACACTTTGTCGCGCGAACCTTTTGCAATATAGAAAAACACACTATAACACGTCAGTTCAGATTTGGCGTAAAAAAGTATCACACATGGTTAGGTTCGGTGTTCGGTGTTCGGATCAAGGCGCGATAATCCCGGTGTTTAAGAAGAGTGCAGGAACAGCGCTGAAAAGTGGCGCTAATCCCGTATCCTATCACTAGTTTAAAGAGATTACCTAATTAGTGATCAGTGATTATGCATGACGATGCACTTCATAAAATAGAGTGCAGAGGTGTTGAATCATTGAGCGGGTGTCGTAAGTCTGCAAATCGTATATATAGCACAGAGGCTGACACAAGCCATGCACGGTGTACACGTGTAGGATAGGTATATACATGGGTAGGTATGTGTTATAGTAGTACCTGGAGTTAGGACGTCAAAATTATCCCGCGCCACTCACGGGTGGCCATAGATCAAGAGAGGTGAGGGAAACGAACTCCGACATCGCAAACAAACTGCATGCATTATAAACACATTGCTCTTCGTGTTGTGATGTTTAGAACGCTAATATAGCATGTCAAGTACACCATGAAACGCATTTTACTATAATGACACGTATGCTGCACTTCATTTCCTCAAAGCAATTGAAACAAAATGCAATTGTCCCTTACCATGTCTCAAAAGCCGAAGAAAGTTACAAATGCAATCAACTTCTGCAGTAAACTATAAACACATACGCTGCTCAGCGATAATAGACTTGATTAGCATAATATCAGCGAGTCACGCTGTTCCGTTCGCGATATTTTCCCAGCGCAGTTTTTCCACACCATTGGCGGGCATCGCGCGACATTTGGCGCCCAACGCGTTCATCACGGGCAGCATGCTATAACGCGCGCGTCGCGGCGCCCCCGCCGTCGCTCCCGTCGACGCCGAGGGTATATGTCGACGAAATGGGCCGGAAAGCGTCACGTCGCTGGATGCGCCCGGAAACGAGCACTTCAAGACGAGGCTCATGTTTTCTGCTAGTCCACGATCACCAAGTTATGCACATTAAAATGCCGTTTTATACATTTAGAGTAGCGTATTATCCTATCTCGCAGTTGTAAAGGAGAGGCGCAACTCGCAAGGCAGTATCGTAGTAATATTTATGGGGGAAGGCAGACACTGCAAGACTGTGTGCTTGCCCGTTACCTGGCTGGCTCCATTATACTTGAAAAGTTTACGTTTTGAGATAGCATTAGACGATTTACATAAAAGTATGGAAATTACGCGATATTACAACTTGCCCCTAACATTATAGCGTACTAGGATCTCGAGACTCGAGTACTAGAGCTGCAAAACGGATGAATTAACCAGTTGTTAAGACTTTATTTTATATTAAATTATAATCAGCTTCATATTCTAAGAATCTTCTTGCATGTCATATTATTAATATTTAACAAATCCTACAACTAAATCGACATTAATTTTTACACAAAATTAACATTAAATAAGTACCTATGCAAAAATCTCAAAATATACATTTGTGGATTCAGCGAGAGATGTATTATCCTAGCAACAATGAGCTTTTGTGAGCTGCTCTACTATACGATAGATCAGCAATGGTTTTGAAATCTTCATTTGAGCCCGAGCAGAATCCGGCACCTCCACTGCCCTGCCAGCGCCGGGCTGGAGTCGCCAATGTATGCAGCGCGGGCATGATGCGACGGGAGGTCGCTGTCGTCCCCCGTACCCACCCCGTCAGGAAGGAAGCGCGGGGGTTAAATGGCCCAATGAACGCGACTCAACAATGTATAAAAGCGTTATGGAAAGTTAACGCGATGAGCTCGAGAAAGACGTCGTTTCCGGTGGCAAGAGCGCGGGCCACGCAGCGCGCAGGAAGCGATTTCAATGCTGCTCAAACACCATAAGCGTCCTGCCGCGGGAGGCGCTGGGAGCAGACGCCGCGATTATGCTTGCGACAACGGCTTGGCGTTCGAAAGTCGAGCGATATTCTTCTGTAAATTAATACTCCGCTGACTTGAGTGATTGCGATTTCGTTCCGGATATCATAATCTCGACAAAAGATATGATGAGTCAACGATCAACTGTTTATAACCTCAATGTTGAAGTTGGAGCGGGGAGCCCATCAGAGCAAAGTAAACTTGTATCATATTATCTCGATTCATCGATGCGGTATTGAAAAGTAATTCCTGTCAAACTGAATATGTGCGGATCGGATCGTTCGAATGATGAGATTCATCTGCTCGCACCCGCAGTTTGAACAAGAGCGCGCACCGTCACAGTGCTGCAGGCGTCGAGACGGTGCCTCGACGTCGCACCCCTGCATCCTGCATCCAGCATCACGGAGCACGGTGCACGTGAGATTCGGCTCCAGTGACGGTTGAAGCCACCCGTTCGGCGAACGCGAAGTCGTGCACGCGGGAACCAATCCATGAATCAAACAACTGATTCATAGAAAGCAAACAGCATTTTTCCTGTACGAATTGTTTCTCTTTCAACGTCAAAACATAAGCATCTAGTCAGCGAGTAGCGCAATAATTGACAATTATTCATCAACCACAAGATCCGCTGAGTTACCTAATAAGATTTTCTCGCTGTCAATTGCGTAACGCTTGTGAATTCAATTGGTCGATTTGAAGTCCAAAAAAATATAGATTTTTTATATACGTACTGGCGCATCCCGCTGTATAAAATATAAAGCAACATTACTTTACTTCCCAGAAAGAAATACGTTTATGGGTGCATAATAAACCGTTTTGCACCATCAAAGTGGTTATACTTTCAGGCCATGGGGGAGTGAACTATGCATATTCTATTCATATTCAAATGATAATGCCACACACTAAAGGGAGCTGAAGCTGGAAGGATGAAAACAACTTCATCTAGCCAATTCTCCACCACTTGAGAGCCTCATTGTAGTCGGATGACAAGACAAAGAAAGTGCAAAGCGTGTGGGTGGACCTTCACTGCTAAGGGAGACACATTTCGTTTAGACCTGAGTGAGTAAGAGAGAGCTACGGATTATTTATTGTCACGGTAACTGTGGATCGGGCTCCAGCAATTACGAGAGCCCTGCCCCTCGTGGAGCCAGGCCCCGGCCCCCAGCCCAGTGGCATGGCGCTAATTTCACCGCCATTAGCATGTCGCCGTAACTGTTTGCCAGTGGTTCATTGTACGCTTGTAGCTGGCCAACGCAGTGATTTGCCAGCGCCCAGGACAGCGCGTGCCCCACTGACGACCATTATGGTGCAAGACTTGGAAAAAGAACCTTACAAAAGACTACTAAGTTCTAGTTGATAGGTTTATCTCATGATAATAATAGGAACTCAGTTTATTATGATCTAAGTCCTAGAATACGTTTCAAGCTCTATGTTTGGCACGGGGCAATATTGTAAGTCCTTTGGCCATTATTCATCGGAAGACATGTTTTCTAAGGATGTGTCCAAGCGTAGCTAAAAGCCTCCCATCCACTTAGCTGCGCCAAACCAAATGGAGCAATTACATCCGTGTCATTTGGGAAGATTGCTTGCATGGAACCGTCATCGTGGGATATTTATTGCGGCTATTGCAAAGATTTCGTGAAGAAGCTGGGCGCTTGTGGCCCTCAAATCTCAATCATAGATCCCAGATGGATAGCAAATAGTAAAGAAGGCGAAAAGAAAGAAAAGCGGGCGGGCATTTCGCAACTGTTCGCACAGGCGTATAGTAGAGGGAGTAGTAATTTATCTTTTAGTTCAACTTCAACCTCATCAAGTTTGAGTTCGTGCAATGCTATTTTTTCGTTCTGAAATGAGTTTGCTATGAGAATGTGATTTCCAGTGTAACAAATGGGTTGCTTCAATGGGAACATGAACACGAGACGAGAATCAAGTTAAACCCTTGGGGAATTATGTATAATATTTTTTCGAAGGCAAACAGCAATTGGAGTGGAGTGGTAGGTACAGGGTACTACGCCATTATACAATACGCAATAATGGGTCCTGCTCACTTGAGCATTAAACTCTTTCGTGGTTAATGGAAGAGGAGGATTTATATCAAAGATAAAAATATATTGTTTTGTTTTATTCAAGTGGATTCATTAATTTTTCTTTATCACCTCCCGAGAAGCGAGTGTAAATAAATCATTTCTGTTTTTAGGGTACCTACACAATTGATATTTTAATATTAAGTCAAATTGGTCAGAATGATTTATAGATTTAAACACGACTAGATTAAATTTGTATGGGTTAATTAGCAGAATTATTAATTCAATTTACTTCGGATTAACAATCTCCCATAGAACATACCTATGGATACCACCCACTTTTATCAGCAAATAAAATACCTCTAGAAGAAATGTATACCTACACATTGACTGAGAATTGTATTGTATTGTATTTTACTAGGGCTTCGCGAACGCAATTTGTGTTGCGTTGAAGATGAGCGTATGTAGCGGTTTGTGTATAGCGGATTAAAAGGTGCTTGCAGCAGTCACAAGAAAACCATGGAGCACCAAACCTGACCATTGCCTTCTCGAAAATTCTAATCACTTGAAAATGTATGCGGATTCTGACGTTCCTTTGTTTCTCTTCGAGGTCAACAAAGCTGGTAACCAAGGAAACGAAGGAAACCGGACTCGTATTGAATCAGCCGTCAAATCACGAAAAAAACACCACAAAAATGCTAATAAAAACCAATTGGAAAAACCTACCGAAATAAGATTTGCAGGCATGATAAATATGTATAAGGTCAACATGTTTAGAAGTTTTGGTGAAGTTATGTTCAGAACTTTGAAATTTACAGGGGTTCGAAATTCGGAAAAAATCGAAAAATTTCGTAAAAATTGATTTATAAAAAATTTACTGAACCGATCTTTTTCAAAAACGCAGGGGGTCTAAGTTGAGAACAGAGGTAGATACTCAGAAATTTTCATCCGTGTCGGTTCAGGCGTTTGGTCTGTAGAGCGCGCACAAACACACAAAAAAAAAAAAAAAAAAACATACACAAGTGACTTTTTTTTGGGGTAGGTGAAATTGAAGATTTCGCTCCGCTCGCTTCGCTCGCTACGCTCATCAAATAGTAGTAGCACTACACATATTAGAACAATTTATTTCCATAACAGATAAAAGGTTTATGGGAACACATAAATGTCCTATGATGGTAGTACCATAAGAGTAAATAATGGGGTTAATCTAAGGTACCAGGACCTAAATACCCTCTCCCCATATTACCCCAAGGAGAATGGATTTGCCTCTCTAAATTGGTTCCATCTTGCTAGATATAACAGACTCAAAAGTTTCAAAATTACCCAAAGTGCAGTTTGCCAAGGTAGAGCTTTACGATTTTAATAGGCTCAAGCACAGTTTCGATTGATAATTTTTTGAAGAGTTGATTCTAGCTTGGTACACCCCTAAGTAGACGTTATCAGTGAAAAATTATCCAAGTCTTGTGTCTTATTTCTTTCACAGGACAGGGGTGACCAAATTTAGTCGAAAATTGATCAATTAAATTTTTTTTTAAACAGGCCAAAAGTAGCTGACATCTCAAGGTCACACCATTAAAGTTATCATTCCAATATTTCTGTACCTTGTAGACAAAAGCCGTAAATAAGGGAAAATATGGCCCTTTTCCCAATTTTTCGTTGCACTTACATATAAAGGTAGATACAATACCTCTAAAAAAGGTAAAAAATTAAGAGTTTTGGGGTATGTTCTAGCATACCAAGGGAAAATTTTCGAAAAAAGGGCCATGTTCGCCCTTATTTACATCTTTTATCTACAACATACTGAAATATTGAAATGATAACTTCAACGATGTGGCCTTGAGAACTCGGCAACTTTTGGTCTGAAAGCCACTTTCTGGCGAACTGACCTGTCCCCTTAAACTATTGGCACTTTTCACTCACCACATTGCAACACTTCTTTGTTGTTTTGTCACTGCCACATTATTTTTCTTTTGAATACTAATTGTCAACAATCATCACCCATCAAATGTGTTCATGTTGAATTCATCCCCTTTTTTAAAATGTAATATGTACCCAAACTCCAAAGTAATGATACATGCATGACAGATACTAGATAGTGCACAGTATCTGATTCAATCTGATTATAGCTCTGAACCACTCAGGCATTCAAGATAGATATAGAAGATATCCAAACCATTATTCAGGTCATTCTTCCCTGGCCCCCTCTAAAGTCACAAGTTCAGCAAGATCCATTTGCTCAGAACATCTTCCAAGGAGCCAACATGCAGATCTTTGCTGAAATACTCCTGTTGCATCTTGTGTCAACACTGCTGCGTGAGCATGAACACCATTCCAAGCACCCACGTGCAATGCAGGTACATTCATAATCAGTCGTTCAATCATTTATTAGTCCCGCATAAGTCCTCAGTTAAGTCCTGCAAAGGAAGGCTGTAAGAAAATTTTGTTGTGGCTCCAACGTAATTTTTTCCACGTGTCCATGCCCAATTTCCCCTATTTCAGGGTTGGTTTGGGGGGAAAAACCGGCCCGAGCATTTCAAATAAAAAATCGTCTCAATACCTGCCCCACAACACAGAAATCCCATTCCCTAATAAAATGCCGTTGCTTCATTTTCCGGGCAGTTCTTTTCCAAAAGTCCATAGGTCTAAAAAGCAACCCCTCTGAGGCTTGAGTCTACCCAGCCGGTCAACCGGACCGGAACCAAGCGGCCCTTCGGGCATTTGCCCAGTCGCCTAGTGGGCCTATCCGACCCTGACCTATTTCCACCAAGTCCAAGCCTAGGAAAAAGTGACCAAACAATATATATAAATTTTCTTGTTAGTTGCACCCCAATACTGTTATACTCTATAGTTTTGTTATTTCTACAATCCTTTTGATTACAGCTATACATATTGTGCCTTTTGACAGAAAGTCCCCTTGCGTGTGTGTCTGCCAACTCACCATTCCAGGATCGGTCTGCGGCACGACAGGTTTTGGCACAAGCGTCTGCAAGTAGCTGGGAACTGCGACAGGGGTGGCGGGGGCGGGGGCGTCAATGGCAGTGGCAGCGCTCAACTGGCCCAGCTGGCGACTGGCCTCTGAACGTCGCATCTTCTCCAGCTCGATCTCTTGAGACAACAACTGTTTGCCGCTGTAGGTCAACGACCGCGGAGCTCGGCTCTCCTGGCTGGCAAACTGGCACAGCTCTTCGATGTTGCTGCAAATGGCATGCACAAGGTTTAAAAATCCTATAAAGATTCAATAATTAGTATCATAGAGACTTGCAGAGCTGATGTTAATGATAGATAAGTTATTTTGGAAGTGTTCTTTACAAATTTCTATCAACCCTTTAACTGCAATGACATGGCCTTTACAAGGAGTACATAGATAACAATTAATATTTAATAAATTATTATTCAAACATACCATAATTGAAATACGTAAGTAACTTAAATTTCAATCATTTGTTTCACCTTGACATCGGCCTCCCATCTGTTTCGGATTTGAGATGGTGCTTGCGTACACCATGAAAGCAAACTAATGTATCTCTGCAGAGCTTATGATAGGTGCAACTTACGGTTCTAGGTGATAGACATATGCGCCTTCAGGGGTTCTCTCTTGGATGTAGTTGAGGTTGAAATCGATCATGATGCTGATCACTTGCTTGAGTTCTTCCTTTTCTCTCAAGCTGTACAGCTGCGTGCTAACCTGCATCCAGTGCAATGTGTCAAACTACCGTCAAATATGTCACAACAACATTTCTAGTGTCCCACTCCCACATAAGAAATTCCCAGCATTACATTGCAATAACTATTTTGTTTCAAAAATTCGGATTTAAAAATTATGGCTATTAGATATATAGCAATAAATATCATCAGGATAATAGTGGAAGCCTATGGAAAGTAAGACAGACACAAGCAATCAATTTCATTACGAAACAATGATTTACGACATGTGAAATCTAGTGTTAAGTCCAGCATTACCTTTGCCAACAAGCCATAGGCATGACTATAACTATACACTGGGTCACTACAGAGTACAGACATCATCGCTTTCACCAGCTCTGGACTCCTCGACGACTAACCAGGACAGCGGATCACCACATAAGAACAAACTACTGCCGAATTAGCCTAGCACACAGTGGGATCCTTCAGCAAGCTTGAAGACTCTATAACAGGCTGCCTCTGATCATAAAGAGTGCTGAGTGCAGAACCAAGTTTGCAGAAGCCCTGAAGAAATTTCTAGTTAACAGAGAGTAATACATGGTGGAAGAGTTCATGGAGTAAACGTACGTTTGCTCCATGAACTCCTTTGTAGTGTAGAACTCTCGCTTGACGTCAAGCTCTGAAAGAAACTTAATTTAAACTTATTTGACATTGAACAATAGTATTTTTGTTTCGTCAGAAATTGAATAAATAAATCATCGATGTACAGTTGTCTATCTCTGCCGGCTAATGCAGACGCAGTTAGTTTGACAATCTAACTAGCATTGGTGTTTCTGTTGCAGCCTTTAATATGATGAACTAATGATGAAATAACGAAGAAATACTTAAATACGAGCACCTAAATTCTCTCCGCTCCACCCACGACCCTCGTGCCGTGGGATGTGTTTAGACTCACCGGTCGCAGCTGCGGCACCAGGACGTCGAGCAGGATGGGCAACGTGTCCAGGATCAGCTGTTGCCCATTGGTGAACGTGCGTACCTTGGGAGTCATCCCGTGGAGAACCTCTTTCAGCGTGGCCTTGTTGCGTGTGTCTTTCACGCTGTTCTGAAATCAGTAACTCAACCGTTTTCAAACACGCAAGGCATTCAGCAAGGCATTCACCTTTAAGCGCAATGCCTTTAAGCCAACTTCTTTGCAAGAGCTAGGAAGTAATTGATAGGGAATATCACAAAATGATTGCTGTCCATACAGGATTTTGTTACCCCACTGGCCAATCTCCAGGACTAGCCAATCCTGTAAACACATGCAGAATAAAGTTGACATACTGAATATTTAGGCACCGTCATATTTGCTGTATATTCCAAAATGTATGTCTAGGCAAACAATGCCCACTATAATATTTTTCGAGTTTTAGGATTTTTCATGTGGTCATGAATTTTAAACATTCTACACACCCCTATCTATGGTTCAATTGAGTATGAATATTTAATTACTAATTGCAGGCCTTGGTTCTTTTGTCCTCAAAGACATCTATTATTCATGTAATGGCAGTGGTTACATAAACTCATCATGCAGCACAAAAGAAATGCAGAAGAGCATAATATGATTCATATTGAGTACATTTGCTAGTCATCAATCACATAATATCAGCAGTGCTTATGCTTGAAACACTAATTGAAATTCATATCCTAAGCTTACAAAGTAGGAGGTAGCTGCCAAGCCATGATGATACAAACTTTACTGTGTCTACACATTTCTTTATGAGATAAGTTTTTAAATGGAAATGTTTGCAAGCTGTAAACTCTTTGGAGTGAATTACTGAGTAGAAATGAAACTCGAGTTTTCTTTCCTTTCCTTTCGCTTCATGCAAATGGGAAACTACATTATTCATCGACTCATTAACGCGAGACAAAAACTGCTTGCGAAACTCACTAAATGGATCCTTGAAGAAAGAAACGTATTCCTCAACGATGTGTTTTCAAATGAGAAAATGTTTTCATTTCATAAAAGAGTTTATAATTACCACAATGGATTGTGTAAAATTTTAAGAGGAAATTGTTGCAACTCATATAGCATAAATAATTCATTTTTTATCTCTGTACTTTTCAAGAAATGTAAGGCATCTGTCTGCAAAGAAAGGTAATTAATACTTAAATATTATAAGGTAATATTTATAACCTAGCAGTATCAAACTTTACTACAAAGAATTCCCAGCAAGTTATTGTGAAAGTTTTTGCTGCTACGGTAGGAACAGGTACGTACTGTAAATAAGTAAGTCCACTCACTCAGCTATTGTATGCACACTTCTCTTACACACCTAAACATTTGAAAGTATGAACCAGGATATTATAAAGGTATTACATCTGATCTGGTTCTCAAAAAAAAAGTTAATATATAGACATATATACAGTGCTTTTTTTGTGCCGGAACGAACCGGAACTCCGCCCCGGAACGCACCGGAACTACGTCCCGGCACCTCATCTCGGTACACTAAAAAAAAAACATCGGCGGGAATATTTGCGCTCGCCGATTGCTGGAAAAATCCAGCACTTCATTTCATGTTGAGAAGGGGAGTGTATTTGCACCTTTCTAATGGGCCCTCTGCTGCTAGACATGAGCTAAGAGTTTGATAACTTACAAGCCATGTGTTGAGCCAGACAAAAGGCTCTATGGCCATGGGCAGTTTTGAAACTCTTTGCATGTGTCTAGGAGCAGTGGGTCCAGGAGGAAAATGCGAATACACTTTACTTCTTACCGAGAAAAAAGATTTAGTGCGTCCGTGTTGTTTTTCGTGTGCCCGCTTGGTTACTAATTTTCACTGGTCGGTCCGTTAAACTAGATATGTCCCAAAGAATGAGATTACTGTTGCACTCTCACCTCATAGCCTGCACTGGGATAGTGAAGCTTGGGCCAGGCAAGACTGGCGAAGTTGAAGTGATGCGCCACGAATGCATACGGCAGGTAAGCAATGAGGAAGAAGTTCTGCTCTCCGTAGATGGACCGGTTCAGAACATCCGATAGACAGAACCACTCCAGGCTGTCCACAATCTGTATGCAAGATACCAAGCATTTCCATTGATGCAATAAACAAAATAGAGAACTCAAAAATTATTCTCTGTTCTGAAAGAATTGTCCACTAGATGTTAGAAGTAACAAGATAATGTTACCATGTGCAACTGGCAGGGGCAGACTGGGCTTGAGAATGGGCTGGTCACAACTCAGTACTGCATATTTTATTATTGATTTATTCTTCAAGAAGGTTCCTGTACTAAATTTGTTTTACTTATTACTTGACTGACTCATTATTCACGGTGCTGTTCGAAAACTAGGCACGTCATTGCTTATAGACGTAGCTATATAAAAAAAAAGCCAGAAATTCTGCAAAGATTTATAACATCCTCGAAATAATTTTTGATGTAGGTAATTCAGTAACTTTACCACCAGTTGATGACACCTTTCATTATTATTATTATTTATTTTTCTCTGTTTTGGCAATTTGCCTGTGAATTTGCACAGCAGGCGAAAATTTTACTGTTTCTAGAGTTTCTAGAGTCCAATGTTTTGTCTCAGTCCAGCAATTGCTGCTTGCAAAGGCATGCTTATGTAAATTCAGGGCAAATCAACCATGGTTATCAGAATAGGGAATCCTATTTTCAAATTTCCAATCATATTTAATAGAAAGTTTCGTAAAAATCAATCACGGGCACGGTCCAGTTATGGGACTCCGGGGAAGTAAACTGGCCTGATCCCCCAGTGGGGGGGGGGGGGGGGGGGGGGGGGGTATTTTACCCCCCAGCCCGCAGCCCCTCGCCCCCCCTTCCTATGCAACTGGTTGCAGTAGCCCACATGTGAGCACATGTTGGATTTCTACTTGTCGAACTTTGAATTCTATTAAAGCCACTAGCCAGAACAAACTACGCTTTTTCCACGCCCACCCGTGGGCTGGGTCCTTTCGAGCCCGTCAGAGCCCAAAACGCTCCGAGATGCCGAGAACAATACGGATTTGCAATACATACTGCGATTTACATCCGACAGGTCCAGCCCAAGGGCTCGAAAGCGTATGTGTGTATTGGCTAGTAGGGCAGGGTAATTGTTGGATTCTCGGAGGGTCCTATCCATGTGTCAATCGGTGGAGTGGATTTATAGAATGCATGGCTGTGCAGCAAATATTCGGTTCAAATTAGAAAGATATTATTATGTATTAATGAATTTGAAGGCAAACATTAAAGATGGGACCGGAAGAACATAAATTGTGACCGGGGCCCGGTACGGATTTCCGTACCAGCGTAACGGGCCAGTCTGCCCCTGGCAACAGGCACCATCTTTGCCAACAAGATATTTCCATTGAATATAAAAATGGTGGTGCAGTCCTCTCTATCTCTGTTCAGTACTATTGCACTTGGTTATCTTAAAATTTCTGCCAGTGCCTTCTATCTTACCCCTTCCATGCTGCTGTCCTTGATGTTCACCAGCGGATAGTTCTCGAAGACTCCTTGCCCGAGTCGGTCGTAGTCCCCACAGCTGTGCACTGTGTGCAAAGTGTTTCGCATTCTTGTCGACAGCGACATGTCACCAAACTTGGCCACTGGGCCTTCTAGGTCAGGCATCGGCTCAAGTTTGCCGTTGTAGTTGGAGTGTCCCCTCTTGGGACGCTGGATTTGGAAAATCTCCTGCCACACGGTGAACAGACCTTTCTGCACGTCTCTCTGTCCAATGCTGGCTTGCATAACGTCATTCATCTTCACCTCCGCCTGTCCCTTGCCCTTATTTTTCAGAAAGTGCAGAAGCGAGACGCAAGAGCGGATGTCGTTTTGGCTTTTCTCTGCCATCGCCAGTAAGACACCGAGGTCTGTTTTGATGTCTTGCTTCCTTGCAATTTCCAGTAATCGTTGAGCTAGTCTGAAGTGGTTCAAAGGTTTTTGGTAAATCCTGGAGTAGTACATAGGGATATGCAGGTTTTAACTTTTTTGCAATCCATATCTTGTAATCCATTCTCTCATCTTTTTTTTGCAAAAATAGATTAGTTAAAATATATTTAATATTTATTGCTTCACTCTACCTGGTGCCAAGAGTAGGTGGGAAATTAACCACGAAGCTGATCATTCGCAGGGGGCGCAACGCAGGCACATAAACATCATTGCAGATGCAGATGATGGGCCGTTTCAAAACTCCAGCTCGGCCCTTCCTCTTTCCCCGGCCTTTGCCGACATCCTTGCCCGTAGCAAACTTTACCAGCATCTCGATAGAAGCCTGAAAAAATGCGACAACAATTTATTGACAGATGCATGCACAGATTAAACAACAGCACACTCTTTAGACAGGCAAAAGAATTATTGGATGTGACACTTGGAGCCTTTTGAAACCAAGCAAAGAAAAGCAGTTCTCACCGCAGGAGCGCCGTCAATCTCATCTAACACCAGGCAGTTTGGCTTCTTTTCGCCGAGCACGGACCTCATCTGCGTTGCTGCCAGAAGTGCCGTTCGGAAAGCCTCGGGAGTTCTCTCATCACTGGCATTCACTTCAACCACATTATACCTACAAAACCAATGGAAACATAGTTCAGAAGAATATATATAGCAAGATGCATCTTTCTATCACTGAGGGGATTTTTTCAAGATACTACAAGTGTACTTATATAAACTTAAATTGAAGGGCTGTGAGGGCAGTGAATTAAACTGAATGATTATTGTGTAATGAAGGAAGACCATTTTAAAATGTGTACACTAGAAGATTTAATGTAAATAGCAACATTTCAGAAAATAGTATGTACCTACCCTGCATGCTTGGCAATGAGATGTGCCAGCGTTGTCTTGCCCAAGCCAGGAGGTCCGCAAAGGAGAGCCATCTTGAGCCGCGGACAGCCGTTTTCATCAAGTTCATCGACATCTTCCGCATTGGACGAGCCACCTATCGTCTTTGCAAAGCGGTTTACCTTATTCCCTGCAAATTTTTTCTTCTCTGCTTTGAAAGGCTTAGCCTTTTGACGCACCTTTTTCTCCCTATTGAACACGACTTTATCCCAAAGTTTTAGCCAGTGCAGGAGCGTTCTGTTGGTGCTCTGTAAAATGCGTTCAATAATAATCATGAATTTTGCAATAAATGAGTCAAATCAATACTAAATGAAGTGGCAACTGGACTTACTTCATCACTCAACAGATCCATGTAGCTTTGTGGCTTATATTTTTCAACCCAGAGTTGTGAATTATTATCATTTTCTTTTCCTGTTGGCTCCACTATGAAAATATCCAGTGCAGCGTCAAGTTTGAATGATTCTTGGTCATCCAACTTTTTTTGAATCTAGGCAATGAGTGCAAATTTAGAACTTATCATAAAGAGGTAAGATGGTGGTTAGCTTGTTTTCTTCTAGATCATTTTGGAGGCTTAGAATTAGCATCATTCTTACCTGGCCAATTTTAACTTTTATTTGAAATGTATTTAACATCATTACAAATTTCCTCAAAAATGTATTCTAAGTTGCCAGTACAGAGGCATTTCTGCTATCCTTATTATCAAATGCCCAACAAGTATGGTAGGTATAAAATGTATTTCAAACTTCAAACAAGTTGGAATAACTTACAATGTGCTCCGCTTGCCGCCTGAGAGTGGCAAACGGAACCGAGAGCAGTCCTATGTGCCGCTCAGATTTTGCAGACACTCTGTCCACCGCCTCATTGTAATAATCCTCTTGGCGGTGGCGGACGTAGACTCGGTCGCCGCTCTTTGTTTTCAGGGTTACGAACGGCCATCTCGGAACTCGAGAAGTGATGTATGAAGTCTTGTTTTGTTCCTGTTTATCCCGTAATCTTTGTGCATTCCCTGTGTTACGAGTAGCTTTCAGGCTGAGCTCATTAACTTTGCGTCTAGTCAATATCCGCTTGATTAGCTCTTCGTCTGATTCTGATTTAGGTTTTTTTGCTGAAATATCAAAAGATAAATTGATTATTACTTTTATTAATTTTACTAAAAATTATTTAAAATAATTAGTTTCAGAAACTAAACAAAATAGTTGAAATGCTCACAAGGATAATCGAAGTCGTCATCGTACTGCAAATCACTTATGTCACCAAACAGTTCATTGAATTTTCTCTTGCTTGTCTCAGCATCGGAGGCAGCCTGATCGATCCTTTCTTTCAAACTTAGTTTGCTGGCATCAGATGAAGTCAAACCAACTGCAGAACCATTTGACTCTTTTCTAACACCTGAGCGGTGCAGATCAGTACCTGGTATGACAGGTGAAAACTTTTCAAGAATTTGGTCTGGGGCCGTACTCGTGCTTGCTACAGAGTAGTCTGGAATGTGTTTGCTACTCCTGGGTATGGGGGGACTGGTAAAATCAAGAGATCGCCGTGACTTTGCAGGTGGCTGTTTTTCCGATTCCGCTAGAAAAGAAGATTTAATACTTAAGTAGGTACCTACTATTCTATGAAGACAAACTTGTGTATAGTATGTAATCTAGTGCAGGGGGTAATTTCTGTAACATTTGTGACTTTGATTCACACAATAGCCCCCCAGGTCAATGGGTAGGTATGGAATACCTACCTACCTCCTCAATTGATACGTACTTAAATGCTGCCGTGCCCGGTGCCAGCGCCATAATTTATTTGATGTTGTTAATAGAATAGCATGGGTAGAACTCTTGGGTACTAACCTAGAGGTCCACGGTAAGATATCAAAAGCCAAATCAACAACATAATAGTTTACCTTCCAGTTCCATCATCCGCATATTTTCCATTTCTTCTTCGTACATCATATCAAACTCATCGGCAGGGTCAAGATAGTTCTCCATCTTATGTTAATTAATATATCTAAGAATATGAAAATGTATATTTGCAGATTAATCAGGCAACACACAAAAGTGCCAAGCCGAGACCGCACAAAATGGGAATGACTAAGCTTATAATTCCCGAATGTTGGGCAAAAGTTCTCAAATATCACCTATTTATTTATGAGGAGAGTAATATCACTATTTTTTACTCTTATAAACGATCAACACAACACCATTATTAATTTCAATCGCTGGAAAATAATATTTATAGTGATAATATTTATGGGACGTGGTGGGGTTATGTTGAACAGGAAGAATGATTGGGGACCAAAAGTCGTGCACATATGCCAACTGAATGTTTTTGGTAACTAAACCAGCCATCAGTATATTATACCTGCAGTATCACTATTTGATAATCAGACACGGTGTCTCCAAAGCCGAGAAAGTTATGTCCAAAAGATAAATTTCCACACACAACAGTTCCCTGAGCGCTGTATATTACCGCGCTTTAATCCTATTGGCCACTCATATCCATTAGGGCGGCACTTAGTGCTGTCATCACCACGTGGAGAAGTTTGAACCATTCCGTTGAGCTAAGTTTCCAAAAGCATACTAAAAGTGCTGCAATCCAAGCACGGCGAGTGCTGAATTGACTTTTGCCAAGCCAGGAAAAGGAAGGTTTTAAAAGATTTGCAAAAGATCTATATCCGTTTTACCTAACTACAGGTAAGAGCCCTAAAGGCAAGGCAGCCTACGGCCGCGGGCAGAGAATCGTAAGCGGCCTGTGGCCGTTGCGCATCTGGTGGACAAAACGCCTCACGGACAAAGTGTTTTGCATGAGATTTTTGGCCTGTATCATGTATATAAATATCACACAATCTAACAAAATAATAGAAACACAAACCTGACACTGGGTAAGGAGAAAGGACTACGTTTCATGAAATATAACATCAGTTCTGTATATTATGCAATACAAAAATATCTTTTATAGTGTGTATGCAATCAAATTGTGGATTTGTCACAAAAAGGCAAATTAACGATAAATCTAGGAAAAAACAAAACTCTTAATACTTGCGTAGCATTTGTCTTGTTGATGATACTATGAATAGTAACTGATAAGTAATTACAAGTTAATATCAATAACATACATTGGGTAAAAGGGATGACATTTCTTGCTCAAAACTTACTTCCATTCTCAGCAGGCCTAGCTCGATGAATTTGTCGGACACGTTTATCGGTCACGCTTGATGCGTCAAGAAAAGATTAAGTTGGCATGGTATTCTTAAGAATAAGCTTTGGAAGTTTGTCGTATGTTGATGGCCTGCATCTTCTGAAAGCAATCCTCTTCAGAAAGACACAATCAATTATACAAACTTTTGACTCGGAAGTAAAAGGGTACTCTTTACAGCAATAATGTTCATAATTACAACTATAACACATGTACGCCTGACTTCTTTTCTTTCGGAAGTTGAAAAGAGCAGTAAATCGATAGCCGCTTTAATCTAGATAGTAAACACTAACATTTTGGAATATTTATTATTTATAATTTTGCCACACCAGGGAACATTCTGATTTCTAACATTTAGAAAAATCAGTGATTTCCAAACAGGCCTTTTGAAACTGAATTCTGAAGGTAGATGGGCTTTATTTTGATTACCTATTATAATTATAAAGTAGATTGGAAATGTTTACTGCACAGCAGATGATACAGCACCATTGGCAGAGTAGAGAAAACGCGTCGCTACCGAGCCAAAGCAACTAAAAACTTGGTTACAAAGAAAGCAGACACGATGCTTGGAAATTTCGTCACACATTTGGCACTTGTATGGCACAACACCAGCATTTAGTCCAATTTTTTTATGAACCAATCAAAACTTTGTACTTTTACTTGCTCACATGAAATTAGACTCAATTTAGGGAGAAAAGAAAAGTAATGATTAAACAACTTGTCATCAACGAAATACAAACTAGTTTGCCTTGTATGTTATTGATACAAATTACAAATTATTGCAATTGCAAAAAACAAGAACATTGTACTCTTGTCTGAATTATAGACTTCAGTCGGTGGGCAACTTAAACACCAATAGCTAAATCAAGATATACTGATGCCTCCCTCCTAGAAATGTTTGAGAAGTAAAACTTATTTCCAATTGAAATGGCAGGGATCGCAAAGCATCCAGTTAAGTAACTGCCGGTCGCAATAACCAGTTGGTGAGCAACATATAAACTGCAAACTTATTAAAACCCGTTGTAGTGGACTAAAACCAGTGATCATCCCCTTTATTGGCAATGCAATTAGGAAATCAAGAGATATTTGCAGAATGAGTGCTCTGTACATCGGCAGTCTTACCCATGCACTTCTAGGTTGCAGGTTAATTATAGGAAATTGTACATCATCTTTCAATCATTCTCAAATGTCGTTTCGATTTCTAAATTACTAAGCTTCTCATTGTTTAACTACCTAAAAAAACGAAAGGACAGTATCTATACTTCGAAACGCTATGAGTATATACAGGGTTTAGCAAAACTGGGGGACAGGAATGCTGGTCATTGCATTTCTATAAAAATATTTTTAAGACTAACTTGTCATGATGGTAAAATAATGCAGCAAAAGAAAAACCAATATTGTAAATTCACTGGCTGCAAGGAGATTTCAAAATACAACCAAACTAAATCTGAAAAAGTTGTTCTACACTGAACATCAGATCAGATTATCAACATAAAATATTTATCCATCTGTCCAAACTTAAACTTAATAACAGATATAAGATTGGTTGCAATACAGACACCATTGAAGTTTGATCCTGGATGTTACCTCAGCACAGCATTAGAAAACCTGCCTAGTGTTTAAACATAGAAATGAATGGCAAAATAGATTTGAAAAATCTTAAGGTGGGATGATCACCTTGACCAAAGAATATCTACCAAACAATTTGTTTACTGGCAAACCCTTAGGAACAGCCCCACCAAAATAGATCACCTCCTAGGTAACACTTAAGTATAAAGCTTTCAAATTAAGAAAGAATATTTTTGTGCTACGATAACTTTGGCTTAGTAACGTCGGAAACTATGGGAAATTATGGTTACCATGGAAACAAATACTTATAGTTGCAGACGTTATTAATTAGCCAAACCAATAACAGCACAAAAGTGATTCTTACATAATTTGATAGCCTTATATATTAACTAGGAGGTAGTAAGCTGAGGCTATCACTAATAGTTTGCCTATAAACTGTTTGGTACATATTCGTTGTCCAAGGCGATCATCCCACCTTAACTTGCACAACATTTTGACAAAGAACAAATGCAAAAAGTATGACAAATAAAGCTTTAAACTCTGATTTTCAAGAAACTTCTACAGCAATGTAACAATTTTAAACTAATAATGAAAAAAAAAAGATTCTACATTGAAATGTCTTCTGATTTAGAAATAAAACATTGAATGAATTCTCCTGCTTGCTTTTAAATTCCACCCAGCTATCGAGCAAAAATGGCACCACGATTACCTAAGTAACAACCGTAGAAAACCTATGCCCTACAGCTATGAGATATTGTAAGGGAACCATTGAGATTCGACGGCAGCCACTCACAAGGCTCACTTTGAATGAAGGCAGGTTTTGGCACGCTGGAACAGTCGTCATTAACCACAACGTGACCTCGCGGCCGACTGTCTACAGATAGTAGAGCTGATCGGAGAGGCTTTCGGCAGGCTGGCGCTTCACGTTCTGCCCCACCAGCTGTGCCAACTTGTGGGCGTACTGCAATGGAAACATGACGGTATTTCAGAGTGATACTTTTCGAAATTTACATTTTGGACATTTTTGGGGGCCATTCATCTTGCCATACATATTGTTATTAGAATTACTTCGGGTACTCAGGTACTCGGTTCCTACCCGATTCCGACAGGAACCAACTTCAATTTCAGGAACAGAGTAATTTGTTTTTTGCGCCAGAGGCTAAAATACGAAATTTAAACGTTTCCACAAGTTGCAGATAGATGGCAACAAGATATTGCAGTAGTACCAACTGTGCACGTCTGGAGCGCTAGTGTCGCACTAAGGGCCGATTTTACAATGTTTTTCAACTCGGGGTTAAGCGTCTAACCCATAGAAACAGGTGAATTCCACGGCTTTCTATTGGCGGTAGCGACAACAAATAACATAACTCCTACTTTAACTCTGGGTTGAGGCACTTGTAATACCGGACCTTAGCGCTAAATTTTAAACCTACAAATTTCATCATTGCTTTTGCCACAGAATTTACTTTCTGTTTGGTGGAGGGTAGATTTTTCTCGAGCGGAAAAACTCAAGGGATTTGAAAACCCATGCAAATGAGTTATTTAAATGATTTCATCAAAATAAATAACCCTACAATAAAAAAATAATAATTTAAAAAAACATTTTTTTTGTTTTCTGCGTTGATTTTTTTTTGGTTTTTTTAATTTTTAGGAACTGGTTCTTGGCGCTAAGTACTCAGTTCCAAGAAATAGGAATCGATGTCATCCCTAGCTGCTATACCCTTCTTCCTACTCCAAATTGTTATAAAACAAAACTGGTATTTCAGGGCCTGTTATGCATGGTGATCAGTGATCACTGATCACAATAAACACAAATTGTTTATAAACATGTTTTTATTTCAGATGTTTACCTCTACAAAGCAGCAATCAATCATACAAAGTGATTGCAGTGCTGTAAGCAAACTACCCTAACCCCACTTGACCTTGAGCAATTGCATTCTCTTCCAACTATACAGATCGACCCAAAAATATTAACTCAAGTGCAGCCACGCGAAAAAAAACAACCTCGGGTCTCAAATTCGTCCCGCGTACCTACCCGGTCTGGGCGATATATTTTGATTTTCACACACGATGGATCGAGGAAAGCAGATTAATGCGGAATTTAGAGCCGGCCGAAAGTTTCAATGAGAAATGTTCAATCCTATAATATGGGAGTGGCTCAGGTCCCGACCGACGGCACCCACGGCATTTTCTCTAGGTCCCGACCTCCACATTGCGCAAGACGGCTCGTTTCGTCTCTAAACCACATTGCGCACAAAGCTAATGCTGAAAAACAATCAATGGCGGTTCCAATCCAGTTGTTTTTGGCCACGAAACGTGAAAATTTGCGTCATTCAAATTACGGACAGTTCACCGCTTTTTGAAAATTTATCATCCACCAATTCACTGCTTTTGGAATCTTTAAAAACGAATTTCAACAATTTTTGTCACCACAAATACCTGCCTCTGCCTATCATTGATTTGAAAATCAAAATTTGTGTCAAACCGCTTCAACCACGGCCACAGAGTAGTGAAATGATAATCATTAATCATGGTCAATCAGGGGGTGTGATGTGGAGATGATCAGTTGGCAGATGCTGAGACCTCCCTTCAGCTTTAATTAATGTGACTTCTAATAGGGATGAAAGAAAGTGGGACAGCAAAGACAGAGCCTTAGCAGCCCTAGGATTAACCAGCCAACATCGATTCTAAATCCTGCTGCGAATTGCGGCTTCACGAGCGACGAGCACTAACCTGAACAGGGGCCGGCACCCGGATGGTGCCCGGCCAGTTGTAGTACAGGTGGCACAACTTGTAGGTGATCCGCTGCAGGTGGTCCACCTTCATGTTGCAGTCGTCGTGAACGACCACATAGTGGGTGGGAGTCACAGTGCCCTGCGAACAAACAACACAGGGGTTAACATCCAAATAAATAACAAATAACATCCCCATTGCCATAGCAAAAAAAACGACTAGCCATCTAGCAAAAAAGAAAACACACATAAACAATACACTGAAATTCCTTCAGGTAAACTGCCGAAGCATTTCAAACAAAATTGAACAATTCCACTCGGCAATAGAGCTCCATACTAGAGATGGGATTTGCTTGTTTTCCGTCGGCCCGGCCAGACACCGGCCCGACCGGTCGTGAGTCCGGCCCGGCCCGAGGCCCGACGGGGCTTACAATTTTCAGTCCGGCCCGGCCCGAAGTATTTGTCCAAACGTAACATCTGTCCGAGGCTGTCCGAAAGTCCAAAGCTGTCCGAAAGTCCGAGACTGTCCGAAAGTCCGACACGGTCCGAGAGTCCGACACGGTCTGAGAGTCCAACACGGTCCGAGAGTCCGGCACGGTCCGAGAGTCCGACTCGGTCCGAGAGTCCGACACGGTCCGAGAGTCCGACACGGTCCGAGAGTCTAACGGCCCGAAGCCCGGCCCAGCCCGACATATCAGATCCGATGCCCCATTAGTTCCCCTTCCGCTTGCCCAGTGCAAAATCAAAAATGTTCTACATTTGCCTCTAATATCTTATTCAGTAACTGGAAACTATCTTCTCAATTCATAGTAGGTCCTTGTTCAACACTGTCGCATAGCTTTGTCGGCGCTGACCGACAAAGGGTAGCGGCGCGACGTTGTCGGTACTCAGAGCACTATGGAATGACTTTGTCTTAGACCAGGAAGCTATAAGTAGAAAGTCCGACAGGCCCGACAGTCCGACACGGTCCGAGAGTCCGACTCGGTCCGAGAGTCCGACTCGGTCCGAGAGTCCGACACAGTCCGAGAGTCCGACACAGTCCGACACGGTCCGAGAGTCCGACACGGTCCGAGAGTCTGACTCGGCCCGAGAGTCCGACGGCCCGAAGTCCGGGTCGGGTCCGGCCCGGCCCGACATCTCAGATCCAAGGCCCGACAATTGCAAAAAAAATCTGTCCGGCCCGGCCCGAAAGTCGGGCCGGACTCGGGCCGGGCCGGACTTTTGGACCGTTCGGACTTTTTTCCCCATCTCTACTCCATACCCCAGATGTTATAATAGGCACAGAATCCTGGCTCACAGAACATATCATGAATAATGAAATATTCCCAAAGGACCTTCAAATTTATAGACTGGACAGGGAAAGAAAAAGAGGTGGAGGTGTGTTCATTGGCATAAGGTGCAAAATACCCAGCACGCTTAAGTGGACAGACCACACTCATGAGATAATGTGCGTGGAAATTGACTGTAAACCAAGGAAGATATTTGTGATCGGAGCCTACAGGCCACAAACTACAAATACAATCCAGTTCATCGAATCCCTTGAAGCACATCTCAGTAATTTATGAAGAGAGGGCCCAGCAACTCACTCAATTATTATTGGGGGGGATCTTAATCTTCCACAAGTTTCCTGGGCACCAGAAACTGAGTCAAACTGCACCGTCGAAATCGCCATAAATGACCTACTCAGTGAACATGACATGATCCAGGTCATCAATGAACCAACTCATGCCCCTGCAAACATCCTTGATGTGTTCCTAGTGTCACCACCTGAAATATGGTCATCAAGTGCAGTTGAACCAGGAATTAGTGACCACAAGATCATCACATTAGAAGTGTTGACCGATGTAGCTGTCAGCACCTGCCCACCAGTAGGGAGATCCACCTGGTCGTATTCCAAGGCCGATGTGGAGGGTATCACTCACTTGCTGTTAGATGAGTTCCCAAAGTGGTCCTCACAGGCTGGAGATATAAACACCTACTGGACATCTTTCCGAAAACTGCTAGAATCAGCACGCTCGAAGTTTGTCCCGGAGCGACAACTTAAAGTGAACCCAGATCCAGTTTATTATAATATGGAGGTCAGTAGGCTGAAAAGACAATGCCAAAATGCCTACCCAGAAAGGAAGACAAAACCTGATACCTACAAAACACTGGTTACAGAACTCAATAAAGCTAAAGAAGATGCCCTTGACAGCCATGTGTCAAAACTACTAAAAGTCGCCGATCCAGGCAACTGGAATCAGTTTTATAAACATATCAAAGGCAAGAAGGGCAACTATAATAGTGTCCCTACCCTGACAACCCCTCAGATCGTGGCAGTCACCGACCCAGACAAGGCAAACCTCCTGAATACTGCCTACAAATCAGTATTCAATGCAGATCCGAAATGGGACATTGTGAACCACACACCACAAGACACTGATGTCCCAACTCCAAGCTTCACAGTAAGCAGCGCATCAATCGAAAAAATCCTCGTGCAGCTTAAGCTTAACATCGGTGCTGGTCCTGATGGTGTCGCATCTCAGATGCTAGAGGTAGCCCGATTGGCAGCCGTCCCGTACCTGACATTTATTTTTAACATCTCGATAAACAATGGGAAAATACCTGCGGATTGGCGAACAGCCACTTTTCACCCTGCCTTCAAGAGTGGCCCACGAAATAACCCTTCAAACTCTAGACCCATCAGCAACACATCCATTGTCTGTAAAATCTTGGAAAGGCTAATCGTGAACTACATCCACTCTGTCTGGACTGAAACTAACTGGCTTTCTTGTGACCAACATGGGTTTTGGAAAGTGTACTCGTGTGAGTCCTCACTATCTGGCTTCACACAAGAGCTGGCAGAGAATCTAGATAAAAGGAAACAAGTTGATGCAATCCTAGTGGATTTCTCCAAGTCCTTCGATATCGTCCCTCACAGCCGTCTTCTAGACAAGTTTTCCGCAATGCACCTCGATGGAAGAGTCGTTAAGTGGATTGGAGAATTTCTCACTAATAGAACTCAAGTGGTTCGAGTTGGTGTAGCAGATTCCCTACCAGTTGACATCACCTCCGGCGTACCTTAAGGCACCGTGCTGGGGCCAACCCTCTTCCTGGGGTTCATAAATGACATAGCTGACAAGATAAGTTCGCCCATGAAATTGTTCGCTGACGACCTTATCATATACAAAGTGATCGAAGAGCTCGGTGACCAAGACAGCCTCCAGAGAGATGCCGATAGCTGTATGAAATGGGTTGAAGAAAACGGCATGAAGCTAAACGCAGCTAAAACCAGGGATTGGAACCGGAACCCCGAACCGTTTGGAACCGTTTGAAATCAGGAACCTTAACCGGAACCGGAACCCTTACACAGAAAATAGTAAGAACCGAAACCGGAACCGGAACCGAAATAAATAGTTTCGGTTCTGTTTCGGTTCCAAAAGGTTCTTTTCGGTTCCAAACTTGGCCGACTTTTCCAATTTTATGCCACACTAAATTTATTCTTTGAAGATTTGATGTGTTAACTATTATAAAACTTCAAAATTTCTGTTGATTTCATATGAAAAAAAAAGTATTTGCAAATGTTCTTCAGGCTTAGAGTGAGTCGCCGGCTGTTCGTCTTAAGCTTATAGAACGCGTGATTTCAGCTGAAACCAGCACCACACTTGAGCGATATATTTTATATTTACGTTCGTATAATTTACTTTTCATTTAGAAGTTAGAATAAATGGTATTTCTTGATAGCCAGAAATATCTTGATTTCTGTGGCTGCTGGCAATCTGATTTCAGAGATATGGAGAAGGGATTAGCTGCTATGCAATGTTGTGTGAAAAAGTATATTCCGAATAATTAATATTTAAAAACATTAGCGAGAGAGAGTGAGAAACATATAGCAAAGCGACGCACCACAAATAATTTTGCAAAGCTTGTGGATTTCGTACAAATAGTGAAGCTGCATGACTCCCGACATATTTGATAATAATAATTACCCAAAATCGGTTTTAGTTAATTACTCATACCAATCTCTCTGATCACTCTAACACATGGCCGAAACATCATGTTCAAAGAGTCATTGCTTTAAAAAATTTTGGTCCTAGAGTAATAATATAATAGATCAGTATTTTGTGCTTGACCAACAATGTATCGTGAAAATAGTAATTATGATGAATTATGAATATACCTACCAAACATGTCAAGAACACAGCAATATAGCATTGTACTTTATCTTGATTCAAATCACTGTGAAATTGATCTTAAAGTGACAAAATAGTGTCAAAAAAGCACTCTCTGAACCAAAGAAAGTATGTAAGGGATTTTTTTTTTTTTTTAGAGTGCATACAAATTTGGAACCGTTTGAAGTTTCGGTTCCGCAGGAACCGAAACGACTCAGGAACCGGAACCCGAACCCGAACCCTTTGAGATCAACTTTGTTGGACCGGAACCGGAACCGTACCCGGAACCGTAATGAGTTAAGATTCCAATCTCTGGCTAAAACACAAGTCATTAGCTTTACCACCAGTAAAAGCCCTGTACCAACATCCTACCAAATAGACCAGCAGCAACTCCAAAAATCAGCTACATGTAGATATCTCGGCATAACGCTAACATCGATCCTCTGCTGGTCCAGCCACATCAGAAGAACAATCTCTAAGGCAAAGAGGTCCCTCAACTTTATAATGCAAAACCTGAAGGGCAGCCATACCAGGACCAAACAACATGCATATGTTTGCCTAGTCCGCCTCCTGGTCGAGTATTGCTGTGGGATCTGGGATCCGCACTTTCCACTCGCCGATCAATAGTTGCACTCCGCTATCTCCATAAGGCGCTGGCGGGTCTTGCTGCTTGGAAAGATCTGGCTAAGTTCACACAAGCAGGCAAACACCAAGGACGCCTGGACCACCAATACAAACTGTACCTCAAACACTACAGTACAAACATTGGACGGTACTCCCTCCTCGGTCGTACCTAAAGAATGTGGAACGAGCTGCCAAAGGAAAGCATGAAAGGGTTTCCTACTCTAATAGAACTAAACAATATTTGTAGATCTGTATTTAAATGACTAACAGCCACCGGAATTGTATGTAACTGTAAATATGATGATATGTACCTAACTCCTAAGCTGGAAAATAAAAACTAAAATGAAAAAAATGGAAGGTACATTAACTGTCTGTCTGGGATGTTTCCTTCCATAGACCCTCAGGGGTGGCTAGTGAGATAGTGCTGCTTGGCTTCCCACTCCTGATTTTTGACTGAATTTATCACTAGGGCGAACGCAATTTGTGTTGCGTAGAAGATGAGCGTAGCGGTTTGTATATAGCGCAAAAAAAGATTAAGGCAAGAAGCCTATGCAAATCATGGAGCAGCAAGCCAGACCAATGCTTTCTCAAAAATTCTGATCACTTGAAAATGTAAACGATTCTGACCTTTCTTTGTTTCTGTCCGAGCTGTCGGGTAGCGGAAATATGCTCATTTTGAGATCATTGAGCATTGTGCATGTTAATACATAGATGTAACTCATACCCAAGGGTTTTTATTGTTTTATTGGGTTGGTTTTTATTGGGAAAAATCTGGTGTGATGCTTCGATTTGGTTTCGATGGTTTCTAAAGGCAAATCGAAATTGGCAACATTTGAAAAAAATACGCACTTTTAAATAAATTTTCATACTTTTCCAAACTTGCCTAATTGTCGAATTTTGCTCTTTTTTCTGCTTTGAAAGTGAAGGGTGTGGAGGATTTTCTTGAAAAATGCAGGGGGTCTAAGTTGAGAACAAAAGTAGACACCCTGAAAATTTCATCCCACTCGAAGCAGGCGTTTGGCCTGTAGAGCGCGCGCAAACACACATACAAAAAAAAAAAAAAAAACACACACACCAAGTGTTTTTTTTAGCAGTAGTGAAATTGATGATTTCGCTTCGCTCGCTACGCTCATCAAACATAAATAACTAGGGCGAACGCAATTTGTGTTGCGTTGAAGATGAGCGTAGCGGTTTGTATTTAGCGCATAAAGAGATTGAGGCAAAAAGCCTATGATAATCATGGAGCAGCCAGCCAGACAATTGCTTTCTCAAAAATTCTGATCACTTGAAAATGTGAACGATTCCTACCTTTCTTTGTTCCTGTCCGAGCTGTCGGGTAGCGGAAATATGCTCATTTTGAGTTCATTGAGCAATGTGCATGTAAATACATAGATGTTACTCATGCCCAAGGGTTTTTATTAGGTTGGAGATATATTTCTGCCGCGGACTTACTTTCAAAAACTTGAAAACGATTGACAAAAGTTATAATATCTGTCAAATTTTGAAGTCAACTTCAAGTAAAAAAACCTGGTGTGACGTTTCGATTTGATTTCGATGGTTTCTAAAGGCAACAATCAAAATTGGGAACATTTGAAAAAAATACACACTTTAAAAATAAATTTCCGTACTTTTCCAAACTTGCCCAATTGTCGAATATTGCCCTTTTTTCTGCTTGTGAAGGGTGAGGAGGATTTTCTTGAAAAACGCAGGGGGTCTAAGTTGAGAACAAAAGTAGACACCCTGAAAATTTCATCCCACTCGAAGCAGGCGTTTGGCCTGTAGAGCGCGCGCAAACACACATACAAAAAAAACAAAAAAAACACACACACCAAGTGTTTTTTTTAGCAGTAGTGAAATTGATGATTTCGCTTCGCTCGCTACGCTCATCAATTATTGTTAAGGTTGTTTGTTTTTGTTTGGCAGGAAGTCTCATGGGGAAAGAAGCCAAATATGTTCAAGAAATCAGATAAACAAATAGTGAAAATGTGGGATGAACTGTGTCAGATTTAGGGATCCGAACCCAACTCGGGAAGAACTGATATCTTTCAAGGAACCAAAATAGGAACTGTATATACCTAAACACTTTTCAACAACCGGAATTGGAACCGAAACCTTTATTAGGGTTGAAAAATATTGGTTCCTTCCTTTGCTGTTTCATTCAAGATCCAAAAGGTTTAATGACCCCAATTATTGGATACTTCCGTTGTTTCGGTATGATTTTCCCAGAGATCCGAACCAGAACCGGAATATCGGAATCCAAAAGAACCATTATTTTTATAGAACCAGAAACTTTGTTCAAGATTTTTTTAACAACCCGAATCAGAACCACAACCTGTAATTTAATTTTTAAAAAATCAGTACCCACAGCCTTACTCATAAGTCATAACATTTTAGGAAATGGTAGGTACGGGAACCATCATTCATAAAGGTTCGAATCTCTGGTAAGAATTAGGGATGCCTTTGGGGACCCGAGTTGGTTTTGGGTAATGAGAAACCCGGTTCTAATTTTTAAGATCTGGGTATTTCAGCGGATGTACTCAGCTTCACCCTGCCACGCTACCGTGAATCACAGGGGCAAAGTTCCCCTTCTGGTTTCCTGGCCCGTATTTCTTCCCCTCACTCGCACTACCTCTCTAACCAAGAAGCCGATTGGCCGTCCGAGTTTCAGCGCGATTTCAGCGACAGTCGAATGGCTTCTGTTGTAGTTGAAGGAGATCATAGCAAGCAACAAGGGTTCTTATGCCTGGAACCACTTCAGCATCTTCAGGATGAGGGAAAAGTGGTGTGCAAGGAAAGCAAGAATAAGCTAGTAACAAAAAGCAATGCTGCTTAGTGCTTTATACAATCGTCTTCAATCCAGTAAGGTTTTTTTTGGTTGTGGGCCAAGGAACCAGGTAGGATTTGGGAATTGAATCCGGTACCAGCGTCCGAAAATCATTATCTGGAGGCATCCCTAGTAAAAATCATCAAATTTTGATCTTAAAACTCATGCCTTCAAAACTGAAAGTGTTTCCATCGAAAGGCTCTTGTCCGAGAAGAGAAATAAGAATGAGCGCTGCATTTACCTGCCGCACATGCTGGGACACGAGGAAGAAGTCGTACCAAAACCTGCGGGTGACCACATTGTCCACGATTGTGCCGGGCGGGGGGTTGTCCAGCTGATTGTGCTCGCCGTCACCCTGCAAGCATAAAGCGAGGCAAAGTGCCATCAAGCCTTACATTTCCAATGACTGACAAACTAGGAATTAACAAAGCACACAATTGGTTGTTGCTAAGAAGATTTCAAAAACAGTTAACAGATTGTGAAAGTTCTTACTCGAATGCAGAAAAACTAATGAATATCTAATCTCTATTCAGGTTCAAAATCAACTCAAGCTGATTGTAATTTTTTCATTTGACAAAATATTCAAAATTCAGACGGTCTGAAATTTTCGTAAATTATTCAAGCTCCACTAATTATTTGATCCCTAATCTTTATTAGTGTTAGTCGACATCAAAAAAAAAATAACAATGATTATGAAAAGTTATTCGATATTTGGTTCTAAATCAAAAATCTCTAATTGCACAACCCCCATCAAAACTTGTGAAGTTCAAACATGAACAAGGCATGTTGCCACCATTTGGCACCCTGCCATCAACCACAGACATAAGGTTACCCAGATATTCTACCATACCTATTACCTGGCTATGGCTATGGAAAAAATTTGATGCTAGTAATTTTGCCGGCAATCACTGGAGCGCATTGGCAACCTATATTAACATTCTACCAGACCATGACACAAGATCAATTATAAATTTATTAGGGGTGTGCGAATAATGGTTTTCTTGGTTCGAACCGAATATCGAATATTTTAATAATCATAATTCAAAGTCGAATCGAATATCGAATAAAAATATTTTTAAAAAGTTGAATATCGAAGCAAATCGAATAATTCGTTTGGCTCGAATAATTCGCCAAAAGTTCGAATAATATACCTTCAATGTGAATTTTTGTAATATTCATTCGTTTTTCGAATAATAAAATTTCGATTTCGAATACGAATTCGAATAGTTTAAAAATCACTATTCGAAATTCGAATACAAATAGTTCGAAAATAATTCGTCGAATAATTCGTCTATTTCGAATATTCGCACACCCCTAAAATTTATAATCAAGGGAGTAGGGACCCAATGTTCCTCAGGTGGTTACAGTTTTGGCTTCATCTAACAGGCCTTGGCACAAGATCAATATAGGTAATGAAGGGACTAGAGATGTCGGCGGGTACCAAAAATTGTACCCGGGTACCCGTGGCCAGTACCCGAGTACCCGCGCGGGTACCTGGGTTAGCTAGAAACCAAAAAAAAAATTGTTCAAATTTCAAATTATTTTGTGTGTGTACAAACATGGAATATTTTAACTAGCAGGATTGTTCAGAGATAGTGTTATAATTTGCGTGGACAAGACCAGCATAATATTATCAGACATGATTTTTATCTTTATTACCCCAATAAAAGAAGGAGAGATTAGGTGGCATAAACAAACTACCCTAACCCCACACTCAGCTTGGCCTTGGGCAACAGCCAATAAATCACTAGAATTGAGGAAACATACAAAGGAACCTGTCTGGACAGATTCAAGTGGCTCCAGGCCACTCTGCACTCTGCATGCCTTCGGCCATGAGCTTGACCATGCTCAGACCATGGGGCAGCAGTACAAATCATTCAGAGTGATTACATAGTGACCCATACATAGTGACCTGTACAGTCGCACACAAAATTACATTTTTTCAAATTTTTTTTGTTTTTTGTTTTGAGCGGATCCGCGGGTACTGATTTGTACCCGGGTACCCGCCGACATCTCTAAAGGGGACCCAATGTTCCACAGGTGGTTACAGCTACCTGGTTACAGCTACCTGGTTACAGGTAACAAACAGTGGCTCCATCCCTTGACTGCCGACGATACTATTATTGCTGCGGGCAGAGGGCTTTCGCGTAGCTGCTTTAGTATGGGAGTGGAAAATCTGGGTAACCTACTATCTGTGCATCAACCCTAACTTTGTTTTCAATCAACCTTCAAAGGAGACTACAAAAGGGTTACTTTTTTACCATTAAAATTGCGTAGTCGACAAAAGATAGAACCAGACATTATCTTGGCTCGCATCACTAAAACACAATTGTCGGGCACCTCCAGCGGACAGAACTCACCATCGACTTGAGGATGCGCGTGTTGATGCGCTTCTGGCAGACGACGAAGATGATCTTCGGGGCGTACCCTTCTCCCAGCTCGGGGCAGCACGAGCGGAACTGCTCCACCTCGAACTCCTGCGACTGCTTGAGCTGGCCGTCTCCTACCCCGTCTCGGTAGATGATGATCCGGTCGGGGTAACGATGGTTCCGCTGAAACAATTGGCTTGGCAATCAGCCGAAATGTTCCTAGCTGCCTGTTGCGCCAATACATAGTCATGCACCCAGGCGCTACCCACGTACCCACGCAGGTGCCCAAGTCCAATTTTTGGGTACCGCCGACATCTATAATCCCTAGAATGAATATGGATTTAATAGCTGCGCTTAATTTACTTTTAAAAGAACTAGAAAAATACATACCATAAACAAAGCCACACTTTCCACCTATACATGGAAAGTGGAAATCAGTTAAAATACCAACAGATAATCATTTTAATTTACAGATTAAGCTGAAGAACAAAGTTTAAATAAATGACTTACCTCAATGTACTTTCGACAAGCTTTTGTGAAGTTCACTTTTAAGTTGTCCATGAGCTCCTGCCCTGCTGCCTGGATGCAAACGCGGCTGTACCACTGCGTGAGGTTCTTGTTGATTGATGCGACGAAGCCGCCCACGCTGGCGCCTTTCATACCGGCATCATGGTAGGAGTCGATCCCCACAATCATCACGTCGTCATTCTACACACAGAAAAGGGTGGTAATGTGATGGGTGTGCGGCTAGTTCAAAGTTACGAGTGAACGAACCCATCAAATATTAATCATTATTCATTCATGACATAATCAAATCACCAAATATTTAGAAATCATATTTGCGATTTGCACCGCCATAAGTTCAAAAAATTGCACACTTTCTATTTCTCTCATTTCCATCGAAAATGTGATTATTTATTATTTGCCAAGAATCGGAATCGGAACTGTGACTGATACCTGGATTGAAAAATATTTGTATTTTGGATCCATAAAGCTTCTATTAACTTTTTTTTTGTATTTTTGTATGATTTTAATAGGAACAGAACCAGAACCTGAATCGGAACCTAAAAAAACAATTATTTTTATGGAGCCCTAACCGTTTTTCATGATATTTTAAGCGCAAGATCAGAAACGGAACCAGTACCAGTGCTGCAACTTTAAAATTTTGTGATTCGGTACGGCGGTTCCGCAACCGTTTTTCATAAATGTGCCGATCCTTGATCGATCATTTCTCACCACGAGTAGTATACCCATGGATAATATGATAAGGGAAAACCAAGTCTTATGTTTGTGATGGTTTTAGACAGCCACCAATAAAAAATATAACGAGTGCCATCGATAGTAAACCACAAACACTTACGAATGGGAATTTCAGCATCCACAAGCTGCCACCAAGCTTGCAATTCATTTGTAGCAGGATTTTTAGTACAATTGACCTGTTCTTATCCCGCTTACTCAGCGTGCGCGAGTTGATCACCTACGAAAAAGCACATCACATTCTATATAAGGTGATGGCAATAAATTTTTTCCAAAGGATTTGCTCAGTTGCTGGCATGTGAGTTGCAGACCACTATCATTCATTTCATGCTAAGAAGGTGAGTGTATTTGATCTCCTTCTGGGACCCACTGCTGCTAGACACGAGCTTAGAGTTTCATAACTTGTCTTTGTCTGGCTCAAGACATGGCTCGTAAGTTTTGAAAGTCTTAACTGGAGCCTAGCAGCAGTGGGTTCTCAAAGAAGATGCAAATCCACTCTCTTTCTTAACGTGAAATAGAGTTTAGGTCTCGGAGAAGCATCCATTTGTCCAGAAAGGGTGCCACTGTCGAGCCAAATTTATCAGTCAATTCTTTGATTGGCAAAGTTAATTGGGGCTTAATCAAGAACGCAAGAGGCTATGTTACTGAATTTGAGGCTTTAGGAACTGAAATATCTTCCCACCACCTTCTTTATATATTCCAGTAATAGAAAAATAGAGGTTGTCTAGCCCAGAGTAAATACACAAGGCAAAAAAGTAAGGCTTTATTCAGCCTACTGACGGAATGACACTTAAATGGTTCGCATAAATCAAAACGATTTGGCACGTCGATTTGAGGTCTTTACAATATTTTAAATCATTTCTACATTTGTGCCAGCAATCTCTGACCAAAAAAGATTTAGATATTCAGAATGCAAAAACTTGCAATTATTTGGGTGACGAGACCAATATTACTTGGTAGTTTACAGTACACTCTTACATAATCAGTAAGACCTTACCAGTACCTACCACATTGAAATACATTTATATCTTAATACTAATGCACATACTTTACCAAAAGCTAGGTATAATTAATAGTTTGAAAGGGAAGGGGGCAAACAGGGGAGAGAATAAATAAAGTTAGAACCTCAGAGCTATAACCCCCACCCCTGATATCTTCATATTTGTACGTTATACAAATTCTCCAAACAAATGAAATTCTCTAGTGGCAAAAGTTTTAAGCTAACAACAGAAATTCAAGCTCACCGAGTAGCATTTGAATCCCCACATCAGGGTCAATCGAACCAAGTTGATACAGAAACTAAGTACAAATAGACAAAACAAAGCCACTGACCTGCGAGGGTATTGGTACTTCCGCGCAGCACAGCTTCTTGATGGCGGCGTATCGATCGTCCCGCGCAGACGGCGCGATCACGACGACGATCTGCACGCGGCCGTCGATGGATTCGCGGATAGAGCGCAGGAACCCGTCAATCTTATCCACCTGCACCATCTTGTGCACTGGGTTCGATACCTTCACCCCCAGATTTGGGCCTAGACGAACCATCCAGCTCACGAAGTCATCGACGGTGTCGCGGTCGCGCTGCACGTAGATCACCGACCAGCGATCCAAGTCCACCTGTCGAGGGTACGACATTCGTTACGAGGGGCTTTTAAGTCTTGGCCTTTGATAGAGGAACAGCAAATTAGCTTTTTGGACAAAGCATACTGCAAAATCTGCATGCTTTCAAAACTGCATAGTAAATTTACTTAACACAAAAGTATTCTTAAGTTAAGAACCACCAAAAATGCATGTACTTTCCCAAAGCTCACATGGAAAGTCTGCTGTAGAATGCTGAACTTAACTGGTGGTTCTTATTTTGAAAACTAGAATAGGTAGGCCCAAAAAATAGTGACTAGCGTGTTTTCAAAATATAAGCTAATTTAAATTATGGCAAGCTGGCAGCAATTGCAGACAGCTGTTGTACAAAATTTATTAGATTCAGATACAGTGGAACCTCGGTTATACGTTATCCATTTCTACGAAATATTCGGTTATGCGAACATTCTTAGAAGTCCCGGCCATTTCCCCATAAGACCAACGTTAAAAAATATCCACATATACGAATATCCACTTATACGAATAAGTTGATTATACGACGTAAAATTCAGACCCTACACACAAATACTATTCACTTCTACGAATTTTCCGATACCACCGCTAAGAATTTCACTTAGCGCTGGCATTACTATTCAGTTCTACGAATTCACCGATACCATCGCAAAGAATTTCACTTAGCGCTGGCATTTTACCCCCGGCTCAAGGTCCAGACACAAATCCCATTCACTTCTACGAATTTGTCGCGATACCATCGCTGCAAATTTAGCTTAACTCAGGCATTCTTTCCCCCTCCCCATCACACCATCCAAGGTCCGAGCACTCAAGGTCCAGGTAATGCACTTGTTGCTACCCCAGCCAAGCGACCGGCCGGCCAATCAGCAGCCGGCATCAAGGCCATATAAGTTGCAACTGCAAGTGGCAACGTGCTTATCATCACTTGTCAGTCGCCCTCTTCACTTCAGTCTTCAGTCAGTCGCAGCTCGTTCACGGTCTTGCGTCGTGTTACAAAACTCCACGAAACTCTAGTCGTGTTACAATGTGCGAGAAGCGTGCGAGAAAGGCGTTGTCTTTAAGTGAAAAATTAAAAATACTCAAAACCGTTGACGACAATCCAAAAGCGAAACGAAGTGATTTAGCCAAGGAGCTGAAGATTCCGGCCTCGACTCTATCCACTATTTTGGCGAAGCGTAAATTCGTAAAAGCGAATTGTTCGTAAAAAGCGAATTGTGAAATTGATATGGTAATTTATTGATTAAAAAAGACGTGGATTTTAACGAAACTGCTTGTTCTAGACTTATTTCTTTGATCACTGCTCCTTTTTCAAAAATTTTTTTTTTTTTTTTTTTGTTATCCACTTATACGAATTCGCGGTTATACGAATTTTTTAACCTCCCCCCTGGAATTCGTATAACTGAGGTTCCACTGTATATAGTCTAGTTGGGATGCGGTCGCCATACCCAACAGGGGGCAATAAGAGCGACACACAGAGCATGTCGAAGGGCAACTTCATGAACTGTAGGGGTACGTACGCCGTGTAGGACTTTCTGCTTGCCGACCGCATTGTTCCAGTCGGCGTTGGGCCCGGCATCCGCCTTGCCGGGGCTGGCGAAGAAAATGTCCTCGCTTGGCACAACTCGGGCGTTTACATCCACTGTGTCTTTGCCGATCGTCAGCCCCCAGTTGGACAGCTGCAACTTCGCTTCGGGGTTTTCTGGCAACCACAACGATCAACCGGTCAGAAACACACGAGTTCAAAAATGAAGTCAGACCAGAGCGAAAGTTTGAACATGAGGATTGAATTGAAACCTCTTAAATTAATTTATTGAAATAAAATAACATTACCTACATAATATGACATGAATATGACCATAAATGATCAGAAGCCTAATTTTTAGTAAGCCGTTTAATTACTGAAGTGTCACACGTGAGGATGTTTCCATAAAAATGTACGTTTCTAAACTTAAAAGAAACCACAAAGTAATTAATGTCAACTTACTTTCAACTTACAACCACAGACAACAGAAATTGTCAAGAGCATGACACGAAATATTGAAGATTCAAACCATGCGACCTCTCCTTCTTTGGCATCAAAATCTCGATTTGTGACGGAAAACCGACTTACCTTGAATGTTCTTAACGAGTTGTTTCAAACAGTGCTGCCTCTGGTTGGGAGTGATGCGGGTGTGTGCTGCAATCTCCTTCATCAGCCTGAAGTCGGCACGCATCGGGTCCGAGAGCCCCGTGAGATAACATAATTCAGGAATCAGGCATATCATCTGTTCCACCTTCACGGCCTGCACCAAACGTTCGCCCAAGACAAAAGGCAATGGCATTAGTTTAGACAAGTGGTACAGGAGCAACGGCTACTAAAGTAAAAATTTTGCAAGTTATGGGGTTTCGGGGGTTAAACCCAGACCGAGCCATTTGAGAATGAACTGTACGATGATCAACATAGCAAAAGAAAGTAGAAACAGATATAATACCATTGCTGACATATAATCTAATTCTTCTCTTCTTAGCATTGTTGGTGAGAATGCCACAATAGAATTAAAGCAATACTTCCATCCAGAAAATTTGGCATAGCTGATGCTCACATTGGCATGGATCATTTGGATACTCTATTTGTATAGGTACTTCACAAATACTACTAACTTACCACACTACTAATACTGAAATACTTACACAAAAAATAGCTGATAAGTGATAAAAGGTGGCTTTGAACCCTCGTTAAATGTGGCTTTAAAGGAAATGGCCATCGGAGCATTCATATAACTTCAGACATTGACAAACATAGCTTTCTAGAGAACGAAGTTTGGCTTACCGAATCTGGCACCATCTTCTTCACACGACTGATAAGAAGCGGCTGCTCCCTATCTTTGATGATGACGTCATACTGTGTACGGTAGTAATCGAAGTACGACACCTGAACCACAAATTCATGTGTTAGAAACTTAGAAATGTTATACATTTAATTTTCTCAAAGCAAAATATACTAAACATACTTTCCAGGTGAATAATTTACTATCAATAGAAAGATCTCAACTTCATTTCACGTTAAGAAGGAGAGTGGATGTGCATCTTCCTCGAGGATCCACTGCTGATAGACCGAGCTACAGTTTAAAAAGCTGCTTATATAGCCGTCTGTCATGCTCAAGACATAGCCTGCAAGTTTCTTTAACTCTTAGCTGCTGTCTTAGCTGTTAGCTATGTTGTAGCAGTAGGCCCTTGAGGAAGACGAAAGTCCACTCTCCTTCTTAACGTTGAATGGAGTTTCGTCAGTAGCAGGAACAAACATACATGTCAGATGGTGTAATAGTCTAGATATCAGATATTTTGTGTCTTAAGATTACCAATGTTATGGAAATATATTTGTTTAGATTTAGTAATGAGTCTGCACGTTGAACATTCCATTGTAATCCAGGGCATTGAACCCGAACCCATAATCCGAAAGACACTAATTCTGTGTTGAACCTGAACCGGAATTACCAAATTGAAAAAACCCGAAACGGAACAAGAAAAATAACCCGACCCGAAGCGAAATATCACATTTACCGCACCTGAACCAATATTAATTTCGGTTTAGTGCCCTGTTGTAATCCGCTACCTGTAGCATGGAATTTAATTTGCAGCAGTGACAATAGAATGCTAAAATAAATTTTGAACTCAAAACTCCAAGGGCAAGCTGCTCCAGATTAGTTAGCCAATAATCAGCATTTAAGGTGGTAAGTTGAGGGGCAGAATATAAAGGGGAAAAACCAGGGATCCAAACCCAAAAGAACCAGTATATTTTATTAGGGATGTTCAAAAAATCGATATTATCGATTCGATAAACGATATGGCTTTTTGAAACGATATTTGATAATGATTTAATTATCGAAATTATCGAAAACATAAATTAAAAGTTAAAAACCGAACATTGTCGCCGATTTTAAATGTTTGTGTCATGGCGGAAATTTCGCTTCTCTGCTTGGAGCGCTGCCTTTTGGGAAAAAAGTGAAGCTGAGTGTCTTAGTGGAACAGCAGATGCAGAACGCAGAAGCATTGCAGAAATGGCGGGTTTTGTGCGAGGTGAACCGCATTTGTATACGCCGACAAGTCTTCGCAGTGCAGTTAGGACAAATTTTGGCTTTGAAACAAATGTTGATCAACCGAATAAAATAGTAAACGATACTGTAGTTATTTGTCAAGGGTCTCCAACAAATCTTCATGCACACCTAAAGCGTTGTCACATGTACGCCACACACATGGCAGGGAATAAGCAACCTACATTACCAGGCTTAATGCCACCTCTACAGCCCATACCAAAATCGAGTGCCAGGTACAAGCAAGTAGTCGATTCAATAGTGCGACACATAGCAATCGACATGCGGCCTCTGAGTACTGTAGAGGGTGAAGGCTTCAAAAATATGATGAATACCATATTGCCAGGCTTCCCCCCCCCCCCCCTTCTCGTGCAAAAGTAACCCGTGACGTAATCCGAACGTAATTACGTAATTACGAGACCCGTTTGAAATTTTGTTTTATAAATGACTACAAATTAAAAATTAAATGACATCTTTTGTAATAGCTCACTTTTTTTTTTTTTTTTTTTTTTTTTTTTTTGGAAAATCGATATCGAAACGATAATGCGAATTATAAAGTTTTTATCGATAATGATTTTATTATCGTTGAACATCCCTATATTTTATGGAACCATTATAAATAATTTTCCAAGAATCGATCTCACAACCGTTAATTGAACTAAAAAATATAGGTTCCTTTTTGTTTCGATAAAGGTTTTAAATGGTTCCATACTCGAGTTTTTGTTGCTTGTGTTCTTTTGGTGCCTGAACACTTTTGTACCTACCTGCAATTAATCAAGAGATCTGAACCATTACCAGAACCTGAAATAACCAGTTTTTATATTGGAACCAGAACCAGAATCATAACTGCCATTCATGGTTTTTCAAGAACTAGAATCGAACCCATTTGTTAAAATTTATTGGAAAGACCTGGAACTAAATTCATTATTTAAAAATTTCAAGATCCAGTGTAAGAACCGTTACTCAAAAAGGATCTTATCCCTGAAAAAACCCCAACTAGCACCAAGAATGGTGTTAAGATGACAAACCAAAAGCTTATCTGATACTTAGTGCATTAAAATTTTTCTTACCTCAATCTCAACCCCTTTCCTCTCTGAGGTGAACGTCGACATTGGAGTGTTCCCGAAATCAACATCATCAACCCGGTATGTCTTGTTATTATACCGGGTCAGCACAGACTGTCCAATCACCTCCTTCTGGAGGTTCTCCTTGTAGCTCCGTGAATCCTTGTGTGCCAGCTCTCGACATATGTCCAAGACCGTCAGTGTTCGCAGAACGCGGTGAGATGAGTCACAGCAGAGCATGATGCCGTCTTCGTACTCCTCTACGGCTGTAACGTAGCCAGGCCAGATCTCCAGCCTAGAGACAGAAGCAAGGCTCTCATTAACATCATGCCACAGTGCCACCAGATTTTCAGGTTAATGCTAAACAAGTAGCATTTGTATATACCAAAGAGTCTATACCTACTACTGTGTAAAATACATAGTTTAAAACTAGTTATGAGTATGACGCAGTTATGGGATACACCCACGCTCGACTTGTTTAGGTTATACTTATAAAATTATAAAACCTAATTTGTAATTTTGGCCTAGACACCAACAAAGCTAAAGTTCGATTGCAAGATTTTATTATCTAAAATTTCACTCAGATGTCCGTAAAAATCCAGTAATTTGTTCAGCTCACCTGTGCTGCGGTATGTTCACACTGGAGAGCGGGTTGTAAAACTTCCGCTGGAACATCGCATACTCCAAAATATGGAATATCTTGTTGAAAAGCACATTGTACACGTGCATTCCATCTCTAAGGCTCTTCTTTTTTTTGAAGATAATCTTTACTTCAATGTCTTCTCCGTTCTCAGTCTTACTCGTAAGAATGGTGATCTGGTACACAAAAAATATGCATTATTGATTAACTCTCAATGAGAGAAATTGCATGTTGCTAACAATTATTTTAAAAAAATGCTTTTCCTCTCACCTTTTGTGGCAGGCATATGGGCAGATAAAGAGTTACACCGTCAAAGGTCTTCACCCCTCCGAATACGGCAGAGTGAGCTTGAAGGTAGCGAAACCTCAAAGTTTTTGAATCCACACTAGGCATAAACTTTACTTCGTATTCGAAAAAACCCTTATCTGGATCCATGTACAGACGAATATAGTTAGCCGTAGCTCTTATTCTGAAAAATTAATGTGCACCAATGCTTCAGTTGATACATCAAGATATCAGGACCCAGACCTATCTATAGGTAGGCCTACCAGAAAAAATTGAATAAACTTGTATCTTCAGCAGCAAGAAAAATTAACTGTCTCTGTATAAAACAAGTAAATCATGAAAAAGTTGTTAAGTGACTTACGGCTTTCCACTCTCACCCCGCTTGATCACAGGCCCTGTATCAATGGACACCTGTGCTATTTCTTGGATAGGTGGCTCGACAGATGTCACTGGCATGACAGCAGAAGGATTAATGATCGGGTCCGGAGTACGAAGTGCCAATTCTACTGCCGCTCTCACACAACGCCCTTGAGCGGCTCCCGCCGAAAGTGCCAGCAGGTTTGCAGCTCGGCCACGAGGCACGAACGCCTGGAACAAAATTCTGACGTTATCATAACGGTGCCAAAAGGAGGGTAATAGTGTCTTCTAGTGCGGCACTGAACTAAAACTCATACGAGACCCTCGAAACTGGTATTTTTGGATTCCTTCTGAAAAGTTGAGTTGATATGGTGCACGGAAGGATGTTTTAATGATTATTTTGGACTTCATAGGTGTAGCAGGTTTGTGACTATGCCACAGTTACCTACCAAAATATGTTAGTAATAGAAAAGGCCGGGTTTACCACATGTATTGCTGTCAATTATAGCTAGAGTATTGACAAACCTCTTGGGCTGGACATCTCGACATGCCCCTTCTGCAGTTAGCTCCAAGTTAGCTCTATTTTGGAGGTTATCAGTGCAGAAGCTCCGATACCTTTACCTAAAGGACATTTAGCATTGGTATCTAATACAAACCTTTGGCTGCTCAGCACTTTGGGCGCCAGGTTGCGAATGTGTGGCATTGATCAGGGCGAGCTTTGCCCCACGCCCACCGGTCCCCGCCATCTCCTATAGTGTTAAAAGAAAAATTAGCAAACTTGTTACAAGGACATTGTCACAATACTTATGCCCTGTTGAATTGCAAAGGCTTCACCAATAATTTGTATTTATTTGTATAGGGTTGGCTAGCAATTTCTTTGACCTTTGTTTTATCATATATACTCTCTCTAAAGACTGGTTTACAATCAACTTAGCAGTAAGCAGCGCCAAAATCAGCAATGCTTAACCTTACTTTTTCTTAAAGGACCATTTACCTCTTGAAATTAATTTTTACCATAGATTCGTAACTATAATATGAATAGAAGTTGACTTATTTAAAAGAATTTTCTGAAAAGATAGAGTTGTAATTAACTACCTATCTAAGATTCTGGCTTTTCGCGCAGCACGATTTTAGAGATGAGTACGATTCTCTTTGTATAGTGACTCAATCCCCTCCCTACCAAATCTTCTGTATGAGCGCTGTCGCTACGGCTGCGCGAGAAATATGCAACACGCTAATTACATACCTGCAGCAATCCGCTTACAGTGGCTAAACTGATAATCTTATAAAGTGCCAAATTATTTGAACACAAAGGAAGGATGGAGGACTGTGCTCAAATTATTTGAATTTTATCTGATGAGAAGTTTGTCTAGGCACCCTCAATAGCTGACGTCCTCTTCCAAAGCCTCCACCTCCTTAATCGCCGCCGTCCTCCTCCTCCACCGCAGACTCCTTCGCCTCCTCAATCTCCACCACCTCCGCCACGACAAGGGGATTTTACATCACGCCAATCAACTCCTTAAAAAGGACGTGCATTCTGTCGCGCTAATCAGGAACGCTGTGCTTCCACAGAAATTCACAAGAACACTCCTCGTAGTGTCTCTCACTCCGCCTGTAACGCGTCACACTCGCACGCACTTCTCTCCAGCAATGCTCAATGTTCTGAGTGTGGGCGCCACTCTTCGCATCCACAAAATTCAACGAATGATTCACCGAGAAATATACAAATCCCTTTTCCTCGAGGCAATTGTACGACTTCTAACAGTCCAAAATAACAGTTGTGCCCGGCAAAATCCACTCCTTCTTGTCACCAATAATGTCACTGCCCCCCTGTCCATCAATAACCATTTTCAAAAACAATTTCCATCAATAGCGCGTCCCCTGTTGTACTTCCTCTTCCCGATCTTGGCCTCACATATATCCACCACCATCCCCACCACACCCAACTTCTCCCTACGCCCAACACACCACTCAACACAAACTTCTCGGCAAAAGTTAGACCAGGCAATGACCGTATGGCGCACCATCCTGCACTCCTGCAACAACGCCCAATACAATTTCCTTCAAGATAATTAAGACCGCTCGAACCACGTTCCACATTGCGCGGACACGCAAAAATTACAACGTTTTTTAGACACAGTTTTCATCTTACGGGAGGTAGCAGTCTTTCCACACACGTACCGAAAGTCCCCCTACACTAGAATTAATTTGAGTTGGCCACTTTTTGGGGATCTCATATCATAGAGTACCATTAAAAAATTTACCATTAAAAAATGTATTTATCATTACAATTATTAACTATTTTACACTTTACAAATCGTAAAAGAGTCAAATGATACTTTACTTCAAAGTCCACTAGGCAGTGGTAATCTTAGGCTAACACGACTGTACAACACACCATCCCCCGCCTCAACACACCGTGGGCCAGCAAACACTCAAACAACCACTCCTCATCACTCAAAACGCCGCCAATAAACTCAACCATAGAAAAACAACCATAGCAATTAAACATCTCGACCACGACCTCATGAGCCGACTCATCAACTTTTGAATGTCGCAATGAAGACACGCTCCTTACAGCATGAATGCACTTGTTGAACGCCACATGAGAACGAAGTGCACACCGCCAAGTGAGAAAGAAGAGCGCAAATGTCCACTTAAAAGTGGAATGCACACCAACAATTTAATGGGCATGCCATGATTTGATACTTACTTCAATCTAGCCCAGGCAAGCAAGAGTATTCTGTGAATAAGTGTCCACTACCAGTAACAGGCGCTCCTCATAACAATGGCGGCGTCTCTGGGGTCAAAATGCAGCTGGGCTGCATGCAGGCAGCTGCGTAGTTATGCGCTTTTAGTACCAACAATGAGCACATGAAGCGCTAGAATCAAATTACACACAAGGTCCGCGAGGTTTGTATTTCGCAGATTAAAAAACATTTACGAAGCAAGTGGAAGTATTTTTTTGAAACTCTATGAAATTAATAATGAACTAGCATTCATATTATTTAAATAATAGTTCTCATTTTAAATTTTAGTCTGACTATGTATATTATACAAACTAATTTTTGTTACAGGCTTTTGCAAGGTACCCAAAAAAAAGGCCACATTTCTTAAAATATTCCCCACTATTTTACTATTGCTTGAAGGGGATTTTAATAACATTTTATACTCATGGAATGAAAATAGCAAGTCATCATTTTGATAGGTACCTACTGCCAGGGGCAGTAGGGTGTAGGCGTGGGTGTAGGCGTGTAGGCAGTAGGGTGTTGGGAGTAGGCAGTACGGTGTGTGCCAGGGGCCAGGGGTGTGTAGGGGTGCTATCGCACCCTGGGCCTTCGACTTTCCGGGCCCCTGCCGGTCATATCATTGGCCTCGGAAAAAATGCGGGAGACGTTTTTGTTAGGGATTGGCCTCGGAAAAAAAATGGATTTTCTCGTGGGCGGTCTATTTTCTGAAATTCCTGGGCAGATTTTTTCCCCTAGTAGATTAAAAATTTAGCGGGCCTATAAAGTTTGTACAGCAAGCCGGGCTTTTTCGAGCCAGCACTGCGTACTGCAGCAAATTGATCCTGTCATTTTCATAAGTTTGGCATGAATCACTGCTAATGGGAAGGTGATTCCAGGCAGGAAACCATCCAGGGCACCTTCAACCAATACATAAGGCCTTGAGCAGTTTTGGCAGACAAATGAGTTCTAACATGTTTTTGGTTCTGCCATGGGTTATCAAAAGTAGAAATCTCTGGGGTGGGAAGCGCTTAAGCAGAGGCGAACTGAGGTGAAACTGAACATCTTGTACAAATCAGTTGTGGGGTACGAGTCCTGGGGAGATATTGCTAGGAGGCTGGAGGCAGCACAACACCGCAGAAGATCGGATCACCCAGAGTAGCTGCTGGAAAGGGGCTACAACACAAACGTAGGAAAATACTCCTTTCTGGCAGATAGTGTGCGTGCATGGAATCGTCTTCCAACGGAACTAGGGGATCTAGATCCCATCGCAGATAATGTAAATAAATTCAAAACTCATATTAAAATTCTAGAAGTGTTATGACATTAAGGTGTAAAACTTTGTAACTGAGTATAATATGACTCAAAACAAATGAATAAATGAATATAAGTGTTATAATGGCAATAATACTAGGTAGGTACTTTTTGAAAAAATATGTTGCAAAATAGGTTGCCTCAATTCAGATGTACTGCACTGGAGCAAGTAAAACACGTAGGTAAAATAAACTGCCATCTAACCGCATCATAGAGGCGTTACTCAGGACTTTCACAATACCCGAAAATAACGTAATTCTGTGTTAAACCCGAACTGGAACTTTTAAATTGAAAAAACCCGAACATGGAAAGAGCAAAATATTAAGACCCAAACCCGAGCTGAAATTTCACATTTACCGAACCTGAACCCGAATTAAAATTGATATTAAAACTGATGAAAAGGGCTAAATAATGTATATATTATAAATGGTCTGATGACAAAACACATTAAAAATTCAATATACCTATGGGGGTATATAAATGTATGTTGTAGATGGTTTATGTATCTTTATTCTCACAATAATTGACATAATTTGCACATTAATCCCACACCACTGTGCAATCTTGAACTGCTGCTTTCTTTCATCAATGATATTATTTCTCTAGGCAAAAGTTATATTATAAATTATTACTTTCCCACATATTATGCAGATATTAACTTATTGTCACAAATTAAATAAAGAACTACATCTTGACCTTTGATCAGAAAGGTGCCACATAAATGCAGTATTCATTGATAATTTAAGAGATTCCAGAGGCAGACTCAGGATCTCACTGATGGAAGATTTTTTTCTTTTGAACAAATTGGTTTCTAAAAGAGCTGCAAAAAAAATTTGCACCCTTATCAAATTGGTTTGGTAGATTAATGTAATCTAAAAGACAATTATTTCTTGGGAAAGCACATCCAAACCAAGGTGCCTACCTAACAGTTTACAAGTGTACTATTAGTACATTAGAATTAATTTGAGTTTGCCACTTTCTGAGGATCTCATATCATAGAGTACCTACCGTACCAAAGAGTCAAATGATTAAGTTTTTATCATTACCATTAAAGTGATATTTATTATTACCATTATTTACCATTTTCCTCTTTACGAATGGAAAAGACTCAAATGATACTCTACTTCCAAGTCCACCAGGCTGTGGTAAAGTAAGGCTCACAAGACTGTAGGTTTGGATGTGCTTGAGCAAGAAAAAACGTACTAAGATTACTCTTGGAACAAATTTTTGACAGTTTGCGTTTACCGCAGACGCTCTGTCCTTGGTCAGAGTGTGCACGGTGAGCATGCTTCGGCATTATCAAACAAGGTTCGTACAGCTTGCCGCCTTGCCGCCGCCGGGCGATTCACAGACCTTGTTATCAAAAGCCACAGAGCACGAGAGGTGAACACTCTGGGAGATATCAAACGCACCCACCGTTTTGAGTTCCTTACTCCAATGTGTTGCCAGTTCATTTGTTTCCTGCCTTAAGATTAACAAAGACAACCTCCTTGACCCCATGCCCCAAAAATCTTCCTCCTCTCTCAAACTGCAAAAATACTGCGCAGCCCTCTCCTTACACATGCCCGTTAGAGTTTCCAAACTAAGTACCTGATTTGTGGGAATTTTATGGCTGGGCAAATTTGCTCTCTTCAATGATAGCAGGCTACATTTAAAAGATTCTTCGAACGGCTCTCAAAGTGGTTGCAATTTGCATGACATGTATACAAAATTAGGTCTTGCCTTGCAACCACTGGAAAACAGCAGGCCCTTCAACTTGCATGTTACTACATTAAGGCACACATTTAAAATATTATTATAAAGATTAATTTTGTCGTCGACCAAGGTAGTGCCACCACATTCAATATATTGAGACTTGATAAACATGGAAAGACAACATTATTTATATATATACATAATATATATGTACAATTATTGACTTGACTGAATCATTCAGTTACGTAACACAGAAATATGCATTTCAAACATGAAGACATCCTTACAAATAGTACTTGGACTAATGAGTGCAGCTTTGAGATAAATCTCTGGAAATATATTAATGGAAGTATATCATCTTCAGGCTATGCAAGTGGAGACAGTCTTCTTAACAGCATCTCTCGCATACGGGATGTATGAAAGTGAGTACCACGTCATTGCCAGGGATTGCAGAATGACAAAAAGTAGTGCCAAACCCCCTTTATGCAACTGTAAAAAATGGAAACTAAAAGTTAAAACTTCTGTGATGAAACAAGAGCGCCCTTGCCAGATGAGTGTAGGAAGAGCAAACTCAGTATAAAGACTTCCTTTTGACTAACTGCACAAAATAGCTGATGGTGCAATTTTGCCAGAAAAATATAGAATACCTACCTAACTAAAAATAATTTTTTGAAAATTTCAGAATGCATTAATGAAACATTTCTAAATTTAGATCTGCCCAACAAAAATATTATTCATACTGCGGACTGCCATACAATGGCATAGATGGCGCAGGTGTGGGTAACAGGTGGCTTGCGGGCCAGATTTAAACTCCGGCAGGCAATCACATCTTAGATTAGCTCAACATAAAAATTGAAAATATCACGAAAGAAATTATAGTACATTTGCAATAACCTCGGCTGTGTAAAACCCTCGTTGTCGCATTTAAGGATGTGCAAATTAATAGACTTAGTGCTGGTTTTTCAATGACCCATTAAGATGTAACGGTCCATTAGCAAGAATATTAAGACTATTGGAGTGAGTTCATACTCGGGCTTCTTCCCGCTCAAATTTAACCTCCTACTGGATACTAACTTGTGGCCACACCTTTTGTCGGATTGTTACGAAACCCATGTCTATTGAATCCACACACTTTTGGCAACAAATTGTGTGTTTGCAAATCTCGAAAATATTCACTCATCTAGTATTTTTAGCATTCTATAACAACCCTGTTACGTCGTATTATTGAGCTCATACTCGGGAGCTTCCCGCGCAGAATTTACCTCCTACTGGATACTCACTTTCGGCCACAGGGTTTGTCCGATTGCCATGAAACCAGGATCAACGGAATCCTCACACTTTTAGCAACAAATTGTGTGATTTATAACCACGAAATACCAATTGAAAGTTAAAATAAAGCTTCATGAAATAATTACCAACAACCACACCATGAGCCTGAAGGGCTCTGATTGGACGTTGCTAAGCAAATAACCAGTTAACAAACCATTAGGTATTTAACGCAGGGGTCCGAACCAAAATCAATAACGGTTCCGATTCCGGTTCTGGTTCTGATTTTTTTTAAATATCGGTTCTGGTGCCGGTTCTTCATTATTTAAAATTACGGCTCTGGTTCGGGTTCTGGTTCCATGATATTTTTAATAACGGTTCTGGTTCCGGTTCTTGAAACAATGAATTCAGGTTCCGATTTCGGTTCCGGTTCCATGGATCAAAATTTAGGTTCCAATATCTGTTCCAACAAAAATAACGGTTCTAATAAAGGTTCCAATGAAAAATTAGCATTTTGAAGTTTTCCTTCTAATTTTTCAATTACGGTACCCATAGCGGTTCCTCTAAAGATTATTATTTCCGTCGCTGCCTTCGTGCTAACTTCGTTTCGGGTTTTATTTGTAAATTTTACTTATAAAAAATGTCACACCCACACTGTAGGTCCGTCACGTCAATCCATAATCACAAATCCTGGAGCATAACTGATCTCGGTCTTCTTTAAAGTGGCAAAAGTTGCTTCCTGTTATCAAAATTGTTTACCTCCTCTCACTCAATCCCTGCACAAAATTCTCACAGTGGGCCTGTTTGATAGATAAATCCAGATTCCTATCTGGCACAAATAAATGGGAAGATAACATGATTAAAGTTAACCAATGATAATTCCATTAGTATCACTCAAAGCACGAATAACGCTAACTCCCCGCCAGTTTTCAAACGAAGCTGGCAGATCGATCTGTCTCTCCGTGAATTTTGGCCGAGCGCTTTGAGCGCGCTCGGATCGATCTGCTCGGCATTATCAAACGCGGCAGATCGTGATCCGTCGAATGATCAAACGCAATCTGGAGGACAGATTGGTTTATCAAACACGCCCAGTGCATCGCTCTACGAAGTTGTAACTCACTCTAGGGCACAGACGACCGAAATGTTTAATTTTACCCATGGAATAAAATAACTTGGAATTTTTGTTTTGCTTTTTCGAGTTTATGCATTTGAGAGAAACCGATATTTTTTTAAATCCCAATAGCAATTACGGTTCTGATTTCGGTTCTGGTCCTCAAATTTTTTTAATAACAGATCTGATTCCAGTTCTGGTTCCATGAAAATAGGAGTTCTTTCGGGTTCCGGTTCTGGTTCCAGTTCGGATCCCTGATTTAACGTGCTACTGAAGAACCGGGCTAAGACCCAGCTTTCACAGGCATGTTAAATATCTAATGGTCTGTTAACTTGTTATTTGCCTAGCAGCATCCAATCAGAGCCTTTAGCTTTCTCGCTAATGGACTGTTAGTATTTTAACGGGCCCCTGATAAACCAGCACTTAAGCCATTTTAAAAGGAGTGACGGACATGAACTAGATACGGTGGTACCTACTAACTTCATTGATGAGCGTTGCGCGCGAAGCGAAATCCTCAATTTTACTACTTATAAAGAAAGCAACTTGTCAAGTTTTTTTTCTGTGTGTTTGCGCGCCTACAGACCATTTATGGCTACTCCGATTTTGATCAAATTTTCAGGGTGTCTAGACATCTTGGTTCTCAACTTAAGAGCCCCTATGTTTTTCAAGAAAATCCTGTTTACCACTACCCTTCAGATCGTTAAAGTTACGTGATCCGATGGCTGGTACCTACACACATATTATGTACATAATTTTTTTGTTTTCTTATATTCTATCTGAACAGTGTGCAACATTGAACATTTGTAACTCACCCCTATTGCTGCAAACAAAGTCAATCCAAACATAACTATCACGAGGATAGTAGCAATAACTCTCGTAGGCGCAAACATTTTCTGTATTTGGTTGAAAGGCCCCATAAGAAAGCACGTACTGTAAAATAAATAAAAACTATTAGAAATCTTTTCAACACACCTCCTTTTTGTTAAATAATAATTGTAAGTGGCTTAGCAAAGGGCAGAAGGTGAGGGGAGGGTCACTTCCATGCACCGGTTGAAGCTGACACCAGAAACAACTAGAGCTTTGCAAACGCAAAAATGCGTTGCGTTGAAGATGAGCGTAGCAATTTGTAGATGATAAAATAGTGAAGGCAGAATATCATTAAAAAAATGTGAAATAACAACTTGATACGCAAGGTGCTTGGGAAATTGAAAATCAAAAAATTTCCGGAAAACACCGCAAAAATTTCACATTAAGATATCATAAAATGTAGGTACCTAATAAGATGTGTAAAAAATCCCTACAATTAAAAAAGCTATTATTAAGTTAAATAAATAAATAAATAAATAAGATAATAATAAAAAGCTAAGCCACCCAAAAAACTTCATAAATGCTTGATATAACTTTGACTGTAGGTACAGCGTGAAAAAAATGTGGGTATTTCATTTGTATTAGTATTATGCTGAAAATTGCAGGTAGGTAGGCAGATTGCATGTTAGTTGGAACCTTGCAAATAGTAAATTTAATCATAAATACAGTGAGATTAGGTAACTCCGATTTCGTCGTTCTCGGTTACAAAATTAAAAAATTAACATGACAGCAATAGGGGTTTTATCCATCAGAACTGATAACCGCATAACATGTACACGTTACAAAATCGCTAGGCTGGAGCATAAGTTCGGATAGTAGACCAAAAACAAGCACATACACACAAAAGAAGAAAAAAAAACACCTTGCACTCCAGTTACTTTTTTTGGGGCCAATACAACTGAAGATTTCGCTTTGCTCTCTACGCTCATCAAATTAAAGGCATTTACAATACACATGTCGAGCCATAGATTAATGAAACATGGTTTCAATAATCTATAAACGAGCTCTTAAGCTGCGCTTGTAGCATCGAGTAATTCATTACTCTATGCTTACAGCTTTCAAGGCCACCTACCCTTTGCACAGGGATGCAATTTTCTGCACTCCTATCATATGCCATTGCTACACCACCGACTATTTTGACTTTGAAACAAATAGGTACCTGGCCATCGAAATGAGATTTCCAAATGTATACAAAATAGCAAAAAGTGTCAGTTTTGTCGAGAAAAATAGACACAAAGAGCCCAGCAGCGAACAGAATATCCCAACGGCAAAACATATAACAAATCCTTTTAATCGTGTTGACCAGCTGAGTGTCGTGGAGTCCAATAACTAAAGAAAAAAAAAAGAATTAGAAAAACTTTTAGCAGTGAACTCAACAAGCAGGTCATTTTTATGGAATGCAAAAAAACATGTAAAATTTTGCAAATTATATTGGTGCAGCAGGTAGCTGCGAGAAAAACGTGAAACCAACCTGTGGCATGATACCACTTTCTTCCTCTGCTTGAGCATCATCTCCACTCAAAGCCCGCCGGAGTTTGTCCATAATTATCTGCTAAAATAAGAAAGAAAACGAATGTGTATCATGTATGACAGCTCAGCCTTAAGGTAACCTACCTACCTATTTATGTGGCAGATTGAAAGAAAAACAATTGTAATTAGTTTATTATTGTATGGGACTTATTTTGACGTTAATGTGCCAGCGAACAACATAAACACTACTTGAAAGTTTACCTCTAAAAACTAATGCAACAAGTGTTCACCTCGTGCAGTTGCCACCCTCCCACTCCAAAAGTAGCAAGAAAACAATCGATCCACCTCCAAGAACAAGTCAGAAGCAGTGCTGCGCACGCTCATGACACCAAGCACATCACAGCCTTCTAATTCGATCACGTGGCTTGGCGAATCACGATTCTCACGTTTGATAGGAGAAGCTGCTATGACATTTTGTTATTAAATCAAGTATTCATTACTTGTTCGAACTATATTAGCACTTTTTCAATCGTGAGTTTCAATTTAGTGAATAGATGGTAAGTAAATTGTTGTTGTTTTACGTGCAGGACAGTAATGTACCACATTGCTATTCATTTTTCAAGACATAACCTATAACATTTTTAGGCGATATCTATAATATCCAATATAATATTATATTTAAAAGTATCCAGTACAAGGTATGCACATTAATGGTTTCACGTTATGATATCCACTATTAAAATTTTTCTCCCAAACTCAAAGATAGTAACTTAGCAATGTGCTTGTAATAGTGACAGAACCTAACCAATCGTTAATCAATGGTTACAGGTAAGTAGGTAACTATAGGTAGGTAGGTACCTACCTACCTACCTACCTACCTACCTACCTACCTACCTACCTACCTACCTAGGTAGGTACACTTGCGCAAACATAAAGTGAGCCAGCAAAATATTACAAGTCGCGACGTGTGGGCTGGGATAATAATCAGTGTAGGTTAAAACGAGTTAGTGCGATAAAAATACCCGCGGACCTTGCACCACTTAATGATAGCGGCTAAAGGTTTATCCGTTGTATCCTTATCTTGATTTTGCCCCTTACTGTTGCAGTCTTTCTGCTTCATCAAAGGTGGGTTTAACAATATCAATGAGCTCTTCCTATTGAAATAAAGCTTAGACGACAAAACTATTACATTTCGCTAAATTATTGCATATTCCTTAGTAAAACTACCGGTTGTGACAGTCTAAATAACATGCAGATTTCACAATTTAATCTCCCGTTTATGTTATCCCGACCCTCCTGGGCGAGCAGCCATCGGAAAGGTCGGGTCTCGGTACGATTGACTACCTTGATTGAGAGATAACACAAGCAATTAAAATAATGCACATCGATTTTTTTAAGGAAACAAACTTTTACGACAATAATGGAAAAGTGATTTTATATTAGGGTTTGTTGTAAAGAGAAGATGCAGATAGTTTTTTGTTTTTTGTTTTATCTCCAAAATTACGCATTCTAGACTAGTAAAAATGTGCTAACATCGTACAAAACTCCAGAGTGATCATGAGCATTTCTGATCCACGTTTGACAGAGCAAAGCAGCAACTGATAAGGAAACGGGTTGGTCAAACTAGTTCCAAGTCCACAAAAGCACATGGCAAGCCACGTGTTCAGTACCTGACCGATACCTACACTGTTTTCAAACGAACCTAAAATGGACTTGTATATTTTTTTAGCTCGCTCACTTTATGTTTGCGCAAGTGTACCTACCCAGGCTAGAACAATGCTAGAACTAGGGGTCTAGCAGACTAGGGGTATATTTTATTCCATATTTTGAAACAGAGTGACTAAGCTGACTGACAGGTTAAGGCAGACCCACTGCCAGAAATCGTGGGTCGATCGGAACGGTGTAATGGCGGCGAATGACGGAAATTTTAAAATTCGCTTCTGATTCTAAATTAGAAACAGAAATTGAAATTGAATTTTTTTTTCCTCTTAGACTGAGTCTGATTCGTATGATACGAACCGTACAGTTGCCGAGCTACTACGCAATAACCATAGAATTTGAAGGCTAGAAGCTCAGTGCTGCACTGGAAGCTAGTAGCGCAGCACTAGATACGGATCGTTTTCAGCTCAACTGCAGCACATTCCAAGTGACCCACCTTTCATAAGCGATGAGCTTCTATTATAGCCTTCAAATTCTATTGTAGAACCTTAGTTATAGGTTATGTTCCCAACACGGTTCCTCCCGCATTACAGGGAAAAAGAGTTTATTACTCACTTTCAAGTTTCACAGCTCGTAATGCAAGATTTGTATGCAGTGTTGAGGAATCGGACATATATCAAGCACTAATATCAAATGGTCATCAAACTATGTCATCGCTTTCCGCGATCTGTTGTGAATTTGGCGCCCTTAAGAGTAGTTACATATGTCATTACGTCTCTGGAGCTAACAACTAGTTCACAACCAAAACCTGCGGGACAATCGAACACTTCGTAACCAGAACCAGGGAGCCAAGTTGGGACAACGAACACCATAAAACTAGTTTTCTAGGTTCACAACTAGTTTTGTGTAGACAAACGAACATAACACTTGGCAACCGGACCAACGCAGCTGATGATCACTGATAAGGTGGAAGTTAAACCGGAACAATGGTCGCTCTTGTTTGTAATATGGAATACACCCTAGGTAGGGAGGTATGTACCATTCAATTTGGAGAGCCACTTCAAATTCAATGGTGTAGGTGGTACCTAGGCTTCCTTTCAATGTTTTTTTTTTTTTACTTTTTAGATTGACCTTTTGGTGTACCTATTGACTTCTATTCATATTTATAGGATCTGTGGTCTGAAGACAGTTCTGATGAATACGTTCGAGCTGAACAAGAAGCTGCACTGTACAGTGTTGTACACTACACTCAAGTTGAAGCAGATATTAATTCTCCCAATGACATCAGCAACCAGCCGTGCATTTCTGCGACATGGAATCTACCTCCCATTGCTGCAATCCAAATAAGCCACAATAAGATGCAACCTGCATTCGAACCTTCATTGCAGCCAAAATGTGGCGTGAACCAAAACTTTTCCAAGTTTTTTGAACATATACCCGAGTTTTTAGATGTTTTAAAAGAAAAAAAACTTGCCCAAAGCAATACTAACAAAATTCAAAAGAATCAAACAAAGTCAACTAACTTTGAGCATATTCCTATGCAACTAATTAATGCGCCTGGGCCAGTTGATTCAAAAATCCATAGGAATGCTAACAATTTAAGTATTCCTAGTCCTGAAAAGTTAAGCTCCGTAAAAAATGAAATTACCTTGATTTTTCCTGGGGCACAATCTGCGGCAGAACAAGATAAGCTAACGTCGAATTCTATTGATAGTAGAGACACCAATATTGCAAATATACCCCATAAAACTAAATTGAAGCCAAGTAGCACGGAGATTGAAAAGTTTTCCTTTGACATGAAAAACTTAGGATTACCAAGACCAGTTGGAAACAATCTGTTTTCTCCATTCAATACCCAATACTTGGAAAGTAAAAGATCCTCGGAAAAGGTGTTTCGGTTAGATGAGCGTTTGTTTTTGGACGAGAAGGTCATTGGACAAGTAACTGGTCCAAGCAAGCCAGGATTGGCCGAAGATGGAAAGGAACTCAATAGTTCAGCAGCTTGCACCACAAACATTAGTCTTCAAAAGTCTGTCCCAAGTTTAGATGGTAAAAAAACCGAGATACAAAAGACGTTTGTCTTCGATTTGTCACAGCATAGCAGTGCTAAAAAAGATCCTTTCCCCCAGCTGAATTTGGCAAGCACTCTAAAGTCTAAAGAACTGATTTCTGCACCAACAAAGCATAATATTGGTGACTACAAGATTAAGCCTCCAGAGCCAACAAAAATTACGAAAATTACGAAAGTAACAAAGAAATTGAAGTCAAAAAAGAAATTAAAAATATTACAATCAAATGCACTCTACAACTCAATTGTGAACTTAAAAAACCCAGCAGACAAAGTGGTGGTAATCGGCTTAAAACGTCCGGAGACAAAATGTGAAGTGATATCTCTCGACAAAGACGTCGAGATTAACTCAGTAGATCCTGAAGTGATTGTCTTAGACAGTGACTCGGATGAGTCCGTCCACGTGGTTTCAGTCCCCTCTGCTCCACTGCCCGTGATCATCTCGGTCGAAGACAGTTCCGACGACGACCGAATCTTGCGCGTACGACCGGCTGTGGTCGTCCCCTTCGAGACTGACCCAGATGTCGCGGAAAACTCATTCGACTTCTTGGATAACGTCATAGAAAACTGTATGGGTGATTTCGATGGGATAAGAAAAGCACAAGCAAATGTCTTGTCAAATTTAATATCTAATCACAGCTCGAAAGAATCTCTTGTCGACGAACGTCTTTTCCAAGTTGATTCGTCGGTGCTGGAACAAGAGACTTTAAGGAAGCCCGCAGAATTGCCTGATCAGGATGACAACGTTTCCAGTTCTACCTCAAGCGCATCATCTGTCCTTGAAAATGACCAAAGCGTCCAGATTGTTGGGAGCATTGAATCTGGTTCAGACACTGGCGAACCTAAAACTCCATTGCATAGTTTCAAAGTGCCAAAGGCTAAAGTTCGTACTAAATCCAGGCAAGCAAAGAAAGTCACGATTCTTCCAGCTGTCATTGACGTTAGCCTTTCAAGTTCCAATGACACTAAAAACGATGATGATGATGACATTCTAGTAGTGCACTCTGGTACCAAAAGCACTATTACCATTGAAGAAATTTTATCGGGAGAGACGCATGCTAGACACACTGATGAAGAAATTGGTGGATCTGAGCCCATCAGTTCAGATAGGAAGAGGAAACGAGAGGAGTCTAAAAGCAAGGACATTTCAAAGGTATTGTACTGACATAGTCATAGTTAATCAAACTATTCATTCTGTCCTTTTTTATCTTCACACCTTTTTTTAAATTTATTTTTTAAATAATTAATTTTACTATCTTACTGTTTTTACTTATTATTACTATTCTTAGTACTAAACAGGAACTTTACAATAATTAATTCCTGTGTGTGTGTGTGTGTGTGTGTGTGTGTGTGTGTGTGTGTGTGTGTGTGTGTGTGTGTGTGTGTGCATAGCTTAATTACCTACTACTCTATATTTTTTGTTCTTCAGAAAAAGAAAACCCCTGGTGTGAAGAAACGAGCAAAGGCAGAAAGAATGCTACAAAAGTTCATCCGTTCGCAGCCGCAGGCCAACCTGTTCTCATACACAAAGATTGCAGGAGACGAGTTTGTGAGCAAGGAAATGACCCCTTCTCGGAGCCCTCCAACGTGGACCAAGGAGATGAGGCGCTTCTACAACTCATCCTGGGGTGGGGAGGACCATGACTGGAAGAAAATGAGGGCATCCATGACAGGTGGGTGCAGTGTTGGAAAGGGGAGAAAACCAGTTTGGGCATTTCAGAAAAAAAGTTGGCCCACAAGAAAATCCATCCCCTAAAAATCCGTCGCCCGCTTTTTCCGCAAGTCAATCCCTAAAAAACCATCACTCGCTTTTTCCAAAAGTCAATCCCTAAAGAACCGTCACCCGCTTTTTCCGAAAGTCATTCCCTAAAAAAAATCGTTGCCCACTTCCATCCATAGTTTCTTTCTTCTGTCTCGGACCACGAGGGCGGCCCCCAGCCGGTCTACCGGCCCTTCGGGCATTTGCCCAGTCGCCTATTGGGCCTATCCAACCCTGGGTCGGTGTAATTATTTGCCATGCTTCTAGCACCGAAATGTTGCTGAGGCTACCAACTTATCTCAAGGGAAATCCTTTTTGGTTTCAACGTTTAGATATCTACCAAACTCCTTGTTAACACATTCCAATTCACTATTGAAAACAAGAGATTTAACTCCACCACAATTTTCAGAGGTTACTAATTATACCTAATTACAACTGTAAAGACATTCAAAGTCTACTCTGATTTCTGATAGTTCATTGTGTAAATCTTTAACTAGCCAAGCAAAGTTACTACTTTCATACCAATTGGCAAAAAGTTGAAGTGCAATGCAAACAAATACTGCACAAGACTACTAGTAATACTTCGGGTACCCTTCCCCAGATCACCCTTACGCGTGGCAGGTGAGCAATGAGGACCGGTACCCGTCCGGCCGCAACACCAAGTCCTCCCTACGGTGCCGTCAGTGCCAGCGGTCCGGGCACTTTGCTTGGGCGTGTCCGGAGATCCGGACCGGCACCAAGTGCCGCATGTGTGGTCAGACGGGCCACGCCGTCAAGGACTGTCCAAACAGCGTCTGCCTCAAGGTATGCGTACTTACAATGCCACAGCTGTGTCATGTTTGGTTTTCAAAGATAAGATAATGTTCATATTCTATGTTGACAATTTGAAAAGGTACAGAGTAAAAATATTCTTGGGTGGTGATTTTCTCTCCCCTTGTCATGATGACATGTTTTTATTGTAAAATGAAACCCAATGGTACCCAAATGAAAACTTGCAAATTGTACCATAGGTACTTCTAAAGACTACCTTCAAATTGACTACCTTCAAATTGCTAACACTGGGCCTTGCAAGTATTGAATTTTTTTATAGTATTGTATTTGAGCAAATCTGATGCTTTTCTGCTATTGGTTGCAGTACCTAGATAGTCTGTTTGTATGTGATTTCCCTTTGTACAGTGTGGGCAGCCGAGCCAAGAGTTTGTCAAGTGGTGTTGGCAGTGCAAGGACAGTCCGTTTGGCGAGTGCACAAATTGTGTTTGGCAGCACCATCCTTCTCAGCCGTGCAAAAACTATCGAGAACGGCCGAGCGGTGTTCGGCCTCACATCAGCGCTCATGCTGGCTACAAGGGATACAGGTAGGTTCACCTAGTGTGCCAAGTGCAAGAATTTTGCTTGCTCTGAGTTGAACCAGTCAGTATTATCTCAGAGATAATTTCCAACAATACATAATTTCCAGGATTAAAGACCTCTAGCATGGCTGACTTTTCCACTGCCTTCTTCACTTGTTTAGATTAAATGCAAGGCAGTCCTAAATGGTTTAAGCTGAGATTGCTTCAAAGGCATAATTGTGACCTGGAATTATGTTTTAGGCAACGGTACGGAAGCAATCATCCTGCTGAGAGAGGATTCAACCCATACTTTAACAAGAACTTCAGTCGTCGGCCATATTGATGAAGACTTTCCATGTCATTTGCATTCTTTCATACAAATTTTTAAGGTCATTTGAAGCTGATTCTTATGTGGGTATCATGTTGATAAATGTTTGTGCATGCTCACATTATTTACATGTGCAATATTACTTACACATTGGAGGAATTTCACCATTTTGTAAAGCTTTATAGTTTGAACTGATGAAAAGTGGACTTGTTATTTTTTGTTACCGTTTTGAGGCTGTACTGAGTTGGATAATATAGTATGTACATACTTACAATTACCATTCTTCATGTGCAGGTTTCCTTGCACTTAATTTACACCCCATTTTCATGGTGAGCCCATTACAAGCATAACTTAAATTAATCCCATTACAAACTCTGTTGATGGGCAGTTGCTGCAATAAAAACTGGTGTGCTGGTGCATCAAAACAAACTTTTTTTTAAAGACAGTTATATGCAGGAAGTCGGTTAAAATAGCCGCTTCTACATGAGCTAGTTCACTATTAAATCATATGTACTATTTGAAGATGCTATTGGAAATTTATCCCACCATTTCCTGGCAACAAGAGGGCAAAGAGGTCTCACCATATAGATTATCTAACTAGATTATCTAGTTAGATTATCTAACTTTGCTCTGTGGGTCTATGTTCTTACGGAGATTTTTCTTCTTTTTTTCTTTCCCTTTTTCAGTGGCCCCTAAGGCCACCACCCCGATCATCTCGCTACGCCTCTGCAGGGACGACAGATGCAAAATTAAAGTCTGGAGGAAATTTTATGCTTTTCTACGACTACATTGTCTGTGGGTATTCTCAAGTAGTAACTATCTGATCTAATTTTACTTTGTTCAGAAAAAGGCGAATGCAATCCAGTTTCAGAGCATACAAAATGTTTTGAAAAGTAGGAAAGGAGGCAGGAGGTAATTCAAGCAAGTGTGAAGGAACACTTCGTTTGTGGTTTTAATTCGAAGTGGTTACTAATTTTTTGGGCTTAACATTTTCAGCCTAAAAGGATAATTCTAAGGGTGTAACAATAATGTTACGTTCATATTCCAGTAGGGTTGTGAGTGATACATGCCAGGCTGCAACCAGTGGGGTTTGATTTTAATTCATGTGCAAGTGCTCGGATGATTGTCCAAAAATATTTTCACTGGGCAGATGTACTATATTGACCGATATCGATGCCGATATGGGTTAGGGTGACCATATTTTCAAACTAAAAAACCGGGACATTTTCGGACGGGTGTGTGGAGGGGGCGGGGGGGAACAATCCAAATCAACCCGACACTCCCGTACACAATCGGGTCGTATCGTGCAGATATGGCGCCTTGTGAAAAATAATGTTAGTCTTCTCCCTGTAATGGTACAGCTTTTTGGCTGCCCCTTTTCGATGTTTTTGGCTCTGGCTGTACGTTGTGCATTCCTGCCTTGCTTCCCCCACCCCTATGTACCGTTATCCCAGCAGCCCTCTGTGCCATGTGTTGGCCAAGCTAGCTGGGGACGGTAGAGTAGAGTGGTCCACGGACCTGAGAACTGCACGGTTCGGCCGGCAGTCTCTCCCAACCATTTTCGATATATTGGAAGCAATTTTTGAATAAAATACCCATCTGACATCAAGTTAGCGTGTTTGTTTGGATGTTACATGGCGGTGGCGCCCCACGTTGGGCGCCAGTATAATGAAATGCCCAATCGAACACGAAACTTGATGTAAGAATGGATATTTATATTCAATATCAGTGACAAAGGATGTGGAGAGCCTGCCGGCCGAACCGTGCAGTTCTCAAGTCCGTGGACCACTCTACCGCCCCCAGCTAGCTTGGCCAATACATGGCACAGAGGGCTGCTGGGATAACGGTACATAGGGGTGGGGGAAGCAAGGCAGGAATGCACAACGTACAGCCAGAGCCAAAAACATCGAAAAGGGGCAGCCAAAAAGCTGTACCATTACATCCCTAATATAAATAAGGAAGTGCCATGATAGACAAATTATTTGAAATTTTAATGATAAAACTAATAAAATTGAATGACTGGAAAACCGGGACAATTAAGCGTCCCGCATGGTGTCTCTCGGGACACCGGGACAGGTACCTCAAAACCAGGACTGTCCTGGGAAAACCGGTACGTCTGGTCACCCTAATATGGGTTGGGTTGCTATCTTATTCGATGGATTCCAAACGCAATCATTTCCAACTTTCAATCCCTACGTCCCTTTGAAGGGGCATTTTATTCATTTATTTATTCTCATACTTCGGCAAAGTGCATGTTCTTATACTAATAGGTACTAAGAATAATAGGAAAGTACATTTCTGTTAAATCGTGACTGCCGGTTCTATGGTGTCTGGTTTATATTATATTAAATTTAAATTTAGTATTACAATGAAGTTATGCAATGAAATTAGCTAAGTTATTTGAAGTTAGCTACGTTATTTACAGGGCTAGTCTTTTGGATTGTTCCGTCTTTGGTTTTCTTTTAACCCGCGTCTAAATTCCTTTGCCAGGGCACATGACCGGGTCAGGGAGTTTGTTCCACAGCCGTTTTCCGTCTGCCACCAGAAAGAACTTCCCAATTTCGGTTCTTCACCGTTACATGTTCTTGATACTAATGGTTGATACTTTAAAAGTATACACTATCATTTAACTTTATGTACGAACACGAGGTCTTAGTTCAAAAACGTGTGCTGTGCTACGAACGATTTGTTTGAGGCTTGTAATGTTCCCGCAAAAATTATTTAATCACATGGTCGGGGCTCGAATGGGTTGCACCGGGGCATCCATCTATCTGTCACTTGCGTCAGACGGTCAGACCAGACCACTGAATTTGGAGCTCAATGGCTAGGCGGAAGTGTTCGCAAGTATTTTGGATTTATTCGATATTTGTCCTTGTTAAGATGCTATGAACTGAGAGGAAAAGATACGGTAACGTTGTTGGTTATTGACTCACAATGACGTTTCCACTTCAACTTACCTTGGCTATAATAAAACCACACGTTACGAAAGCGCCACATGCTTTGAAGGTTAGGATATTTATATCATCGACACCTGATTTATTTGTAAAATTGACAGAATAGGCCTGAAGTTATCATGTTACCTTGTTTAAAACGAAAATTAATAATTACAGAACATTCGAAACAGCATTCTGTCTAAAGGATTCTATGTAATAAAAACAAAGCAGATTTGTTTAGATCAAGAGCAGTGCGAAGCATTTTATGCAGAGCACAAGGAACGTTTCTTTTTTAACCGGCTTATCACCTTCATGTGTAGGTGAGATTACTGTGAGAAGTTAGGAGTAGTAGCTCTACTTTGAGTAGCTTTGCCAAAGAATATTACGACGTAATGTATACATTTGCCATTTGATTACAGTGGGCCATCAGATGTTCACATTTTGGCCAGAGTTGATGCCATCCAGCAGTGGAGAGAATTAATGGGTCCGACAAAAACTTTCCAAGCACAGTACACTGCTCCAGAAACAATAAGAGGGAGTTACGGATTATCTGATACTCGAAATGCAGCTCATGGATCAGGTATGAAAAGTACCAAAGAATAAGCAACAAGGATGGCAATATATTTAAGCATAGGAGAAAAATTTACGGGTATTTTCTGCCGATTTGCTCACAGATTCAGCACAGTCAGCAGAAAGAGAAATAAATATATTTTTCCCAGAGTTCAGTATCAATCATTGGCTGAAGGAAGAAGAATATCATTTCAGGAACAACAAAGTGAACTTCATGGAAACAAATTTTGTACACAAGATTCATCATGAAGAAGATTTATAGTTGAAATTAAAAATCGGTTAAAAATAGTTTACAAAGTAACAGTATAGACTACAAACTGTGGGGAAAATATTTCTATCCAAATGCATCTATCATGTCAAAAGTTGCAACTTGCAAGCATGAGCAGAAATGTTTCAATTGCAGCCAAGATGCAATTTGCTTTGCTCAGCTCGATTGAACAATCACTTGGCTTTATGATTGACTGCAAAGTGGGCAATTTAAAAAAAAAACACTTGATTTTGACTGAATAAATAAATATTTTCAATTTATCTGTCTTGCAGAGATGGCCTCTCCTTGTAGAAAATTTGTAAACCTCCTTGTAAACAATTTGTTTCAAATTGTTCTGAGGTTTAAATCAGGTTTTAACAGGGGGAAAAACCAAATAAACTGAACGATAAGAATATTAAATTTTTTTTACGGGTTTCAACCTAGTCTACTTTCTTTTAAACATTCCTTTGGTACAAAAATATAAGTGTAGGCAATTTGTTACAAGTTTTCGCTTACAGGGTTTGCACAGGCAATCAACCTCAGGTTCCAATTTTGACGTATACTTTCGGCCTAGAAAATAGTTTTATTCCTTCTTCTAATTTGTTCAGTTGTTTCTCCAATTCCATCTTTCGTTTTTGCATGCGTAAGGTGTCTGTTCTTACTGGCATCATATTAAGTTCTTTCACAAAATCTGCATAATCTGATGATAGAATCAAAATAACATTAGTATGAGCAAATGCAATGTCCGTATAATTTTATCTGGTTTGGATGACCAACGTTTCGGTTAGGTACATACTTTTTCTCAGCATTTTTACAGTTTCTTTCCGCTCGTTTTCTGGCAAAAGAATATGGTTGGGTGGGCATGATGGATCGACTGTATTAGTTATCTTCTGAATCTCTTCATTCTCCTTCAATGTATCTACCTGACGTTTTTGGAGATATCTGCAAAACAGAAAGAAACTCTTAATTGCTCTTTTTCAGAACTCTTGTCTGGAAGGGCATCTACATAATAAAAAAGTTATTACTTAGGAACCACTCCCCGTTGATAGCTGCTAGGTGGCACAAGAGGATTGTTTTTAGTTTTTAGGGGAGGGCTTCTTGGTGGGGAGGCTAATGTGCTGGTTCTATTTTGCTTTAGCATGACAGCACTATCTTGATGCAAGCCTTCTTCGCTTGTGTCCGAGCCAGAATCAAAATGGTGTTCAATGTTGAGATTTACAAATCCATCAGCATCACCACTTGGTTTTGAAAGGACCTTCTGGGAGGTATATCTGTTTTTTGGCACCTGTGCTTTTGGTTTCTTTTGGTAAGCCATTGATTGATGAGCTTGAATGGCAGAACCAGGTGGTTTCACCTTTTGCTTTTCTCTATTAGTGTGTAGAGCTGCTGAAGGTTTGGTTGCTGTTGCATATCGTATAGTGCCCCCAATGTACAACTTGTCCATGTCTTTGGAGTCAATTGTTTGGGAGGCAGTGGTTCTGTGGGTCTTAGGAGAAGTATACGCAGCTGGAGATTTGATGAACTCTAAATCGACGGAACCGTTGGATGACAAATCTAGACTGAGGTTTCGCTTTGCTTCGCATTGCTGGCGAACATACTCCACCATTTCACTTTCCTTCTGTTCTTTCCTTTTAGCCTTTGGTCGCATCTTGATCTGAGATTCCTTAGGTTTTTCAACTTGTGCAGATTTTGTAACTTGAGCTTTGATTACTGGGTGTTTTGTGTTCGAACCCTAAAGTAAATAAAAAATTATATATTGGTGTAGGGAGGTACATTGTTTGAAAATTAATTCTACGGCCATTTCAATGGCATTACCGATTTAGTAGAAGTAATTAAGTGTGCAGGTTCATTCAACTGGGTCTTTGGAAATTTTGATTTAGACGTGAGTTTCTTTTGGGTTTCAATCACCATGGTATTGCTTTTACCCTCCAACTTCCGAGATTCTTGGAGCCGACGGACATTCTCCTTAATAAAATTTCTTCTCGTTGGTTCTGAAATAAAAATGAGCCAAAATAATTTACATAATATTAAGCACGCGAAGTGACTTGCTCGCCCAAACCGTAGATACCTACTCAATAACCATTGGATTTGAAACGTTTTTAGGTTAAAGTGGAATTTTTACCGGTTGTAAACAGTATATAAGATAAAGAAGACAAAGCAAACTTACTCGGACTAGAGAACACTCCTTTTAATGAGCTCATTTTATGTATAAGTGCTAATCAGTCCTAAATTTTGAAAACGAACTGAATTGGAAAGAGAGAAAAAAACAACATCATAACGATTAAGATAACGAGTAAACAAAACACAGCTGTCTGGAGAAGTGCGGGCTTTGATTGACCTTGACCACGTGATACCTTCTGACCAATGGCAATAGCCCATGGCAGCGAACAAAGCCGCCAAATTCTGATAACATTTTTTTGTTTGTTTTGCAAGTAGGTTTAGGTATATTTATTGTTCACATGTTTGTGATATAGATTTTAACGGTCTCAACTCTCTTAGGAATTGTGTGATTTCAAATAATACTTTACCTACCTAATATGAAGAGGATGTTACCGGTTTCTGCTAAAACGGCAAATAAGAAAGCAAGCATTAGCAATGTAGCTGGCAAAGATGAGATGGATGGTGAAACCGAATCGACTGCCTCTATTCTTGAAGCAAGAGCAATACAGGAGCATTTAGTATTAGAAGAAGAACGTGACTCAATAATTGCAGACCTAATGGACGAGCTACTAATTAACACGTTAGAAGACTGTTATAAAATCTATATGCACCGACAGAGAATAGCTTTTACTGTCCATTGTGCTTGTCTAGCACTAATGGATGTTATTGATGTAAGTTTGTCAATATTTATTTTTATTGATTTTTCTACATTAGGAAATGAAGGTTCATCCAACCATAAACATTAAATGTTAAGATTCTGATCAACTTTTTTCTAAACTGCACAAATTTATAGTTGCCTTGTAGATTATCGTAGCTTTTTTAGCAGGCAAAAAAGTGAAGGGACCACATGCAAAACAACTTTTAAGTTTTTATTCAATGAAAGGTTAAGGAAGTCTAGTTTAAAATTGATTATTTGAGCTGTGCACAAAAAATATATAATTTAACAGATTATTTTCCCCATTATGATTTTGTATGTAGATATTCATTCATTTAATTTATTTGTTTTTTTCTTTCTTTCAACATAGTACCGGTACGTAGATTTCATATAGATGGAAATGTACCCGTATCTCTTGTTCTCGTTCTTGTTATTCGAGACTATCTAGCCTCTAAGCAAAATTGAGACTTGGTTTTTTTAGACTTAATTGCTCATCTATTAATCTAATTAGCTTCTCACAAGTATCTTTTTTTCTTGACAGTTCTACATGCCGAGCAGCGACCCAGGCGAGCCGTGTGGTGTCGACGGGCGGCCACAGTGGTCAGGAGACAGTTTGCCAGTCCCCTTGAACAGCGATATTTGGGCAGGTCAGCCGATGCCCGCTTGCTTCGGCCGTCCACTCAAGGTGTCACCAGCTAGATACTACAAGTCCCTTGCCATGAAAGATAAATCTGGACATAAAACTGGAAAGAAAATCAAGAAACCTTCAAAAGAGCTGCCAGAAGTTGCAGTAAGATTACAAATTAGATTCAAAATTCACGTTGCATTATTTTTGTTCTTTCGTATGTTGTAAACTCTGGTTTACTGTAGTATATCATTTTAATCCAGACTCAAATGACTGCTCTCAAATGTTTAACCCGCCTTTTAGTGCGTACAAATTCTAGATTTTTATTTTTATTTGATCTAGATTTTCAATTAAATAGCCTCTATGTGGAACAGAAATTAATCAATCACATCTCTATTTGTACACAGAGTCAGCGCCACGTTACAATTTCCGACACAGTCGGAACAGAACCTAAGATGAGTTCAACCAAAGAAATTGAGTTAGAGAAACCTGTCGAGCAGAAAAAGAAACCCATTCCAAAGGACAACATAAGTCCAGAGTCTGATGGAAATAATGTAAATGGGGGCAAGGCAGCCATGCAAAGAGATCAGAGGGACAAATCGTTGACCGTAACCGAACTGCAAAAGTTTGGGGCAGGCAGGGTGAACGCCAGCGGACTGGTGCAAGCCGACAACGAGCACATTGAGGGGTCGATCAACTCGGTCGTTATGGAACCGGTCCCAGTCTCCAAGCTGCAGGAAGAAAGGTAGGAAGGAACCCTCCATGATAATTGCTCTGTGCCTTCATATTGTATAAATGGAAGCCATGAATGCCAATGTGGTGTGGATACTCCTGTGGCATTGGTATCGTCGTTGAGATTGTCGTTGAATGACAGGGCCATCAGATAGCCTACTTTCCAGCCTACCATTGCACATGCTGGCAGGCTGATTTGCTACTGGTAACAAGTGGAGACCCTTAAATTTCAATTCCTGCAAAACAGAGCATCTGTGTGGATGTCACTTGCATTATGGATGTGTGGACTTATAGTGTTGCATTGTCATTCCACGGAAACCGACATGTATCCAAACATACAGCGTCTCTGAAATTGTGATGGCATTACTTGCAACACTGATGAATTGTTTGGAGAGTAAAAATTTACATAAACGCTATTATATCCGAGCCCAAATCGCAGGGGGATTCTAGGCAAATCTGTTTCCTCTTTCACTGATGGAAATTTTAGAAATTGACTGGGTGCTATACCTACATATATTAATTTTATCTTTCAATCAATACATTTTTTATATTTTTTTTTTTATCGAATCTCTTAGAGTTAAAAAATAATCCCCAAGTTACATAAGTTCTCCACATTTTCCATAATCTACTCGTGTAGGAATATTTTTATTCTTCTGTTACTCTATGACTGAAAGTGCCATCCGTATTGGCGTCTTGTTCCCCGCCGGCTGAACATTGCAATGCTCTGCCGATAGGTGGCAGAAGGATTTCTCCCATAAGCTACGCTCTGACCCTCCTCCTGCCCTCCTATGCAAGTCACCATCAATTCACCACTGCATTTTCATATTCGTATCACTCCGAATACTCACAAATTCACTATTGTGGACGAATCAATTACAACTTGTCTGTTGATACGGACCAGTTTCAAATTAAACTGAAATCCAATTAGGTAGGTACCTACTGAATAAAATTATTAATTAGGTGAAGTGAAATAACGATTCCCGAAGACTGGCAAACCCCCAAACGGCAGAGATTGGGTTGGAGCGACTTGACTCGGGAATGCCGGACGGAGAGTGGAAAATGAATAATAGTTGAAGGGATTTTAGTTCCTGAGTTATTATAGTACCTTCATTCTCGTTCCTGCGGCCCCCTTGGGTCGGATAGATAGTGAAGGAAATCACTCTCAGCTGCACTGCCATGGTCCTACAATAAATTGTAACAAAATACGAAATTTGATTAAGGTGACAATAATGTGCGTCTTCCTATGAATTTTGGTCCAAGAGCGTCAAAATGTAAAAAGCGATGTTCATTCAATGTTCCAGGAAAAAGGGGATATATATATATATTTTACTGGAGCTCCCCCTCCTATCCTTATGTTAAGCATACATTAAGACAACATTTAGTTAACAGTCTTTGCTCTTTGAGATACCAAACCCTGATAGTTGGGGGGGGGGGGGGGGGGGGGGGGGGGTAGTGTCCGGGGTTATGTCTCTGACGATAAACTTCCTAAGAAAGGAAAAGATAAATCATATCATTTGTACTACCTGCCTATCCATGTTGGTGAAAATGGGAATTAACAATTAAACGTTTTTTCAATCTACGATAATTAAGAACCTAATTACTCAGCTATATCCAGCAACCGTATTCTTCGCGAGACCTGTTCATCTTATCCTGTATAACGACGCCAGAGGAGAAAGAGACAAGAGTCAATGAGACCCGAGGAGAGCCATTATTTTCCAAGAGAGGATGAGATGGGATCTTTGTTCTATCAAGCAACAATGGTCTGTCACCTAATCTCCTTTATAGCGTGATTAAAGTGCAAGCAATGAACAATGGGTAATCTGTTCATCGCAGCGGCAGCGGCTGCAGCAGTGAAAGCCTCTAAAGGGCATGACAGGCTATTGCTAATGCCAATCCATATTCAATATTCTGCATGCAGCCCAACCCGACCAATATCCATCCAGGATTATCATAACTTTAGAAAGGGTCCTGTTTGTCGTTGTGATCGTCCAGTTGTACGATCGGGTGACTGACTGATCCGTTCGTCATGTTCCCAACAACTGTCGAAACGTTACGGGTAATTTCCAATTTCGATAATATTAAAATGATGGCTATTGTCGGGTTGTCGCCATCTATCATGTTGGGCGAAGGGAGAAATGGTACGGGGCGTTGCTAGGATTAGTGTCTTGTTTCTTTTTTTACATCACGATTTTATTCGATTGTGACTCGAGAAAACACGCTGGGCCATACTCAAAATCGCGCCGAGCCGAGTGCTGTTAGTTCTTCCCTATGTACGGTGTACCTAAGTTGTACGTTGTAAATATTGCCGCCTACTAACCAGTGGCAGTAGGTCGGTGCCACAGCCAGTATCCAGTCTAAGCATACATTTTATAACATAAATACCAAAATACAAACCGGAGCGACAGAGTTTGATGTGGTGAAAAGTTGAGCACCGATATCAATTATCTCCCCTATAGTGGTAACAGAAATAGTCGATTGCAAGTAGGTATAAGGTACACGTATTATGCGAGGATAAGCGTATGCATATAATGGGTAAAGATATGACATTATATGAGCGAAACGCCGTTATTGATTCACAATCATCGCGTCTGATGCTGCGGGCATATGATTACAGTGTCACGCTGACAACGACATGTACCTATCAAGCAGTCTTTGACGACAAACAAAACGTCAACTTATAAACATGTGTTAATTGGTAATCGTTGCGTTATCGAACTATATGCACTGGAACACGGTTCATCTGAGTCTGGTATCGACTTGATTCGTCAGCAGCCAGACCGGCCGACCTCCATGTCAGTCGCCGATTTTGTCCTCGAACCCTCACCTATACGTACCTATAATATATACTCACCTACAGCCGTTAGCTTCACACCCGGGCAATAACGCCGAACGCGCGACGCGGCTCGCATTGATAAGAATTGATTGTGTTTGTCACATCCGCCGATCGGCACCCAGCCCATGACCCAATCATGCTTGTCAGACGTCAGCTGTTCGGGCCCGGTGCCTCCCTGTCAGGATTCTGTGTCCGGACCCCGTCGACGAGGAAGTGGAAAGTTTTGGAAGTAGTCTCCGTATATATATATGGGCTTAATTGTGCGAAAAGGTACAAATAACTATTAAGACACCGATGTGGCCTAGTGGGTCTAAGGGGGAGGGGGGGGGGGGGGGTTGAGTATCCCCGACCCATGCCCACCCAACTCATCCCATCTGTCCCAGCTGTTTGCGGGTTCGACCCCCAACGGTTGCCCATCCAGCGAACGTTTTTGTCTTTTGCACTTCCTTTCGGAGATCCGTTCTATACGCGCTTTGTGCAATAAATTGGTGGTTTGCTATATTGGCCGATGAGATCACAGTTTCATTTCAATGGTGCATTTCTGTGAGACTATAGGTACTCTATATCATTATTTCTCATCTATTCACGATGATAATAATTGGAATGTAATTTAGCCCTCAAGCTGACGTTACTATAGTTAAAGTTAATTCTAATTCTACAGATTCTTTACTATTTTCGGGTAAAATCACGCAAGCATTGAGCGGCTGCGTATTCATGAAGTAAAGAAACCCCTTTCTTCTTTTTAGCCCCTCCCCCCCTCCCTCCTCCCTCGACACGATTCTGTGTCGGGTTTCAGTTTCAGTAATTTTTCCCCGTCACGTACGTTCCCTAAAGAAGTTCGCTCGCGAAGTAAATGACCGAAAAAATAATCTCCTCCTCGTTCACGAGTCCTTCGAATGCCAAGTCTAGGCCTAAACTCCCGGTCGGGCAGGGATGGGGCTTCCTTCGTCGATGTCATTTACGCCCCGGAAGATAATCCCTTTCATTCTCGGCTCGCTTCCGTGCGCAAACCATATTCGCAGCTTCTTTTTCTTTCCTATAATATCATATTTTTTATATTACCTTCCTTGAGATGGGCCAAGGTCCCCCTCTTTCCTTCCTTCCTTTTCCTCTGACGTGAGATCTTATTTCGGAAGTCACCTCTCTTCGTCGACCCTGCTGGGCCTGAATGAGACCTGACGGTGACGTCTAGGACATAGATAGCAATATCTTCGGGGACAAAGGGATCGAACAGGAAAATTTCATCGCTCGGCGTTTCCTCGGGAATAACTTTTCTCTTTGGCATTTGGTTTCAGACGTGACATCTATAATAATCACCGCGGGACAAAACGCCCCCTACGCTTTCCTACGCTTTCCCAGTTTCGTTACAGCCACTCCACTCCATCGAGGCGATTACTGAGATTTTTCGGGGGTTCAAGTGAAACGTACCCAAGGGACTAACCCTTTGCACCACGCATATTTCCTTTACCCAAACGTAACCAAAAATAGCCGGCCGTTAACGAAGACCTTCCAGATGATGCCATCTGCTCGTGCATGCTGCTGCCAATGTCGTGTGTATATTCGACTTTCATGCGCGTTTCGGGCCTGCGCTCATTGAAATATTTTGTGTACGTACTGGTAGTGGCATTCATTGTGCGTAGCGAGCTGTCAAACAAAGAGTGTGCAGCCGAAATCAGTCCCCGCGTAGGTACTTGTGTTGCTTGCTGGTTGCTACCCCTATCCATCCCCGGCTCGGGCTCGGGCTCGGGGTGCAGGCTGCGTGCGTGCGGCGATGGAAATGCGTAATATTTATGCTCACTCGCGTCCGTGGGGTGCGAAATGTCACCTGGAGTGAAGCGGGTTGCGTCTAGCAGCGCCATGTCATACGGGGTTAGAGGGTGGTGGTGGCGGTGGCGTCGTCGATACTCGGTGGGGTGGGCTGGTAAAAATGTCGACTATCAGGGTGGTTCGCGGACAAAGGATGAGTCTGCACGTCGTGGTGGCGAGTAGTGAGACAAAGGCCACGCAGAGATAGATATTCTGTCATATCGGCCCGATCGATTCGAGTGTCGGGCATGCTCCGCGCATCACTCCTCTCAGTGTCCTTTCTCAAGATGCTCATTATTTGCGACATGGAACATGGAACTCTTGCTTTCTTTTATGCTTCATATTATGATATTTCCACGACTCGAGACTCGAGATATATAATAAATATATACAGATATAGAGAGCGAGAGATGTCTTCTTATTCCCCTTAACTCCGAACTTGCTATCTGCGAGATATTTAAAAAACACAATTCTTTCTGTTTGAATGTTGTATGAGATTGAAATGCGGCTCTTTGTCATTCCTCGCAAGCGCAATACACGAGACCGAGACCGAGACCGAGAACGAGCAAGACAAAGACAAAGACAAAGACAAAGAAGACGTGATAGGCGTCGACGCGAATCTACCCCGAACTCGCTCGAACTCGCATCTACCTTTCGTTGTCCTCGATCAAAGGGCCACGCCAACATTTGCGTGTACTTACCTATCCCGAAACCGATCGCCGAACATCTTGCCAGGGCATGCCTCCGTGTGCCTCGCGAGTCGCGAGTCGCGTGTTGACAGATTGGAAAAGAATTCTCTTTTATTCGCTTCCAAATTCAATAACTTCGACTTGTGATCGAACTGATTATTATACGTCAAATTTAATTCCACAAATAGTCGAATACGCCCAATATTAATCATCGGGTTCGTTTTTGGCAGGTTTTTATCGAGAGATTAGAGAGTTTCTTTTGTTCTGTGCAGCATATTTCCATGAATACGTGTGCTGGTGCACGTGGTGTGCGTTGGGATGGGAGGGACTTTGGGTGCCGCGACCGAGCTCCCTCGGTTCATTCAATAACCAGGCGGACGGCGCACAGCGCAGCGCAGCGCGGCGCAGCGCAGGGCGCAGGGCGCTGCCCGGGCGCAGGCAGCGTACCGAACGAGGGTGTAGGGACGCTTCGGGATGAGGCAGGAGAGCCCACCGATCGACCGACCGCCCCGACCCCCCCAGCTCTGCGCTCCCCGTACTAGCACCCAGAGCCAGGCATATACACAACTCTATATAATATTACTTGTTCACTCAGCACACAAATTTGAAAAAAGAAAACGTGGTTCCATTTCAATGAAAGGTCGTGTGCATTTATTGTAATTGCAGTTATGCCCATTACCCGCGCTGCGATTATTCTAGTGTTATTTTCACACTCTGCAAGAGCAGGCTTGCCTTCTCTACATATTTGCCATTGTGTGCCATGTCCCCTTTGTCTTCTTCAGTCTATGAGGCTCGTTTATAATCAAGTTCAACAGCAAGCAATGCGTTTTTAATAATATGTCTTTACACTGACATTACCCGCAGCTTGGATGTGTAATGTTCTTATTCTAAATGTAACTGCCTCTCAATTAGTTTATGGGAGCGCAATATAATAATCTGTACATTATTCCCCGATTGTCATTATGCTGTACATTTATGAGGAGCACTGTATAGTAATCATCAGAGTGGAAATTTTTATCGATCTGTTCGTGATACACCTCCTAAGTAATGCTATTAATAAACAATCGGTGCTCTACACACATGGCACTAGTCGGTATAGGTAAATATACCTAAAGTCAGAACTTAGAACTATAATATATGCAGACAGGCGGTGAAATCGCGTGTCTAACTAAACATGCTAAGAGGGTGATGGCATGCAGCTGGATCATCATCGCGCGTATGAAATGGTCCCTCCACACTGTGGCTGATAACGGCAATCGAACGCTTACCAAACGACCAGCCATATCGGGAAGACATGGGACTGGGCGCTTGTCTATCGACAGGGCACTGGCAGGCGCTTGCCTGGGCCGAGCGTTCCGGGTCCGCGCAACAAAGGTTGACTTGAGCCCTTTCCGCGAGGTTCATAATGACACAAAGGTCATGCCATGGCCCTGCCCGGTTCACCAAGAATAGAATACATTCCCTTTCACAATGATTGATTCCAGCCCGCAAATACACTGCATTTTCATATTTTAATAGGGCGGCAATTAGTTTCTAAAAATATTAATCTATAAATAGTAACTTTCTTTGCGCAGAGGAATTAAGCGAGGTTGTCGTTGATGGGGTGACGGGGTGGGGGGGGGGGGGGGCATAACGTCTTCGTTCGTTTCTCATTCTCGTGAGTCGAGCGTGCCTCAGAATTCTTTGTGAGCCATCGATTCGCATTTCGCAGCAAGCAGTGCGGGTCCATTATATGGGAAACTCCGGCGGCACCAACGTTCTTCCCGTTCCTTCTCTCTTTCATTTCCTTCTTCAGTCCTTCTTTATAACTAATGATTCAAAGATTCAAATGCAGCGATAACACTGGCTGAGAGAAAAAATGATTGTCAAGTCGTGAAAACTATTTCTCATCATTATAATTTATAGGCTCACCGAAACTCGAGGCTTGCCCCCCGCGTGGCATGTTAAGAGTGCGTTTGATTATCCCCCGAGCGCACAAAGGAAAATTTGGATGTAAATTTTTGTGCGGGGTACAATTTCTCCCCTCCCCCTTAGCTTAGCAACCACCCCTAACGAATGTTTGGGGTTTTTTCCACTACGGCTCCGGCTCTATAACCACCCCTAACCCTCCACTTAGTCAGTATCGCATAGTCGCATTCGCCTCCATGTCCAAAGCCTGGCTCAGCTGATAGTCGAGCAAACGGCCAGTGGCGTCGTTATAGGGCTAAGGTTAGGCTGGGCTGTTCGAGTTGAAATTGCCTCATTTCGTTGGGCGCTATCACTCCTTACGGCTTGCTTGGGGCGGTTAACTCGGCATAGGATTGCGTTCAGCTCAGAGACTCAGCAGAGGGCAGAAAATCGTGCACTTTGTGCCGGTAATGCCAATCAAGACAAGGTGATAAGGCGGCCACTTACTCGCAGTAGTTATTCATTTGCTTTGCGCCCTAACGAAGAAGCCTGACGAGCCGGCATCACGCCACTCCAGCAAGCCATGCAAGAGATGTTATAAATAAAAAACTTTATCAAAAGCTATGGTGTGCGAGTGAAAGCAAACTTGTTTGAGCAGGAGGGAGAGTACTAGAGGGGTGGCAAACTACTGCCTATAAAAAGTAACAAAACCGAGGTGGATAGATATGTAGAATAGAGGGTGGAACCGCGATAGAGAATGAGTGAGCAAGCGAGAGGGGTATATAATCGAGAGTGTTTTTGTGAGGGGGGAAAGGAACCCGGGTCTCTCACACCCGACCTTGCTCGTCAATAGCTGTGCCATTGGGCTAGGTTAGGTTTCTCTCTCTCGCACCCCCATGACTGGGTCGATAGAGGGTTGGTCCCACTCCCTTCGGAGTCCTGGCAAGCGCGGAGAGCGCAGAAGTCCCGGGCTGCATGCATCCCCTAGCTGCCAGCCTGCCTGGTTGCCATCCCCTGCGTAGGACAAAGGAACATTAGTTGGGCCCCGAAACCACCCCAACCAAACAAACTGGCACGCTCGGGTCGATAGCACGCGGCCAAGGGACACACAAAGGACTCGACGCCACCCGACGTCGACGACGACGACGAATCAGTCGTCGATCAACTGTCAGCTCTCAGTGCCTAATTGCGTTTGCATAATGTTAATATTAAATGCGATTCAATTACTTAAAAATGTCCCCGGCTTTTTGCGTGCCGACGAGTAATGAAAGTGAAAAGTAATAAAAGAATCAACAGCCATCCATCACGAAGTTATAAACCACCAGAAATACCGTAGCATTACTGAAATTACACAAATTAATTATAAATATACTGTGCGCCTACAATATAATACAACACGGCAAACAGGTCTACTTTGGACGATTACAAATAGTAGAAATTGGACCGGAATCATTAGTAGGGATGTTGAGGTTTGCAAAAAACAACAATTTGTCCTAGTCGCATTGACACTAAATACATCTGATTTGCCAAGTAAATATCATTAAAAGTGCCAATTTTATGCATCGCTAACTCTGAGCAAACAAGTATGCTGACAAACAACAGTATTTATGCCACAATAACAAACGCGTAAATACACGTATAGCCATTTACGAGGTTCACGTATTACGTTACCGACAGTATACGACTAGACTAGGCACATGAAGGTTTAAAAGTCAAATGATAGCACACAGCTCGCATCGCATCAGGTCTAGGCAGAGCAGAGAGCAAACATGGGCCGTAACCATGAGCATGCATTGTCGTCTGCCGTGCAAAATAGCCAGCTCCGAGGCCATGCATGGCATCCAATGATTCGACGAACCGGTGACCACAAGACTCTAATCAATCCTCCGACCACAATTAGTCCATACGATAAACGAATCGTGCCCTCCTCGCTTCCTCCGCAAGAGAACCTCATTCAGCCACCGTCTTTATGAATGATTCGTTTGTTGTCGAAGCCCTTTGTCAGGTTTTTAACTCTTGTCGTCGACCTTTTTACAAGCCATCGAGATTTCGAAATAAGTAGGACTGAATCAATTGACTCTGTGTCCTCGGGCTCCAGAGGAAATCTCCAGATTTCGAACTGTTCAACCCAGCTGTTCGATTTTCTAACATTTTCGTGTGCATGCATCGTGAACGGTTGGTATGGGTTTTATGGCAAATACGATTGTGTGCCGCCCTCTAATGTCGTTGATTAGCATAAACAGTCGATTGGTTGATCCTGTGACCTGACTCTGCACTCTGAATGGCCTCTACTGACGGGCTGAACTCTCCTTCCTATACCCCTGCCCTGCCCAGTGCCCTGTTTTAGCGGGTGGATGCTACTGAGACGACTGCTGCATGCAGCACGCTGATGCCTGCGCAAGTTTAATTTGATTAGCACCTTTTGTGTGTGTACTGTGTACTTCGACTTCACCTTTGCTTTATTATTTATGAGTAACGTTAAATATCAAATAAATAACAGGTCGTGCAGAGCCAGAGAAGCAGAAAAAGAAACTGCATGTTGATGTAGGCGATTGATGCTCGGTTGTTGAGCGATTGAGCCAAAAGGCACGCTGCCGGCCAGCCTCATGTAAGATAGGTACCTAATATGATGCGGCCCAGAGCACTTGCTGCTCTCGCGCCTTAGATCTTACAGTTTACTGCTACTTATATCCACGTATGCCTGATGTAAGGAGCTTCTATGAAATAATGAAACAGAAACATGTAAATTTCTTTGGACTGAAGCCAAAAAGAGGGCCATCCTTGTAGTTATCTTTTCACGCTGTGGAAAAAATGGGTGTTCTTCGGCAAAATTTATTAGCTTGTTTTCGTTTTTTGATAGCTTCCTGGATAGTTTATTTTTTGCCAAGTTAATGCAAGTTGAGTTGTTTGTATACGAGAATGGAACGCTCCTAACTTTTTGAATGAGGCCATTCATATGGCGATTATTCTAGCAAGTTCTGCGATATGTACACATTCGAATTGAAGTCGCGCTAGCGAGATTCAAAGTGTGTTGTGTATGTGTGAGTGTGTTTGGTGATGAAGGGCAAACAGAAATCGCTTCATCAAAACAACATTTGGGCCTTAGTGCTAGGCGCAGGCCCCCTTTCCCCTCTTAGATGGAACGCGAAGCCAAATGAGATCTCGGAAAAAGCTATCCGCAAGCTTACTTCGCTCCACTATCACCGACGCCGACGCCGACGCTGCAAATGGGTAAAGCCTCTCGAAAACAGAAGCCAAACACTGACGACGAACGTTCACCTACAACTTTTCTAATTACTTTCCTCTTAGCCTTCTCCTCGCTGGCTGTGGCGTGTATATATTTCGAACAGTTTTCATTTTCTTTCACTTCGGTAAAAGTATTTAAATTCGGGATTTCATCTGAGTCTAACTTTTTAGCGAGCCAACCTTTTGTTGTTCGTGTGGTTTTTTGGTCGAGCAAGGATTCTTTGTTAGCGAGTTGGTCTTTGTTCGTGGTAAGCCCTGCCGTTGCCGTCCAGGTTTGGCTGGCGCTGCGAGCGAAGTCGTGCGTTCGGTGGCGGGGGGGGGGGGGGGGGCATTAGAATAAAGCCTGCGGTGGGCGAGGAAGAGGCTTCATCTTGGTCGTCGTCGTGGTCGTCGTCGTGGCGAGCCAGGCTCGAGGGCCCATGCCTATGCCACAATGATTTGCCCAACGGACTGTAATGAAACAACTTACGTATGCATACACTCGCACTGCACGCATTGCCTTGCCTCGCCTCGCCTCGCCTCTTCACTCGAAGCATCTTGATCACTCTGTCCAATGCCATTGCCAGCCAGCCATCATCTTCTTTCAACTCCAGTTCCGTCCTTTCATTCCATTTCATTCCATCACTTCGCAATTTGAAAGAGCCATCTCTTTGTTTTTCTTTTCGCACAACAATAGGCATAGCTAAAGGTTTCTTGTTCGCCATTTGAACACTGTTCGGTCGCTCTCTTGACGTCGCACCATTCCGCCCCGAACAATTTCTCCTCGTGCACCCCCCCCCCCCCCCCCCCCCACTCCCCCGCTGCATATAACCAGGAGCGCAAGTCGATCGGGTTGTGAACCAGGTCCCCTAATAGACAAAGTTCCGCACTTCGCTTCATTACTGTTGTTCAATCCCTGTCCAATTCCGGCCGGCCCGGCGTCCCCGTCCGCGTCCCCGTCCCCGTCCGCGTCGTTGTGCTCCATAATGTTGCATAGAGACAGCTTTTGTTAGGTTATCGTCGTCATCGAGCGTTGAACTTGCTGTTACCGGAAGACCTGCATTCGATTCCCGATGCTCCTTTTTTGTTAGATTACATTTTCCGGCGTACCGGCACTAGCGGCGCGGGCGTTGCGTTGGATCATGATTTCCATGCGACATGCGACTATCATCTATACTGTCGGTCGCTACCAATTGAAAAAATCGTGGCTCTGAATTTGATATTTGAATACTTGCATCTTAGTCGATTATCTCCATCCCTAGCCTGTATACCTGTTCCTTCCTGAGGACACAATGCAGACTACAATGTTGGCAATTTTTCCACGTTTTGAAAGAAAATCTCAACAACGAATAGGTTTAGCCGATGGGAAGACGTAATAGCATGCATTCATGTAAAGGTAGGTAGGTATCTATATGCCAATAGTTGGCCCAGGAAGTCCTATATTACCTATACAAACTGCGCGATCCCAGCTCGAAACGCTTTTCACATCTAGGAAATAGGGTCTATGGAATTGGGATCACCTTGTCGATTCACTTCGCTCATGATTTCTCTATTAATAACGCGCCGTTTACTGTTAGGCATAGTTCACCGTGTCGAACAATGGTGACATGCAACAGTACCTTGCCTGTACCATGTGATCGACGTCATAAATTGCACTTTATAATGGCACTTTATGGTTCTGTACCAGTTGAAAACTCGATTGATTCTCTTACTTCGCCACATATTATATTGTGTGCACTCTTATAATATTGTATGTCCATCAATTTGATGTCCTATAGATACTTGAGAGTTATATACAAATATTACTATGTGACATTTTCCCTTCATCAATAAAATGTCTCTTCTTCCAGTTCCAACACGGTATACTTCCAAGCTATTTCAATGTGTCACCACAATACCCATATGCACGTAGCGCAAAGAACTGCGTGTGATATAATTTCTTTGACAATTGACTGATTTATTTCAGTCGTAACTCGTATAACCCAAATTTTGCACGCATGACTCACGCTCTCAAGTGTATGGCATTTTCGTCCAATTTAGTTACAAACTGACCTCTCTCCAGACTCTTTGCTCTCTCCCGCAGAAGCTCTTTCGTGCCCTCTCCAGTAAGTGTCTCGCCGCCAAGTGTCGGGACCCCCAAATCAATTCTTGTCCCGTGCATTGTCTTCTTATTTATGGAGCAACTCGATCAGAGCTGCCGCTGCCAAGCAGGCAAGCAAGGGCGAGGTGGACCCTGCCAGTCTCGGGCCCGCTGGAGCTCTGTCAACGAGCGCCCATCGAGTGGAGTAGAGAAGAGACCGTCGCCTCACGACGAAACAAACCACTAATTTATTCACTCGCACCACCCGCTTCTGGCATTATTGATGACGGTGATATAATTTCTACATGCTGATCACATAAACGTTGATTTCCTGTTATCCTCAGAGAGATTATTAAACTAATATATAAGCTTCAAGCCTTGGGCTCCTTAAATTTTATTAATTGTGTGTTCAGAGATTTAGTTGTAGGTCCGTTATTACTTGAGAAGATCGAGTTTATGTTGTTGATGATGATTTGAGTGTGCGATGCGTAGTGCGTACACCCGAGATGTCAGTTGCACGTGCGTTTCATGCGTGTGCAAGAGAGAGATAGGGCCCAGATTGTTTTCTCCGTGCGTGCGTTGCTAGTATATATGGAGTCTCGATCCGTCACGCACTATACGTCCTGCAATACAAGTGAGCTGTAATTTGGAAGTCATGTGCTTGTGTGAGTTAGACTGATGGAGTCGAAAGAGGAAGGTGGTTGAAGAAGTTTAGGACTCCTAATCCATTGTCTAATACATTCCTTGATGTTTCGCGTTTCGGAAGGTGAACTGAAGCATGCCGCTCGATTGCGTTGCAATAATAACTTGCCAATGTCCCTCTAATTTCAATACGGCTTGTGTTATGTCAACAGTTGCTGTTTTAGTTATCCCGACATTGGCAGTGGCGCCCCTTACCAAACAACCCGCTCCGCGTATAATCAACTCTTAATTGAAGTGAAGTGAGGTACTAATTGGAGTAGATTCTGCCTGCAGTGTGTGAGCCCGGTTACTCTAGTTGGCGACTCTAGTTGGCCACTCTAGATGGCCAGTCCAGCAAGCCGGCACACAGTCTTGAGAGAATAAAGTTGACACCGACGTGACCTGGCGTAGTCATCCGACAGCCTCGGGGCGGGCGCGATTGCCGTTGTTCTGTGCCGCGCCGCGCCGCGACCTCAGTCTCACCACTCCGACGACCGGCGCCAATAACTGAAGAGAAAACATCCATAAAACTCGATTCTCGTTACTTGTTAGCAGCTACCAGTTTTCAACACATCAGCACTCATCGCTGTCGGGATTTTATGACGTTCCCATGGAACAAGCGGTTTCGGTTTTTTGCATTCTTTACTCTTTAGTCTTTACCTATACTTTACATTACAACTATCTGAAATTCTGAACTAACATTGCAATTTAGGTTTTCCAGTCCAGAACTTACCTATACAAGTACTAAAATTACTTACAATCTCCCTCTCTGTGCATATAGGCAATAAAAATAAAATAATTTATAATTGTAAAGCAATCGGATAAAACAATGGTTTCGTTTCATGCAAGTTATCTCAAAATAATGGAACACTGAACGTCATTTTTATTCTGTCGCAGATTCATTCAACAATTTATTGGGATTCAGTCATAGATCATATCTTTCTTATTGGTTTCCAGTCAGATATCTAGTCATAACTGTTCGGCGCTGTCCAGTCATATGATTCTCCGTGGAACCCGCACCTCTGCGATCCCCCGGCTACAACCTGAGGCTGACAGAGAGCGAGGGCGTCCGCGATATTCGATATTTTGACCTCTGGCTCGAAGCCTCGAACGGCTCGAGGAGCACTGAGGGCGCGTTATGTGCTGGCCATATCCCCCCCCCCCCCCCCCCCCGTCACGGCCGCCCACCTGACACGAATCCTTGCACGGTATTGACCAAGTGCGTAAAAACAAGGAAACTCGTAAAATAAATCGTTATGCTCACATGCGTGTGTGTTCATACGAATATCGGATGATAAATTACTATACGTAACATTTGTAGCAAAACGCTGCGTGCTAGCTATATTGCTAACTAGTTTTCGAAATTGATATAACCTACCTCTGTTCATGTATATATATGAACAAAAACTGTAACCGAAAATTTCACGTATATATACAAATTAAATTCGATCGTTATAAAATTCAGTCACCCGCGATCTAAAACTGACTTCACCAACGGATAACTTATTTAAAATATATAGAAAATATCTTGGTCTGTGTGCACAATATAATGATGGCCTATTAAAACAAAACAAGCAATTTATTGTAGCGTATATGTATCTAGATAGGCATACGTGTCTATATTGTGCGAAAGAACTGAAAGGAGATGAGGTGTGGGTGGCGGCCGCGTTCATCCGTCCAATACGATGGTACCAAATGAATGCCGGTGCTGTTGCCGGTCAATAGCAGCCAGCACGAGGTGTACTGCCCAGATCCTATCAGTGCGATCATCCTTCGATAAGGCCTGAGCCGCGAGCCGGGCCTACTTAGGACTCTAATTACACACTCCTTGTTCCATTCCATGCTCTTATCACGTAACTAATGGGAAATTTGCCCATGCTACTTTAGAGAACACAAATAATGAGTGTACATAATATTTATTTAAATAAAAATAATTGTGAAGGAACAAAAGCATTATACTTTCCAAGAATCCTGCAGCAATGGTACCCGTTGATTAAAATTAGCATTTTTACGAATTACAATGCCGAAGAACATTTGAGATTGTGACGTTAGTAATTGTCTGGTGAGCTCCTCAGTTTTGTGTCAGACAGTTTATAATATTTATGTGTGAACAAAACGGGATATGAGTTTCTGCAAGTGTGTGTTGGAGTGCACTGCGGGCGATTGCCAACTGCATTCGTTTCTTGCTCTGCTGTCGTGGTGGCAGTCAGTTGAAAAGTGCATGGCTTGATTATCTCGCCGATGTATAGCTATATCTGTGTGTGTACTGTGTAGTGTGTAGTGTGTATCTATGTTGGTGGTGCTTGTAACTCTGCTGTTTTTGCTAATGTTACGGCCTGGCTTCACGTTTACGAGGAACATTCGTACATTATTCATATCACCGGCTGACTGACATGGTCATACCATAGTCACACGACGGAAGTTTCCGTGATTGTAAAAGTAATTGTTTATTAGAAAAGAGAGTGGAAATTATTCTTAACTGACCGTAAAAAAAAAGCGTAATGCTCGTCAAGACACGGAATAGCTAACAGTTTTAAAAGCTGAAAGACTGACTCACTGTTGGCAGTCACCTATCTCTAGTCGAGTGCAGACTGCTTGTCATATTCATTAGGAAGTAATGTGTGTCCATGTCCGACAGAACAGACTATCAGAAAAGAGGAGCTGGCTATATAGGTGGCTGGCTCTGCCTGCCCTTTGCTAGCTAGTAGCTACCTCTGATTGTACCGAGACACGATCTCTACAGAGTGCAATTATGTATAAATAACGGATGCACTTAGCTTCAGATGTGTGCGAGTGAGCGCCAGCGCTATCCCCACACGTGCATGCACTTCTGGCTGAAAAATGGCATAATTCATAGGGTTAAATTTAGAAGGCTGGAACATGGAAGGTCTGAGTAATTTATGCCCCAAGATGATGCCATTTCGTGCAGCCACCGAAATAGCACGCGGTTTTTCTATGTAAATGTTGGTTTTCGCACAAACGACACTTTTGTCTCAGCATTTGAGCGCGGCATGCAGGCCACTTGGTTCATTATCACGTCATGTCAGTTTCGCCATGCGCGCCGCATCTTGCTGTCTCTCTTTGTCATGCCCCGGGAGTCGAACTTGGTTCACAACGACCACACTCTTGGTTTTATTATTTTCCTTCACTTGATTTGCAAGCCTTCGCTGCAGTGGAAATGAAAAATAAACATCATGATGATATACAATTGGAATCGAACCCGGACCTCTGGGGTTATGCACAACAATACGTGACTCATGTTTTGATGAGAATACCAAACCAACTGCTCATATTTTCGTATTTTTTCCTAATTGCATAAAAAGTAAATTTAATGAAGTCCATGTTTCGAATCGTGGGTTGTTCGCCATTTTTCTAACCCAGTGACTACATGTTCCTGTACAGCTCTCGGGTTTGCCTTGGCCATGCTATCTCTCTCCCACATAATATTACACAACCTGTCAAGACATAAACCTTTTTTGACGTTTTTTGGAGAGCATACTTCAGGTTTGGAGCTGATGCCTTCCGATTTCCCCTCCCCTTTAATGCCACGATCTCACGCAGTGCTAGCTTCCAGCTACCAAGTTACTTTTTATACTCTTGCTCCTCTTTTTCTTCTCTTGCTTGTAGGTACGTGGAAACGTATCCTGGACAGATAACAGTAATTAATGAACCTTAATCATGTATCTCCTCACGAGATCATTAAAAAGCAAAGCGAAAGTATTATATAGGTTATTATACTACTTAGGCCTTGGGCGAGATCATAGTCTCCTCATCTTGGCATAACCTGGCGAATAAAAAATGGACTCCCCGCAGCCCTAGTTTATAGTCATCCTATTCCCTCGCAAATCTTCCATATACGGTATATCTACACTAAAAAGATATCAAGAAAATGTTTTGTTCGTGCTCCGTTTCGCGTGCAGCCGAGGAAACCTGTGAGCGTCTCGCCTGAGTAGGGTGAAGCATATCAAGATGTTTAAATGTCAATTTCCCAATAGAACTAATGTAATGCTGCAACTGTCCCTGTCACGAGCAGAGGAAAATGTCCTCTCCAGAGGAAATTGAAATGTCAAGTAACTTTCCAAATACTATATTGTTGCTACTGGAGTGAGAATTATGTCCATGGCAACGCTGTTATCACCAATAACTAGCGACCGGCCTGGCCTCCAATTTCGGGATTTTCCGCGTCTCTGTTCACTGTTCAGCTCATCTTCTTCGTCCTGAAGCCAAAGCAAGCGCCTAGAAAATTGCTAACTGACGACCCGTACGGGTGTCGCTTCAAATCGATTCATGGAGTGGAAGCACAGTTCGACATCACATATTTTTAGGTGCATGGCTGCTAGTAAGCTAGAACACTGCTAGATGTTGTTCTAGCCTCGGCCCGCTCGCAGCAAAGAAAGCAACTTCTTGTCTAGCAAGGACCTACAAGATGAACCATGCTGTCCATGCTGCGATGATCGGAGCGCGTCTAGATCTCCGCGCGACTCCCTGTGCCTCGTGTGGGGGTCAGAGGCCACGCGTTCTTGCAGTGCAGCCAGTCCGCAAGTTAATTGCAATCGAGCCGGAGCAACATTCTTCGTCTAATTGTTATCTTTTGGATCGACTTGAGAAAAGATTTGTATTGTTCGCCACTGCCGAGAGTTTGCAGTTAGCACGGCACGCAATGAATGCTGTGCGTGTTCCCTGGCCACTTTTAGTGGTTGCTATGTCTTTATAATTCATTACGAATTAGACAATCACGGTCCGTGGTTGTTCCATTATAATACTGTAATGTAAATTATGTAATGGGCCAGCTATTTGGAATTGACGGGGAAATGTTTACCAATAATTCACCGTCATCATCAACTCGCTTCGGTATGATGGGTAATTGTTTCTTCAGATGGTAAGTTACTACTACTACTAGGTACCTACATTAGCGTAGTTCGAAAGCATGCTAGACTATCCTAGACCTTGCTAGACTATATGCTATATGTATGCACCCAGAGGGTCTGCAGCTCAGCTAATGATTAATCACCTGTCTCTATCCCACGAAGATATATACCACTTAATTATTTAATTATACAGTTCTAGTCCAACCACTGTGCTCTTTGGTAATTTAGTTTCATTACGATTTATTATTATCAATTTTCTCGGTTTTCACGTTATTTTCATGTTATAAATGTATTTCTGCAGTTGCTGTAGTCTGACTGTATCCGACTTGCAGCCCGCAAACTGGAATGGATGCTCCATGGATTGGTTTTTATTTAATTTGCAACAATCGGCATTGAACGCGATCGAGGACATAGACAACTGTCCACTATTTTCTGGTTTATTACCCCATGGTGAAATGCGGCCAAAACAGGAGGACATCGTCCAGTCTTAGCCAAAAATCGATCTGCAACGCGATATTATAAACGTACTCAACTGGTTTGCACTCAAATTCAAATGTGCTTCGCTTATAGTACAAATTTCGCTCATAAAGCAACTGAAACTTGAACTCGTACTTGGCCATACGAGTTTGTCCCTAAAACAGCACGCTCGTTCTCGGGCAGACATGATTCAAGTTAAACTATGGAGTTGGACCACGTAGTTGACCGGCGTGTAGCCATAACAGCGAGATAAAGCGCGAAGAGTGTGCAACAAATAGAAATTTAACCTCTAAGATCATCATTTCCGAAAACAATTCTCGAAGTAAACAACACCATGAAAAAAGCGAACGAAATTATCAGCAGCAAAGAAAAAAAATACTTATTAGACTTGCTCAAACGAAAGCAAAGTTAATTTGCAGTTGATGACCTCAAGCCAAGACAATAGATAATATGTGATCTATAAATAAATAAGCTATTTAGAGATGAGCCATAACTTTTATCACAATTTGGTGATATTCAACAATGAATGATTTACAGCACAATTCATGACGCCATGCATAAAATAAAAACAAATACACACTAAATCATCAATCGTTTATACAATGCTAATTTGCAATGTTATTATATTTTGCTATTTAGAGCGTCATGCGTGTCTATCCAGCGACATCATCTTCGTCCAATGTAAGAGGTTAGCGCTGCAAGACCCGAAACACGTACTTAAAAAATTGCAACACACTTTGAAATCCTATGGATCCATTGAAATATATGTCTGGATAAATAGGTGCAATTTCTCGATTGCAGAGTCGGTTACTAATTGCGGATGCCCCCATGCGCACAAGCACCTGTGCTCTGTAGTGTACCTACATCCTATTCCTTTCCTCCTTTCTTCACGTTGCCTAGCTAGACTTGAGAGTGACAGCCAGTCACCTAATTGTCTCTTGGAATATTGCGTAGCGCAGTGCCATTCTCAGAGAAGATTGGCGCAAGTGCAGGAGAAGTAGAGACTCGGTACACACATACACATAACACAGGCTCGATCGTTATTGCATCGCTCGCCTCCCTGAGGGTCAATTGCCATTACATTACGCTGGCTGAAATAGTGCATGACGGGGTACACGATCCAATGCTAAAAGCGTGTAGGCCTTCCTCTACCACACCACACCTGGCCAAAGACTGGCTGGTATCACATCACCTTTTAAAAACCACTCAACACCGTAGCGTATTGCATTGTGTCGAAAACTAATGCTTTTGCGGAATAATAATAAGTAATTGCCTCTGCGGCAAGGACATGTAATGAACAATTGTTCTGCTGAATATATTACCAGAATGGTTTTTCATTGAATGCAGTAAAAATATTAGTTTGAAAAGTAAAAACGAAACGCAGTCATGCAAGACCATAATTTTCTCAATAATAGATCGTGTTGTTTACAACTTCGACGCCGTCGAGCGAATATGCTGACGCTTCCATAGATTGATCCCGAACGACCCACCTATTTTTATTTGATAGCTTTCAAAGGTGACTGATAAACAATACTCAATGTCTATAAAATCGACCGATATATGCTTTTCAATTATCGAATCTTTCAATCTAGTATCAACCAGTTCAATCTGAAATTACCTTCTCAAGGAGAGACAAACGTCTCGTGAAATACTTCTAAATATAGAAGGAGAATTATTGTCATAAAGGTGGTAAATAAGATAGTGAGTATAAGAGCATAGTTTTATTGCTATCTCAATATTGGAGTGCCCGTGATTAGAGTGAATGAGAGAAGAAGACAACGCCCATCTTCCGACATAAGAGTATACGGCACACACCAAGCCATGCACCCAGTACCAACGGCAACGATAGGCGATCCGTCGTCGCCCGTCGGCATCCTATGATATAACATGGGAAGGAAGTCGCCGACCACCGAGGTTCCGTCCTCAGATTGTGTTCTCTTCTGCATATCGCTGCGCGTAACACCAGTAACACGTTCCCATTATCTGCAAAGCAAAGCCGACATGGGATAGGGCGGGTAGGGTTCGGGTAGCACTCCCACTCCTTTTGCGGTTATGATGCGTGGACTGAATCAGGCGATGCGATGAGTTGCAATGTGCAAATGTGTGTGGTTGTATCTGGAAGACGTAAGACGTCAGCGAAGCGATAGCAGATGAAAGCGTCTACGTGACGCTGAGCGCGGAGGCGACGGCGCTGCTCCGGTCGGGCAGCGGACGAGCCCTTGCTGCAGAGAGGGCGAATCAAAATTGCTGATGAAACCCCGTTCCTTTGCTTGTCATCTTGTTCTCTCCCGCCAACGGCTTCCGACACTCGATCGATCGATGAAAAACGCGCCGGCGAGCACATGTTAAATTAAGTGATGCAATGTCCCGTGGCATGACGATAATGCAAAATCTTGCACTGATAGCGGTGAAATGACGTATAGGTTATTTTCTTACAGACATATCTTATCCTTTGAGATGAGATTGAACTTCCTCTATTTATCATAAAACATGGGTCAAGCAAATCGCTGATATCGCGTAAACTGGTTATTTCCGATTTGTTTGCCCGAACATCAGATTCAGATATATGTGCCTGTCTGTTGCCAACGATGCTGCACATGATCGAGATTCCCGTCGATTAGTTATTCCCAAGTTTCCGGCTAATTGGCAAGGAATTCAATGCAATCACGGAGATGAATCGCATTCCTGAACTGTTGCATCAGACGCCATTGACGGGAGTCGGCACTATTTTTAATTCGATCACGCTATCTGTTAGTGATTGTTTCTTGCTCGGAGTCGGCTCTCGATAACAGTCGGTCAGCAGTCACTATCGTGGAGAGGAGACAGACTGTCCACGCCGGTACACTTCCCAGCCCACATGGCCGTATCAGCTAGCTAGTGCATTTTCTATTTTTAGCGAGACAATGCCTCTAATAAACTGTGCGTTTCATGTTGTGCCTGAGTCTACCTGTAATCAGCTACTGAAACACTATCTCAACTGTACTGCAACAGTGTCAACTGTTTGAAAATAAAAATTACAACCGTGTTTACTACATTCGAGTTATTTCAACCACTCGAGTATACAATGGAAAACTACAGCTCGTTCACTTTTTTCTTCTTATAATAATTGTCGAGGCGAACGTATTATAAAAGTTCACCCACCTGTAAAGTAAATTAGGCTGTGGATGGAGTAGGATGCACAGGCGGACGGACGTCTCATACAGTGATAGAAAGTGGGCTCTGATTCTGAGATGGAAATTTCGTTGTGCTCCTGGGTCTCGGATATATAACAAAATGATGCCCATTAAAATTTAAAGTTCATGTCACGCCAGATCCTCCACCAAACTCATCTTTCTGAATAAAATCATTGTTTATTCTCAAACTGAGATGGGATGTTTGAGATCGTCAAATTCTCTCATTTTAACAGAGCAAAGCATAATAACATTGACGAATTCGTCGAGAGTTTGGGGGGGGGGGGGGTGGAGATGGATCTTCTGCTTTTTGAGACGGCACAGCGAAATGAATACTAAAGTGGGCTCATGACAATAGGCACAATCCTCGACTCCGCAAGCACCCCAATTTACATATTTTATACTATCGATTTGACTTCAGGATCTCTCGTAATTTCATATCCCAATTCAAATTATTCATTTCAGAGCCTGTATGCTAAGGACCAAACTAATCCTCCCCCCACAAAATCAAGATTCTAATTTGCGTGCTTTGCCCACCATTTTGGCCCACTTACTTGACACAAAAGTGTGGTGCTTCAGCTCTCTAACTAACCGCACAATGGACAATAGAATTAGAGTTTCGAGTTTCGACTGACATCGGAGAGCCAATTTCGTTGGTTTAGTTCTCGACATAGGTACACATTACAAAAGCAACTAATCGCATCTAAATTATACCACTCGTGAAGCCAAGCTAGAATCATTCGAGTTCGACCATCGATACAACACTGGAAAATACCCAGGCATGGGTGTGCAACGTAATATCATAGGTGCGTCTAACTAACCTATCGCAACATCGTGGCTATTTACACCTAATAAGTAATATTATGCCTTCCACTATTTCCTTGCATTGTTCCTCCACCTTCATGTGTGTATACTGTATTGTTAGCCGGCTTGTACGGCGGTGCCGGCATGTCTCCGCCAGCGTCTCAATTCCTTGAACAGCGAACGCCGCGCGGAGACTGGCTGAGACTAGTCGTCGCCGGCAATGCGCTCAGTTGAGTCACACGTCGCTACTCGCTATCCAGTATCCACTGCACTGCAGAGTGCAGACGGCCGTCCAATGCAAACCAACCATGTAGTTTACAACGCCCGAAATTTACATCTAAATGAAAGCTACGTAAATTTCACAAATACAAACTGTACCTATGCTATATGCAGGGATGTTTACTAAAAGCACAGCTATGACGTCAGAGTGTAGCTTTCCGCGGCATTGCCCATTGACGAGATGTACTTAGATCTAATTAGCCGAATTAGTTGCCGGTATTAGTGTCCTGCTGCTAATGAGATTATAAAATTATTGATAACTTGACAAGAGGCAAACAAAATGCTCATTATGAGTGCGGTGCAAGTTGCAACGAAGCCAGTTAGGTGTAAGATGGTAAAAAGGGGTGGCAAACGTAAAGAGCCGTGCTGGGCATTGGGCATACATAGGCTTTGGCTTACGAGCACCCATGGGCATCTATCAGGTGGTGTGTACTGTGTAGGATGCGCAGGATATTAGCTACTTGTATGTGCCTGTGGTGCATTTAGTTAACGAAAATTGCATGAGAGATGGGTGGATTGGCGCGGGGGGGGGGGGGGTCGGAGGGGGGAGGGGCGACCGCGGCTTGCACCGGGCGCTACCACATCGTGCTGGCCTAACTGAAACATCGGTGTTCTTATCAAAATATTGGATTTATGAGAGGAAGCGTCCCGGCAATGGCGATGTCGCGAATACTGTACATGGTCATACCAACTTGTTTTAAGGTACTATACAGCGAACTATTTTTGGTGACAAGCTCTAAATTTTGCTCTACATCGCGATGTTAATCGGAATTTACTTGTGTGGTGCATGGTAAGTTACAATTATTGTCTGTAGGTACTTGTCACTTTTTACAAATGCAGTCCAGTTGGCTTCATTTTATCAGACCTCATTGCCTTTGGGGGTTCATTGTTATGCAAGCCATGAAATTCACGTCAGAAATGTATATTCAGTAGTCACCAAAATGATAAGTTCGTACCTATCGCCGATTGGAACGAATTAGACTCTCAGAGAGAAAAAATGTTTTCTCCCAAAGATCGGTAATAATTGTATAACTTCTTGTTTACGCTGTTTTTCGTAGCAAGTAATTTTTGCATTTGGTAATTTATTTTACTGTCTAAAATGTCTGATGTGTATTTTGTTCCAAATCCAAACTATATAGGTACACATCGTGTATTTCCTTACGTTCACTTTGATCTTTTGGCCAATGTGATCAAATTGACCACTTTGTTAGTACATAACTTATAAACAGCTTTACTTTTTGCCATATAGGTGCTGAATACGGTGCAATAATATTCCTCTTCCTTCACATCTTGCATCTACAGTGTACATACATTATCTCACCGCTCTAACCTTTTTATCCCCAAGATGACACGGCGTTAGCGCAATGTGTGTGTAATGATATGGGGTATTACTATTATTGGTAAGCGAGGATCAATGCCGAGGCCAGCCTGTACTAACGCTCTTCTCAGAGTTTGACGGTCAAGGTATGCGCTGAGCCTGCACTAGACGAGAAGACTCACTACAATCGCTACTTGAGTACACTTGTTACTCTTTACTCACTATAACTACTCATTACTCTGTACTCTCAGCCCTTCAGTCGAGACAAATAATATGATAATCACTTCACATTTCTAATCGTTTTACCCTTTTTTCGATCATCATTGTCGCGATTCAGCGGGGAAGAGGATTGTTTTCAGCTAACTTTATACTGATCAACAACAAAGATATCATTGTGCGTACTGAAGCATTACATACTGACCTTACTATGTAATTATCCGAGAGATTGCAATCAATTTGATAATTGGATAAATGGAAAAGTGAATACCGGATCGGTTAATTGCAAGAGAGGGGGCTGTTTGCTGTTCATTGTTTTGTCGTTCTCGGTACATGTATTCCGATCTAGCGTGTTACGAATCACTTCTAAACGAATTGCACCAGGGCGGAAGAACGATCGCTCGAATTTTACGAGCATTTGCCACGCAGTTTTTCTTAGCAAAAGTCAAGCCGAGCTGCAGTTCCGTGCAAAACTGCGCGTACAATGCTAGTTAGTGTGCGTAAAACTTGCTAAAACTGAAGACATGAAATTAATTTACTTCCTGTCCTTGACTTTGGGCAGCACGCGTGGCGATGAAGGTCAAAAAATAGTATTGTTAACCTACTGAGGGCATACTGTAATGTATAAAAAAACATTCATCACAATTCTGTTCTCACATTTTCCGAGCGATTATAATAATTCTTGCTAGCTTATCAAGTGTAGGGTGCTACGTGAGGTAGGGGGAGGGGGGCAGTATCGATGCAGTGTGCACGGCATGCGTTATGCAGAGTGCGTGTGAGAGTGCGTGAGCGCCCAATGTCCATGTCGCGATAGATTGCGGAGCGCTGCGGGATGCCTAGCGTTGGGTCTGCAGGGGCAGTCGCGGAGCCAGCAGCCTAAGGTTGCACCGCGAGTAAACACATTCCACGTCTATCTCCTACTCAAGGTTCCGATCGCGCTGCTATCGCAGCAAGCCTTTTTTCGTGAATAATTATATCATTCAAATCGCATTTCCTCGAGCAAACAAGCGTAAAGCAAACAAACAACCTCTTAACACCGGTGACTGAGAGCTGCGCGCGCGACGCCGACGCGTGAACAACGTCACGTATTGCCGTCGGCGTCGGTCGGCGTCGCCTTGAAGGCGTCGCGACGCTTTTATCTCGCGCTGTCAATTATTACTACGAAAGCCGAGTGCGTTATGCTTGTAAAAGCTGATGTTGTTTTGCCCGAGCCTCCCCCTGCCCCCTGCCCCCTGCCCCCTGCCCCCTGCCCCCGACACGGCAGGTTCCCCCTCACTCCCTCCCAGGAAACCTTCACATCTTGTTATTGTCGGTCTCAAACAAAATATCACAAGTAGCGTTTATGAAAAAAAACAAGTTCGCATTTTGATAAAAAGCCAGATCTGGTAGTTGCCTTGAGCCCAGATCGCGCTGGCTGTGCTGTTGGTCTGCAGCCTCCCTCTCCACTTCCCATGTTAGGGAGACGAGCGGAGGAAAATCAATTTCATGCACTCGTTTCTCTTCGCAGCTTTATTGATGGCTTATAAACTCATAATTGCCGATATCGCTGCTTTATTAGTTTCGATAGAGTTTTGAAAACCAGAGTATCGTTTGCGAGCTGCAGTGCAGTGCCCGCAGTCATGTTGCCTTTCATCTGGTTGTTCCTTTTCGACTAGCCTTTTTTTCTATGACCAGTGCCTAAGAGTGGGTCGTTCTCTGCTCCAGTCATTTGAGTAATCGACGTCCCCAACCTGAAAGTGCTGCGCCTTGTGCCCCGATGCCCCAAGGACAAATGATGCCATCTTTTGGGAAGCAAATATCTGGACTTTGACATCAATATGGAGTCACCATTTTGGCCGTAGAGTTTGTTAGTTTTCTTGAACTGATGGCGCGCATTGGCCGTATAGTCGCTGCCGAAATCGGCTGTTCTTTCGTGCTGCAATTCAAGTAACCCGGGGGGCGGGGCACGGTGCGTACGTGCACTGGGCCCACTGGTTAACCCTGATGTGCCCCTGTAGAGGCCGCAGCAAGACGCTCCTCGCTAGTCGCTTGCTTTTGCTTGCTTTTCGTTGCCTTTCGTTGCTTTTGGTTGCGAGCCAAGCTCCGTTGGTCTCCTCAAGATCACTCAAGATCAAGCCCGCTGCCCGAGACGAGGAGCGACACGAAGCGCGGTCAAAGACGCTCTATTCACAATTGCTTTTCAGTTTCACATCGTCTCATCACAGTCTCATCGTCTCATGTCTAAAATTAACGAGTATATTGCGGCCGTACCAAGTCATGTCTTACGTAAACGCGAAAAAGGCTAACGAAATGATCTTGGTTAATGATACTCTCATACTCTTCGTACATAACGTACTTAAATATATTTGATTAAATTACTCGCGGGACTTTTTAATAGCTTGGGCAATTTATTACTTTTAATAAAGATGCTATAAACAGCGAGCAGTTAAGAAAGGCGGGACAGATTTTTATTAAGAAAATTCAGAATTATAAATATCATTTTTATGCGTGAAGCTGACACAACGTTACATTTTAAACGTGCGTAGAGTCTCTGGTATATAAAAAATTTCTCTTTTCTTTTAGAGAGCAAGCTGCTGCTAATCGAATGCGTTTTAATGCTCATTTTTGGTAATTTGTTTTTAATGAAGTTGGCCTGGCATTATCATTTTCTTAAGTTCAGTACAGCTCAACCCAGATGGAAATGAGAAATGATCGGCGGTAATAATTAGTGGAGGTTTTCCGTGCCGCGTCGAGTATATATACATTCGCTGGGGAAAAGGAAAGCCGGGAAAGCCGGGAAAGTGAAAGCTGTTCACTGTTGACCAGCAGTGGCGGTTTTCCCGCTCCGTCACGCCACTACGTGCAACCTCACCTCTTCCTGCGATAGCGATGGACTTGTTTGTTTTGCTCGGACGACACGACACAATCCAATTTCGGAATAACGCTCAAGAAGAATGCATCAACATGTTTTTAATTAAGAAGTACGAATCGGTGACTATTAATGATCTGGCGTGAGATCAGCGCCGTGTAATTGGTGCGATAGTTGCGTCAGCTGAAAGATATCAGCGCCGCTGCGTGGAGTGTACAGGTATTGTTACCTTTCGAGAACAGTGCAAAGCTGCAGCAACAACACACTTGATTTATGTGATCGACAGTGGCCTTCGCTTATTTGCTACAGGCAGGTCTGTCCAGCGAGATGAACTTTTTTAGATTCAAGATTCGCGTAGGTCTTATTTTAAATATACAATACAGGCGATCAAATATATTTACGCACGAGTCTTTGATGATGAAGGTATTGCGTCAGAAAAAATGCGCCCAACATGTCGTGCCAAATTATTTTAACGAATTTAATTAAAGAATTGTAAAGACCTAAAAGAACGAATAAAACTAATGTGGCTAACGTGCCAAATGGTGAAAATGATTGTGTTATGAAATCCTTTCGTTAGCTAGCGTACAAAACCATTTTCTCTTACTGTAAAAAATATTGTTGCCATGCTCCCAAGCCCCAACCAACTGCAGTTAGTTATCTCACATGAATTTTATGACAATAACGCCTGTCAATTGTTTACACTTACATGTAGCAAGGTAAGGCATTGAATTGAGTTGAATTAGATTATTTGATTGTATGTATACACATACATTGTATTGTGTGCTTTCCTTGAGATAAAAACTATATTTGTAATGTACAGGAAGGTGTCGATTTGATAAATTCTTAGACAAATACGAGTAACGTCCACCCATATCGAGTAGAATCGTATGATGTGCAATGTGCAATGTTTCTTCTGCCGTGGCTTTTCCCTCCGAGTGGTTTCACCGTATCCCGATTTAATCTGAATTGTCTGTGTAGTCTTTAGGTTCACTCAACGAGAAGATGATTCGAAGCCATCTTCCAAGTCAAACAATCCCAAATCAAACAAACATGGCGACCGCTATAATTAAACATATACTAATATCGAAATAAAGCAATCGTTTCCCTGCACTAAACACACGCGTGCACAATGCATGCATGTCGCTGTTCACCTCTCCCGCCCCCGCCCCCGCCCCCGCCCCCGGCCACGACGCTTCCCATCATGCACCCACTATTTTATTGACTAACCATTGACGTATCGACATTTTCCCCACAAACGCAGCTTCTATGATCCGGTCAACCGCGAGAGCTTGTTTTCACTGACATTTTGTAAACGTGCACTTCTGAAATATGATTGAAAATTCGTTCTTGTCTCCTCTTCCCAAGAATTCGATACAGAACAGAGTATAAATGTATTTTGGTCATTCTTCTATAGACTTCTTGAATTATGGGACATTCAGTACCCATGCCCTTGTCAATCACACTTTGTCAATGTTGATGTGTCGCTCAATAACTCTTATGATGTCTTAGTGTAAGTTACTGAAAGCTGTCGAAGTGTGACAATTCGGTCGCAATCAAAAGATGCCACTGAACTGGACAATACGACGATTGTCAATTGTTTATTAATAAATCAGACCTTAGTCCAAGAATAGTGTTCTGATTGAAGCATAATGCTGGTGGAGCGGTCAACAATATGTGACGTCCGCGACCAAGATTGAACACATATCTAGTTGACCCTCCCATCTTCGTGGTCACCCTTACTTCTTACAATGGACAACAGAACTGAACTGTCATACTCTTGTGTGCCATCCATCATTGACCGCCCGTTGCTCGAGGGAACCCCCGGTCGCAAGGGGAACACCATTGCCGGGCGGCTGTTCGCTCGGCTGTGACAAGTTTTCGCGTCGATTAGAGCACGAGGAGCTGCTGCAATGACGCACAAGGTCTAATTTATGCGTGCATTGGTTGCATCGGATGAAGGACTTTTTGATCGTTTGCGTGGAATCGTCTCTCCTCGTCACACCACCCTTTTCAGAATCACGTGGCGCTTGCATGGTCTCCCGTCTTCGATTCTGATTTGCTACTGCGATAAAGATGATGGACGGAAGTAGAATGGACTACCCCATAAGACTAATTTGCATAATCTCAAGGTCATCCCGGATAGGACAGCTACCCCCACTCAAGGTCGTTTTGTAAGTGGTTTTTCATGTAAGCTGTCAATCATAGTTTGCATAGTAATTAGTATATAAATTACCCAAGTGGATAATGATAATTGAATAATGTATGATAGAAATGTAAAAAAATTAGCATATATAAATTCATCCCAAGAAGCCTTTTGATTAATAAAATGAGATAATTTCGTCCTGAAGCCCCCCCGGCGGCGGCGGCGTGGTGTCGGCGGCGTCGGCCCGGGGGTGCCCCCCGGGCGGCGGCGTCACGGGGGGGAGGGGGGCGGCGTCGGCCCGGGGGTGCCCCCCGGGCGGCGGCGTCACGGGGGGGAGGGGGGCGGCGTCGGCCCGGGGGTGCCCCCCGGGCGGCGGCGTCACGGGGGGGAGGGGGGCGGCGGCGTCACGAGGGGAGGGGGGGGGGGGGGGGGGGGGCGGCGGCGTCACGAGGGATGGAGGCGGCGGCGAAGGACTCATCGAAAACATGTCTGTACATGCCTATAATGCGAGTCCCTTTGTCTGAAATAGGGCAAATATAGTCCCCTGTTTGTTTATCTGGGAGGAATATTCTATTAATTGGGGAGAGGTATTGCGACGGGCTGGGGATAGGGAGTTGTGTTTTTTGATTTTGCATACAATAAAAAAACGTATTTTCATGGTGAAAAATAATAAGATATTATGTTTATTATTCAGAACTTATATACTAATACATGTTTGAGTGCTAAATAAAAAGTGAATAAAAAGAAACATCGACAACATGTCTGTACTTGATTTTTGGCCTATGAGGCCACACATTTTTTTCTCAAACAAGACTGGGTTTGTATGTCTTGTAGCAGCCCATATTATGTGTATAGTCAACGAATTTAACAAAGTCTCTGTATATCTTGTCAAAGCCAATTTCCTGCAGAATAACTTCAGAACCAAAACTAGGCATATTGAACTCGATGTCGCCACTGAAAATATGCCCCACGGTGTTTCTATAATAGTCTCTAATGCTATCTTGAGGTATTTGTCCTGGAGCATGGAATGGATGCTGTTTATCCATAAGTGTATACAATAACACGGTGTATCGCTCGACGATTTTAGGTTGATAATTTTCAGTGTACTGCGACCACAGGTTAGCGATTCCCGCTTCCATTTCAAAAATGCGCGAAATCGTAGATTCACCTAGATACGCAACTTGAAAGTCGTCGTGACAGTTCAGAACTTTAATCAGCTTGACTGACGCACACGGTGTAAACGTCACAGCCTGGAGACTATGAGTCCCTTTGCTGACTATTTTATGAGAGAAGCCAGTTTTTTTCGAATCGTAAAGTTCTTTCGCCATCTTTTTCAACTCACTGTAAAACGCGTACCATTCTTCCACTTCGAAATGAATACATTGTCCCTTTGCAGACCGGATAGTCAGCGTCGGCACAAACGCAAAGTCCGAAAAGTTCAATGCAAACACCAGGCGCTTCGATTGAGAGTTGTTAAGGTTTATCGAGCGTTGAAGCAGACCGTAGTATGCTTCAGATTTGTAGCCACACGATTTAGCACCACGTAGATTTGATAAAAGTGATGTGCACTCGTTGTCCAAGACGGGTAGTTTCACGCGTTGAGACTCCATAGTTCACGAAAGCTGGGTGCTGACTGAGGGTTGATTCACGGGTCAACCTTTTATATCTTCAGCTTCCCCCACTACTACTCTTGAGAGGTGCACCCCACTACAACACCTGAGAGGTGCACACCCGTCGTCAACACGTCGAAGCCTGTTTTATGTATCGAAGTCGTACATTCTACTTATACATAGCACAACAACACTGGTTTACAATTCTTGAATTAAATCTAGATTTAGTACATTTACCAAAATGATTCAAATACATTTGTTTAACCAACTTATCATTAAAACTAGGTTGATTACGTTCAAAAAGTGATAGAAAATAGTCCATACTAAAACCACGGGCTTTATAGGCTAGAAACATGACACAGTAGTGACCACAGACTGTGGACGTAAAACCCTGAAGAGACATGTTATTGTTAGACCATGATTTACAAGCACGAGTAAGAAAACACCTATGTTCTGGAATTATAGGTTGACTACCAAACGAGTCAAAGAACTCACAATGACCGTCGGAATCTATATGAAATGCAACCCAATGAGATCCAGGCAAAGACTGTACATCGGTGTTAGCTATGAACGAGGCAGGCCAATTTAAAACAGAGGGTATTGTATCAGCAGCGTAAACACCAATGTGCCCCGTTTTACAAAAGTTATCACTAGCAAGTGAATTAAGTATTTCTAAACTGTTCATCTTCTCAACAACAACGGGTTCGTTCAGAACTAGCAGTACTGTCTGTTTTATTTCCTATAAAAGGACACCTATTATTCCAACGTTTATGCTGTTCGTAAGGGTCATCACCTCTGACCCACTCTTCCAACACAAGATTACAATACACGCAAACAGTGCGATCCAATTCAAACATAAAATAAAACCCTGTTTTGGCCAGTTCATCAAAACTAACGTTTACATGAGGGAACGATTTAAAGGTTTCGAGTCTCACTTCAAATTTCGACAAGTTTGTTTTTGATCCATTAGCACGACACCATGCTGCCAAGAGGTTGGCCACTGTATGAGTGTTTAAATCCTCTTCGTCGATCTTTAATGCATTGATCCGAGGACATTTGAGATCTTGCAGATCAATGACGTGGCGATTTATGATTCGACTTAAAATTTTAGAGTTGTCTTTACCGTAAGTGTAGATAATCTGATGATTACCAACATCTCGCTTCACATTAGTTGCAACGTCTTCACGAAAAATCTTCATTTTGTGAACAATTGTAGTGCCTTCTTGATGTAAGTTACTATGTTTAAAATAGAAATTATTCGTGGCGTCTTGATAATTCATGTAATCAACCACTGTATAATGATTACACTTTGCATGATCAAGTCCTACATACGAAAACTCTGTACACTGACTCACATTAACAGAGTCAAAGTAAATAACACAACACGACATGATGCTGATGAAAAGCAAAGTTTAGTAAGCGAAACACCTAGCGACGATTAAAGCGAGACAACCAAAGACGATGCGAAGCGAACACAGACTGCAGAGGACGAGCAGCCTAGCACCCTCCTGAGCTAGAGTTGTAAAGGTGCCCTGCACGGCCATCAGCAAGGTGCATGTTCAAACAGGTCTGAACCGATCAGTTGGTATAATCCAGGATAACATTGCGATCACGCGTTACCTCGACGAGATTGTCAAATTCGGCGTACACGATAATGTCAACTGCTGCAGTTAGAGCTGCTGCGAAACGAACTTCAAGACGAACCGTACTGCTGCGTTGCAGAGTCCAATGATCTTCATTAGCACTGAGATCAGGTGTTGTATCAAATGCTGTCAGACAGTAACCGTTCGGATATTCCTCACGGCTGATGCAAAGTCCCCTATTACCATAGTGAATACCTGTGCCCGTGAAGAGCGTAGAGTACGAATCAATATAACTATTGTTGGCGAAATCAGGTTGTAGAGGCTTACAGGGTTTCGGTTGACCATCAATGAATAAAGCCATATAATTGTGCCCAAAGTTTTGGAAATTAAAGGGATTCGTCGCCAAGCTCCCGTTCGACGCTGCGTTCGACACGAATCCTATGATAACACGCTTAGGTGTCTGACCCATATACAGATTATCGACAGTTTTGCTCTGAAGACCTGTAGGTATGGTTACAATCTTGATATCATTGCGTGTGATAGGGTATTTTGCCGTTGTTTTCTCCAGAATGCGATTGTGAGCCATAAGAATAGACGGGTTGACTTGCACTTTGCGAACAGATAACGATGCTTCGATTATGGTGGACTTTACGTCAGGCACAGCGCTCATGAGATTAAACAGATCCTTGGAACGGACCAACTTAACTTTCAAGTCAACGCCATTGAGCATAAGTCTGTCCTGATTGAACAGGTCCGAGTGAATATTACCTACAAGATCAACCGTGCGGCTTTTGTCAGTAAAACTTTTCCTCTTTGATAAACCCGAGACGTTGCCTTCGAGGTCATCCATAAAACCTGCCTTGTCTTTATAAAACAAACGTGTTGTCTGATGCGAAAACATAGCATCCTTTCCATAATTAAGAATACCTTCTATATAGGCTCTATAAGGGTACGTGTGTGAGGGTGAAGATACAGGTTTATCGCTTAGAGAAACGCCAACATGATCGAAAAGACTGTGCAGATAGTTATTGATAGGACCAACATTTACCCCGGCTTCTAGATCTGCGCCGTTTCGAGCAGTGATTTTAACTTTTATACTGAGCAGAGTTTGAGCCAGGTCAAGATATTCAGCACCACGACTTGGAATAAAAAACTCAATGGGTACAGCATCACTGAGAGATGCAATTGGTTGATATGTTACCCAATCACCTCGTTCGTAATTAGTTTCAGTAGGAGGTAAACTGAATAGATCCAGTTCGGATTTCATAGACTCACAAGAATGCGCATGTAGAAACGACATGATTTTTACGAAAAAATATCCCTGAGAGTTCGAACAATCTTCTTTTTCTTCCTTTTCGTGTTTTTTGTAACAGTTTTTTTCTTGATATTCTTCTTCTTCTTCTTCGTATTCTTCTTCCGCTTCTTCGTATTTTTCTTGCGCTCAAATTTTCGCTTGATGTACGTCCGAATCCTCTTAGCTTTACCTCCAGACTGATCATCGCAGCGTCGTTTGATTCCTTTTAACCTGCCGTTCCCTGACATTCGAGAAACACCCGCCGCCGCTCTGGTGTGAAGGGCATGACCTGCCTCTTTGAGACGTTCTTTAAAAACCTGCCTAGCAGGTTTATCGGCCGATAAGTCACCAAGAATATTAACTCCGGCCCTAAGAGCCTCCTGACCAACAGCCCTAGCGCCAGATTTGAATAGGGGCATTGCCATCCTAAGAAGGCCCTTTAGAAAACTACCTATACCACCGTGACCTCTCTGATATCTAGAACCACGAAAGACGTTCACACCATTACCCGACTGAGCGAGGTAATACCTTGTATACTTTTCCAAATCAGCCATTACTGATAGTCGAAACGTCCTCTAGCACGACGACGAAAGTGTAGTGTAACGGCCGAGTGTCCGCCGAGAAATGGGATCAGAGTCCCAGTGTTATCTCTTAAATCTATTTCCACCGTCGAAAAACTCTGCTTCATTAAAGGAACGTATTGTAAAGAGACAAAACTCTTTGAAACATTTTCACCAAACGTGTATTTGTTGAAATCTGTGTTTACCATACGTATTATGGGTGCAAGTGTATCACCAATAATTTGTGGTTCAACCAGATCGCAATACACGTAAATATGGGTTATTTGGGACGATGATTTTAATGATTGTTCGTATATCAAAGATCCACTTACAACAACGGTTGTTTTCTCAGCTGTATGCTCATTGTCTGTGTCATACTTGTTGTAACACGAATATGGAAAGTGAATTTCCGTTAGAGCCATCTCCCAGAAACCATCCAGGGTTATAGTATTTTGAAGTTGAGTTGTATAATGGGAAACAGTGTTATTTTTAAATCTATCCATAGAACTGTTACTAGGTAACAAAATGTGAAACGAATCAGACATTTTTGCTGACCTCAGATTCAAGAATCCAACTGTTAAACTTTGCAGGGTAACCTACCCACTTGACCAACACTTCACGTCTAACACCTCGACCTCTTGTGTCAACGATTTTATCTATTTTAAAACTATCTTTAGGATTGTAACCAACTTTTTGTACCTCTTTGTCATAAAATGTACCTTCGATATCTTCACCCAGTAAATCCCTAATTCTATACACACGAGGTATCCTCTTTAAAACGGTGGTTACTAAAAATACCTCATCAGACCAATTTTGTTCATAGCCTTTTTCAAAATTAAGTTTTTCGTTGCTTATCCGTACATGATCGCCCACCAGCAATGGCTTTTTCTGTGAAGAAAAAGTTTTAAACTTATCGTTGGTGTTATGCCATACTAAACGTATATTGCTTTCGTTTACTGCAGACGGTGACATACGTATAGTTGCATGTTTAGTGTTATTATAAGCCTTAACAAGTTTAGGTAAGATTCCCACATATCGATGGGTATTCCGTTGTGTAAAATATTTCCACATTCTAGTTTTTAATGTACGATTAAGTCTTTCAACAATACACGCCTTAATGTCAGGATTGTTAGTGTAATAGTAGCCAACATCATTGTTTTTAAGGAAAGATTGAAATGTTGAATTGATAAACTCTTTCCCTTTATCAGTTTGTATATGTAAAGGTTTACGACCACTAGATTCAAATATGTTCTTAAAAGCATTCGATATTTCAACACCTGTTTTACGATATAGGGGTACAGCCCAGGCAAATTTACTAAATACGTCAATTATTGTAAGAATGTATATGTATCCATCGTTATCTTTGCTCAAGCTCTTCAAGTCATTTAAATCAGCCTGCCAAAGATCATCAATGTTTGTGACTGTAAAGTGATTTCGCTTAAAACGTTTACGAAGAGGCCTATGCAGAGTGTATGCGTTTTGCGATTCTAGCCACTTCTTTATGTTTATTTTAGGTATACTTTTGTTTAAGGCTTTCCATAATTTGTCGAGGGTAGAAAAACCAGCCGGATGGGCTGGATCATTGAATATTTTTGCTAAACGTTTAGAATCTTTCGATTTCATTATTTAAAATTTAAAAGAATCCCAACTTATGGTATTAGAGTTAGAGCCCGAAGGAGAAAATTTTTCACTTGCACTAGCGTTAAACGATGTGTTGCGACTCATGTGCCTATCACGAATGAAGTCTTTACGTCTGATGTTGGATATAAGTTCGGTAGGCATATTGATATCACCTAGAGCTGTTGTAAAATCACGCCAACCAATAGGACTTCCTAGCCTACGATTACGAACACTGTCAGAAATCAAATCAGTTATCGATGAACCATCAATTTTTCTACCTCTAATACTAACGACGCCCATGTTGTCCCACGTTATAATGCCCGAGGTAATTAAACGGTCAAACATTAGCGAGCCCTTTTCTTTTGACATTTTAGGCAGAGCTGCAATCGTAAGGGCTTTTATATTTTGATTATCGTTGTCTGAAACATCTCTATCAGAGTGTTCTGCAGTATTGTGAAACTCAACAGACAAGGGTTTGCGTGCCTCCGAAGCAAAGTGAAAGAATCTTTGCATGACCTTATATAATTTATGTAATTTATCTCGATCACCCATGTCTGTTGAGTTTAAAATTCGAGACATTTCATCTCCAGTGTCGGACTTGGCGTCGGTAAGAGGTGTTGTTGACTGTTTAAAACGTTCGACCGTTTCAGGATCGACAAGAAGCATTTTCTTTGTCCTTTCCATAATATCTAACTTAGTATATTACCAAGAAGAGCACTCAGCAAAGGACCGAGAACGAGCGGCAAAAAAGCACCACCACGCTGGACGAATATTTTTTTCTTCTTCTGCCAAGTGCTACCTTTACGAGCAATATTTCGGAGGGTCTTCCTATATCGACTCAATTTTGTCTTCTGACTCCTTTTCAAAGGAACAGCTCCTCTTAAAGTATTATGAACGACTTCACAAAGACACTTAATGAGACCGCAATCAGCTGCTTTCAAAATAGATTTACGTTTACTAGGAGAAGCTTTATTTAATTCTTTCAGGACACTATGATGCTCCTTGATAGCTCGAGGCATCGTGAACAAATGATTACAAATTTAAAAGAAACTCTGTTTTTATAACAATTTTCTTGGGAATGTAGACAATAGTACAACCGTCTGAAGGAAATATTTTCGTTCGTAGCCTGTGTGTGTCAGGCGTGCACTGTTTGAAATCAAATAAGAGATACCCATGAGGTTCGTGAGTAGCATCTGCAAATGCTTCCTCCACATGCTTGGGGTCTTGTGGATAGACCTGTCTAGACAAGTGGGATATTTGAGCTCTGTCTCGAGGATTTTTGAACATAACAACGTAGTGTGAATTTAAAGACATGTCCCTGCTACCTTTACCCTGATGGAACAGGTTCTGCGTTATAAACATCACACTGAGTGATCTATGGTGGGATCCTTTTGAGAATAAGTCTACGATTCTACCGTCAGCTTCGCGCATCATATCGTCAATGATAACAACTCTTGCGCCTGTGTTTGGCCTGATAGTCGTAGCATCAATTAAGCCTTCATGAAATCTTACTCTCTTGTCTCTGATGTTTGTGTATAAATTCTGCCACTCTGTATAACACCATATAACCTCCACTACACTGACGTCGATCATAGAGTTAAGATTTTCTATAAAACATTTCACGAAATGAGACTTGCCACAAGAAGTAGGCCCTGCAATCAGAGCCGTGAACGGGTGTTTCCATCGTGGATCCATTACAACGAGTGAGACGAAAGATTAATATACAACAAATTAAATACTCAATAAAAGATGCGCCGGTACGGAAAAAATATATATACATATATCAACAAGGAAAATATGACTAATAAGAAATAAAAAATAATTGAGACCTATAAAATATCAATTTACACAAGACGTTGCCTCTTATAACCATAGGGTAATGTGTCGTTGTCTTCTACCAGACGTCTCTTAGTAACAACTACTCTGTACATTTTTGATTCAGGTCTTGAAGCTACAACAAAGCGTTTCACTCGTACTATTTTAGAGGGATTGTAAACTAATACTGGTTTCATGTTATTTAAGGTCATATCTTTCATCACATCAAAATTAACAATTTTGGATGTACGGTAATTCAAAGATATCCCTCTAACCTTGCACACAGTTTTTAGTTTTGCACGATCACCACCGACAGACACCACGTAAGCGTAGTTTTTAGGACCACCAGATACGAACTCTGTTATATATGACCCTTGACCATACTCTGCAAGTTCGTCCGTCATGTCGCCAAGATAGTCGCCTGATGGAATGTCAAAGTCACCTGGTCTTGTGACGTATATAACAGAGTCTGTGTCGAAGTACAGAACACGTGTTTCTAACTGGTCCAAGTATGAATACAACTTAACACGAGCCTGTGCGGTCGTGTAGGCTGCTATTACTACATTTGACTTGTTTGAACAGGCAATAGCTTCGTCATGAGACTTCCACGCAATAAGCATTTTCTCTTCTGACAATTGCTCCGTCGACAATATCTCGTTCGTCGGATCCATGAGAATGTCAAGAAGCTGTTTGCGGGAGTCTACGATAACGTGTTTAGTTAGGTTATCACGCATCCCAAATCTACCCCAAAATGAGTTTAGCATTAGCTTTGCCAGGCTCCGTAGACCGGGGTTATAGCTAATCTTACTAGGGTCGAGACTTACCCCTTCTTTCAGTTTAAAATCTTCCACATACTTTTTTTGTAAATCATTATTAGTGCACCATGAAGGCCAGCCACTAGCTTCCACCTTCATTTTTAAAAAGTTGTTAATGTACGCTGTAAATAATCCACCGGTCTGTTTAATAGTGTTATACTTGGAAGTAGAATATTGCCATATTTCATAGATTTTCTTTATTTTGTACCCTTTCGAGACAGCTAGTTTAAGTTCGCATGCCACCCATGTGCCCGTGAACTCACGATCGTCATCGGCTGTGTGTAAACAATCTGTTTGACACTCTTCTTCAGCGCATGAGCGGCACAAAGAGAAAAATAGTTTACCATTAACTCTTTGCGGTAAAACAGGGTGGTACAAGTTTGTTGGAGCTAAAACTGTGCACTTAACTAAACCCTCTACACTATCTAAACTGTTCTGTGGCCCTACAAGTTTCAGACAAGAGTCACCGACCAAAACTTCTGGTACGCCTACGGGGTACTCGCCATATTTATTAACATAGGGATAAAGACTACATACGTCCATGTATTGTATCTTTTCCCTCGGAGATGCAACGTAGTGAGTTTTCACGCAGTTCGTACGGCCCCCAAAGAAACTATCACGTGGCTTCAAAGCCTCTGTATGTCTGTCTTTATGTTTATTAATGAAAATATTAATAGCCGGGTTGTCTTTGCGCATTTGTTCAAATTGACACTCCCACATGATAGTTAATTTAGCGCCTGTTGAGCGCAGCATATTATCCTTGTGTAGAGTGTTCTCGTAACGTTCTCTCATCGTTTGTTGCGATTCACCTATAGTTGCATCTCTGTCGGGAAAACACCTTGGGCACCCATGCCATATGCATCCGGCCATTTCATACAGGTCTTCTGAACCGTCTTCGTTTTTATAATAACCGTCCACTTTCATGTTTCGAATTTTATGTTCGCGGTTGTTGTGCGCGCTTTGAATTGTTATATTTTTTTCTTTAGCTACCCACTCAATCCACATACGACCCACAAACGATGCATTCTCAGCTAATCTGTAACCACCCCTTGGTATGATAGCAATAGTATCTTTCTGTAGAAAATTTTGCTGAAAAACAGCCATGCACGCTCCAGCTATGGTAGTAGCCTCCCACAGGGGGATCAACATTATTTTCAGCTATGAAATTGGCTTGAAATTTGAGACATGCCTCGCGGAGTATATCGACATCGCTGATGCAATACTCTCTCAACTCTTTTTTGAAATTAAACACGTAATTGCTGGCTTTTTGTTCTGTATGCCATTCTAAAAATGCATCTCTATCTTTTTCCGACATCGAGTCACAGCCGTAAAATTCAGTTCCTGGTAGGTCGCCTACATAGTTATAGTTTTCTGGTTTGTTAAAAAAGTGGGGGAAGAAACCTTTCTTGAATTTGTTTCCTAGATTCAAACATTTGGGTAAAGCCGAAAGAGGCATTGGAAGAAAATTTAAAGAGTCTTTAAAAGTTAAATTTTTACTGTTAAACATCATGAGTTTAGATCCGTTCATGATTATTTTTGGTTCCATTTTCAAAACGTCCACCATGTAGCGAAGGAAAAACTGGCCATCGTAGCTTTTGAGATTATGTGCGAGAACTGTTGTTTCTTTAACATTAGTTGACATTTTCTGAATATGTTTAAAAAATTCAGCGATAGGAGTTTCCCCGTCGAACACTTGCTGCCTGTCATGGTTAGGAGAGCATTTTGAGCATCGCTGTCCTATGGGTAACTCAAAACAAAACAGACACACTTGCTGCATTACGAGCAAATTTGGTACGTGTTCCTGTACTGATGATGCCATACCCTTAACAGGTGTACACTGAGTTGCCTCTATATCGACGAATATTAAAACCCTATTCCTACCCTTCTTGACTTCCTCTTTCTCCTTAGGGATCATGAAACAGTTATGATTTCCCACATAATGTTTCTTACAAACACTACACTGGTTCTCGTAGCAGGTATGAACCTTACGGTCCCGCGTGTTTGCGTATTTATGGCAAGTCTTGCATAAAAAAAGTGTATCACAAATACTCCTGCCACAACTGAAATGTCCTGGCTTTTTATGATTCTCAAAACAGTCTTGACCGTTAAAATATAGAGAACACTTCTCACAGTGGATTTGAATGGCCGTTCGAGAACCAGTGCAGTTTTTGTTCCGACACTTTTTACACGTATTTTCACATATATGTCTGTCTGATTTGTAAGATCTGACCAGACATTCACGGCAAAAATATTTGCATGAGAAAGCGCCAGTTACGCTAAGAATAGTATAGTAATGCTGATTCTCCTCATCCAAAAGTAGATCTATGTTATTTCGTGGATGCTGGGCCGTTGAAGGAGGACCCCTGAAAATGATCGAGCTACCTAAACAGTCATTAAATACTGTTATTTGATATTCATCTAAGTGAGTTTGAAACTTTTGTATTTCAGGGATACCTCCTCCGTCGGTTTTCGTCAAATCAACATTAGCCTGCTTGCACAAACGCATGGCCAGATCGAGTTGCTGTGGTCTACCCTTTTTTATGTACATTAAAGATTTTGAATCGGCCGTATGACTCGCTACGCCTACGGCAAGAGCACGGGCTAGACATAGCTTGTCATTATTTACAATATTTACAATGCTTTTTTTATTGTGACAGTGTGTGGCAATTGATGTGTAAGAAGGAACTGTTGAGTGACCCTTTCCTTTCGGTACTTCTATGTACGTCATAATAACAGTTAGAGGGCCTGCCGTCAAAAAACTATCATTACTCTGGACCACCTTGTCCACCTGCTGAAGCAAGACTTCTGCGTCGAGCTGGTCCCTTCGACGGAAAGACACGTTAATGGGTTTTCCAGTGTCTAGTTTACTATGTATTTCCATACCCACAACATCAAAGGGGTTGTGTTTGGAGCTTTTTAAAAACTCTATTAAGTTATTGAAAACACCTCGTAGCCATTCGGATGTAAATTCCAATGATAGGTTTTCTGGGACGTTGTCGATGGTTACACTTGCAGAGAAACGGCTTCGTTTAAATTTATCATTTTCAACTAACCATTGGTCATTCACTTTAAAACCTCGACCATTACCATTTTGAAATGTGAAACCATTGGTAAAGCCAGTAAGAGAGCTGTTATTTGTTTGTCTGACGTATGAAGGACCGGCTATAGGCAGAACTATAGCTGGTTGGTCGACAAACGTATCCGTCTGTGAAATACCTTCTAATAGTTCACCAAATTCTTTAATGAGATTAATCTGCGGCTCGGGTGCAGGCGTACCCGTTAGCTCATTAATTACTTTGTCAAAATCAGACTGAGTTAGATCTGAGTAAATGTACTGCGGAATAGTACGATTCAACTCTTCAGCTAGATTCTTAACGGCATTTTCATCGCAAGAGCTCGATAAAAATTCTTGTGTAAATGTTTTACTATTATCAATCGCCTCTGTACTCAACCTAAGCTCATTTAACACTTCATCTATGGCCGAGAGTTGTAAAGAGTCTTCTAGAAATTCTTGTGTAAATGTTTTACTATTATCAATCGCCTCTGTACTTTCCCTAAGCTCATTTAACACTTCATTTATGGCCGAGGGTTGTAAAGAGTCTTCTAGAAATTCTTGTGTAAATGTTTGACTATTATCAATCGCCTCTGTACTCACCCTAAGCTCATTTAACACTTCATTTATGACCGAGGGTTCTAAAGAGTCTTCTAGAAATTCTTGGGTGAACGATTTTGTGTTGTTCAGTGCCATTATTATGTAGTAGGTACTGCGCAGTCCGATATTTTCAAAAAAATTTTCACCTATAGCTTCAGGTATCTTCAAAATTCTTCAATTCCTCTTCGAAAAAAGAAAAAAACTTCAGATACGAGCTTCTGAAAAAAATATAAAAAATTATTACTAAAGCACTCTATGAAAAAATACTGGCTTGCAGTCTGTAATGCAGCTCAACTTCTCCAGAAATAGTCGAATATTTTCAAAATAAATTTACCTTCTTCAAATATCTTCAAAAACTCTTCAAAATCTCTTCGAGAATATTATGTTTAAAAGAAAAAAGGCTACCGAGACGGACTTCTGAAAAAAATATATAAATGGTTACTAAATCTTTCTATGAATAAGCCCTTGCATTTTTTTAAAACTATTGATAACCAGGCAGACTCCAGTCGTGAGTCGTGAGTCGTGAGTCGTGTGACAAGTCACAGGCTGTCAGACTTCAACGAGTTTTTTGGATTATTGTAGAACACATACTTTAACATTGCTTTGCTAAAGTAACTTTATAGAACTTATTGAATTTTGAAAAACTTATAAACGTCTAACATGCGTATGATTTTATTCTGACTGGTAAAACAATTAAAACAAATATAATTTACAGATTTTTTTTCAGCCGTAGAGTTCAAGCAATATGTTTACACTAGCGGCTAGGTGTCGCTAGTTGAAGTAGTTCATGTTTTTACGCGGTAAAGTTTTCAACGGTTTAGGAATGATTTATAGTTGAATGCTATTGTGTAATTATTTTTTAGTGATTGTTTATTACTGTCATGCGTACAATAGGAAATGACGTTTACGGTAACAGTAACTTAGATAAAATAATTAAATCTTTATGAAAAAAACGATTCTACAATTCGTGCAACTTGATAGGACTGTGCGCAAATAAAAAAGTCTCAAGTTTGTGAACCCCTAACAAAAATTTTCATAGTGTTTATTTTAACGATATGTTGTAAAATAAATTGCAAGTCTTTTGTGGCTTATTAATATTTAAGAGTGCTTTTTCTTCAAAAGTAAAAAATTTAAATCAACTACATTGAATGTGTAAAAAATATAAAATACAAAATAAAATAAATAAAACAAAAATTCGAATAATAAACATGAAAAATCAAGACCATTTTCGACTTACCCAATGGATGGAATCTTGTTGGAAAAAACACTGAACTCACAGCGAGACACACTTGAAGACACACACTCGGACAAACTCGTGACGACACTGTCTTGAGACACTTCAGAAAACTGATGATTGGTCTACAAAATCACAGGTCTTTTATAGTCAGCTAGTCACCCACACCACTATTCATCCCTTAGAAAAATATAATAGTGTTGGTTGAAACAGGCCCTACAATGCTTAGCGTGCTACGACACGTTCCTACTTGCAAAAAACATCTTTATTTTAAATTTTTGGTTGCGTTTTTTTTCTTTATATGAAACACCAGACTATATTTTTCAAGTTGTATGTATGTTTCACCCTTGGAGATTTATCATAACCGTTTTGAACGACCTAATTATACCGAAAAAAACACATTTAACTCACATGTTTCAAAGAATGGGGTTACTTACTTCAGGTTACTTGAAATATATCAGTAAGTTTGTACTTCAGAACCATTTTTAATGATCGCTGCCACCCCTCTGTATTAGTATAAACGTTAAAATTATAATGATGTATTTAAAAAACATGATCAAAACTGGCAATATTTTTTTTCACGTTCAGTTTATCCAGCTATTGCTGTACATCTTTTTCGTAACGTACTTAGAATAGAAGGTGTTTTTAACAACAATAAAAAAGTACCTATATCTTTTTTTACAAGTTAGTCTGTTATTAAGCTCGATTTGTTTATGATGTATTTGTTATTAAATAATTAAAACATATCAGGGTAAGATTTTTTTCTTGTCTGAAATGAAGACAGTTCAGTTCATGAGTTGACTACTAGATGACCTTTTTGGTGATATTTTTGAGAATTCTAGCGCGAAACGGGCATTGGGGTTGACAGTATGTAGAGCCTCTATTAATTTTTTTCAAACGGCCGTTAACGAGGAACAACAGAGTCATAGCGCTGACTAAGAGCATAACAAGAACATTTCATTTGAAAAGAGATTATCTCCCATTCAACAGTGTTGATTGAAAACAACATCAAGCACAGACATGATTTTTCGATCACTCACCCCCTATAATAGGGCCTATATCTCAAAAAAGTGAGCTTTTACCTTAACATTACAGTTGAAAAGAAATGCTCACACATTCAATCTTGCCAAATTACCTTAACTTAAGCTTAAGTGTCTCACTCAATCAATAGGAAATTCCTATCAGATAAACAACCTGTGGCAAAAACAATTTTAATCTCTAAGAGCCTAGCGTGTACATTTTAAAATGTGTCTTTCATATGAAAAAAGAAAAAAATATCTCCCATTCAACACTCTTGTTTGAAAAACAACAATTACAGACATGATTTTTCGATCATCGACCCCTTATAATAGGGAATATAATATTATCTGACAAAAGTAAGCAAAACAAGAACCCTAACGCTGCGTCTTTTATTTAAAAAGAAAATATCTCCCATTCAATAGTATTGTTTGAAAAACAACAAATACAACATGATTTCTCGATCACTCATCCCCTATTACAGGGCCTACATCTCACAAAAAACTTGCTTTTACCTAACATTTGAAAAGAAATACTCTCTTATTCAATCTTGACCAATTACCTTAACTAGAGCTAAAGTGCCTATCACTCAATCAATATAAAATTCCTATCAGATAAACAACCTGTGGCGAAAACAATTTTAAGCTCTAAGAGCCTAGCGTGTAGGTGCATTTTAAAATGTGTCTTTCATATGAAAAAAAGAAGAAAAGATCACCCATTCAATACTCTTGTTTGGAAACAACAAGTACAGACATGATTTTTCGATCATCCATCCCATAACAGGGAATATAATAGTATCTGACAAAAGTGTGCCGACTTGGTTGAGAAACGATATCAACCTCTCGTGCAAAAGCTCTTTTATTAATATTTGATATATTTCACTATCAAGTATATTACTTTAATATATTATTACTCTTTGAATATATTATATGAGAAAACATCTCATAGGCAAAAACGAGTACATGATCGCATTATAGGCATGTACAGACATGTTTACCTCCCAGATAAACAAACTGTCTTGTTTGAGAAAACATCTCATAGGCAAAAACGAGTACATGATTTTTCAATCACCCACCCCCCTCAGGATGAGTGAGGTAAACAAACACGGAGGCAGACAAAAGGGACTCTGTTTGCCCTATTTCAGACAAAGGGACTCGCATTATAGGCATGTACAGACATGTTTTCGATGAGTCCTTCGCCGCCGCCTCCATCCCTCGTGACGCCGCCGCCCCCCCCCCCCCCCCCCGGGCCCCGCCCGGGGGGCACCCCCGGGCCGACGCCGCCCCCCTCCCCCCCGTGACGCCGCCGCCCGGGGGGCACCCCCGGGCCGACGCCGCCGACACCACGCCGCCGCCGCCGGGGGGGCTTCAGGACGAAATTATCTCATTTTATTAATCAAAAGGCTTCTTGGGATGAATTTATATATGCTAATTTTTTTACATTTCTATCATACATTATTCAATTATCATTATCCACTTGGGTAATTTATATACTAATTACTATGCAAACTATGATTGACAGCTTACATGAAAAACCACTTACAAAACGACCTTGAGTGGGGGTAGCTGTCCTATCCGGGATGACCTTGAGATTATGCAAATTAGTCTTATGGGGTAGTCCATTCTACTGACGGACACAGATATTGATTTAATCACTGGAATGTAACGAATAAGTAAACGTTTATTAAAGATTACTTTGAATTACAATACACATGTATTACTCATTCGTGATAATCGACACCTGCATCGATGTACTTACACTCAATTAATAGTATATCCATGTTTATTCTTGACGGTCTGTTAATACTGATTCGGATGTGTGTACAATTTCCACATTGACGCATAATACGGCATAGAGGAATATCTATACCTGTCACTTGAAGAAATTGTTTGCGCTTTGGAACATCTAAAAATATATTGCAGGGAATACACGAGACGTATTGTGAATTTCGACGTCGGAACGCAACGACCACATGCTGCCTATTAGTTGGGTGGTTCAGATTCTTGCCGATAATTGATCATGTGAATAGAATAACTTAGTCCCTTCGGTCTTGCCACAGGTGCTGGCCAATTGTCTGGCATAGCAGAGGATACAAGATCAGCTAACACCCCGTTACAAACACATGTGCTGCAACTTCGCGCCGTCTTACATCTTGAGGTTGGGCTAGGGTAGGATTATCCTTGAACAATCATCGGCTCGAGCAGGCAATAGAAAAGAAGGACACGTGAAGAATTTTTATTTTCTTTAGATAAAAAAAGCAACGAAGATGGTTGGCCTCCAAAAGTCGTGATGTTTGAACGTTTCCTTGACATTGGAACCAAGTTTTACCTTTGATGGTCAGGATCACGTTCGGAGTCCGAGTGGCCGAAGCGGCCCAAGTGGTCGGTCCCCGCTGCAACCAAGATAATGACGGAGCCTGCTCAGGGATGGATGGGTCAGGAATATTATTCATATCGTGTTGCGATGGCCGAGGCCACGACTAGCCTCGTCCGATCCGATCCTAGGCGATCAGGAGACCGATCCCTCTCGACTATAGCCCCTCTCCCTTCCTCACTCCTTACAACCACTGTCTGTCGCCTGATGACTCTTGTTTACGATCTCATTGTCTTACATTGGGCGTCGCAGTTTCCATTGGTTTCGCCATCTTCGCGCCCCGCAATCCCTCTCCGTGAACTCTACCTATGTAGCTTTCAGGACCAACAACACACAGTTTTTTTGGCAGTCGCTTCTAACGCAAATAGATCGCTTGGTATTCTGGTCACAGAAGTCGAGCTCAAAAGCACTCTTTTCGTGAGCGTTTTTTTCATGGCATCGCCGGCCACTTTGGATTGGTGCATGCCAGTGCCACAATATGGCACTACCTAGTACCTACACTCTAGCACTACACCAGGTAGGCTTACCTTGGAGATTTGTCACGTTCCACGTCTCTCCATCGCCGTAGCAACTCAGCGTGAGCTATTATTACCACGGGTATACTTGTTGATAGTGGTGACCGTACTGTTTAGGTCAGGCCACATTAGTACGGCTTCAATGAACTAGTTTCTTTGCAATCTCAGCAACACCGATTCGCATTGCATAAGAAACAGATCTCATTTCGTACCAACAAACTCGAACGTAATTGTAAGCCATGCGTGAAACAGGAACAAATTAAAACAGCTGATGCTTTTTTTCTTGTGGAATTGAGCTGTTTTCGACGTTGATGCAGGCAAGCAGACTTGCAGCAGTGCGGTTTGATGTTGGTGTGGATTGTAGACTGAACTGTTCCCTTCAGATTGTTTATACTAGTTTTCACGATTAGAAGGAGAGCGGTGTTTCACTCTCAAAGAGGTGCCGCTGCTGATAACGGAGCCAAATGTGTCAACATTCGCAGGCCATCCCATTGTTCTGATAAAGGGGTGAAGAGGCTGAGCATCGAATCATTTATTGATTGTGAGCCTGGACTTAACAGAACAATACTTTCATTCTTAACGTGAAAAACACTATAGTGCCTGATTGTGACGTGTCTTTAGTGCCGGCCGGACGGACGGTGTTGCGGAGTTGCGGTGTCGAAACCGCAGGGATGCGTGCCCGCGCTCGCGAGTCATTCGATTCATTGTGAATTATTCACAACTCACAAGTCATGATTGAGCGTCGAGAACAATTGCTGGGTTATCCGAGATCATGACCTACCGCAACCAGAATCGTGTTTTCTTTCTCATTTTATGCTACAGTTCTGTAGCACTTTGATAGGGAAATGTGGATTCGAGAGCGTTGTGCTGTGCAGTTTATATAATCCAAGTTGACTCCATTCTTCCTTACATGATGGATATATAATTGATGAACTTTCTTGCAAGTTTGCTGCCTCTATTATTTGCTTTGGACTTGAACCAACGAAGCTGAAGATGAAGGATGTTGAACTCTCGCTGTCAAGAGATGCTCACTGATTTTTTGCTGCTTTATTTTGTTTTCAGTTTCTGAGTGTTGCTTGGTTCTAGTTGGCTTCGCTTCTGTTGCTCATCCAGTTAATCCAGATGACCTATTTGACGAGCACATTCTGATTGAACACTGTACAGCATATATTCCCTACCGTCCGATGGCTACAAGTAACTTAATTACATTCGGCTTCCTGAAAGAACGTGAAGAATAAATTAAATTCGGGGATGTTCACGCACTGGTGCACACCAATTGATACTCGCTGCGTTTCTACTTAGAGAAAGCTCCGATCGCTTCCAGAAATAATCCCCAGTTTACACCCCTGTGAACCGAATAAGGATGAGCCGCATTCTCCTTGTCTATCAATCGTTGTAGCAATTCACAGGGCCTGTGTTCGAGAACAGGATCCATTCCAATCCCTTCCCCGCGCAGTCCACCCTCCCAAAATGTGCCTTTCCCAACCCACAAATGCTTGACGTTGGGAGCTTAAAAAATTTAACAGATGGCCACATAAAATAATAATATATTATCTCATCTCGTGAGCACTGCTATATTCGCACTGGCAAAACAGCTTCGTTCGTCTCCCTCATTCCTCCAGCCTCCTCATGACAGCACTCGCAGCGAGCAATGTGCTCCATGCAGAGCAGAGCTAATTCCTTGCAGCTGTCCACTGTCTTGCCTCGTCTCGTCGCCTTCTTTCTCGACGCGGCCATAGAGGCCCGTAACAGCCGTACGGCGATTATTAAAGTTAATGAATGTCATCATTGTGACACCCATTGACCACGGTCATGACTCAAGCAGTTAGTCGGTCCGTGTCGGTTGACGCGGCGTCCGCGGCCTGCGCAGCTCGACGCAGCACGGCGCAGCACGGCGCAGCACGGCGCAGTCCACGCGGAGTGCGGACCCAGGGCGACGGTCAACACTTGCTACAATTGCGCGCTGTTTAGAATATGCCATCAACTATACCATTGAAAGTGTCACCCGTTAACCAGCAATACGTAGTGCCCTATGCCATGCACTCCAACAGTCAGTCAGGCTCACAATTAACTTTATTATGATGATCTATTTACACATTAATGCAAGTACATGTAGTCCGTGTCGGCGTGTAGATGCGAAACGACATGTGCCGGACGATTGTGAAATTATACTCTAATAGAAGCTGCAATAAATAATACCCTCTTTTGGCAAAACGGCCAAAAAAGCGCTCCGCGTGCGGTGTTTATTGCAATGTGGCCCAAGGCGATCGGTCCTACAAAGTCGCCTTCTTATATACCTCCACGTTTGCAGCTAAGTTATGTCACCGAGGTTTCTGGTCATATACAAGTTATGTCACTTAACTCATTACCATTCAAGATGGCAGCGAATTCCTCTAATTTGTTGAATTAGTATCAGTGAAGAATGCTCCAGATCAATAAATCAACAGTTTAATATGGCCGCTCCATTCGCCGCTTGACGACATCCGATGCATAAATCACCGTCGAATCCATGATTATACGATAATAAATCCAGTCAATAATATGCGACATCTTTTTCTGATTTACTTGACTACTTGACTAGCATCGAGCTAACAGCCTTCCGTGCTATTTTTAGTGCCATAGCCCACCAACACCTCCACATGCTGGCTCTACTTCCTCTATTTGTTTTACAAAAAAAGCCTTTTACTAATGTACATAAAAATTAAAGTGTGTATATTTAATCTCCGCTAAAAGTGAGCCCTTCGATTTTTACGACTTTTGGCGCTTTTGTTTGCTGTTTCCCAATGCGCCAAGGCTGGTCCTCCTATGGGCCCATCTTTGGCGCCCCGTTCGATGTTTGCGCGCGGCGCGGCGTTCATGATCGAGTGCCCGTAAACAACATCGGCCTTCCACAGCCACACAAACAAGCTCGCAGCATCTCGACGCCGACGTCGTCGCGTTTACCTGGCGTCGCCGTCGCTACACTTGATTTACCTCCACTGCTAGCGTCGCACGGCGTCGGCCATCACAACAGCAAGTGAATGGCGTCATTCGTTTGGCGCGACAACGGTCACACCTCGTTCGGAACCAATCGGTCGCCTCTCAGCGGAGATGCACCTGGGCCAAACACCCTCGCCGGCACTGGCAGTCATACCGATCACCGATCAGATATCTGCGCCGAACTAGAGAAATAACATGTTAATTGGGTGAACAACGCTCGCAGGCAATCGATGTGTCTCCCGCGCCGCGCCGCGCCGCAAGCCATCCAGTCTCGACTTTTACGTCGTTTGCCTTGTGCTGTGACGTCGTGAATGGCGAAAACAGATCAATCAATCCTTACTCGAGAGTCGGAGAGCCGCCCTCGCATTGCTATGTCGCCGAAGGAATTTGCAGATTGGTCCATCTCCGCTTTCAGAATGTCAACAGAACGTTTCTTCCGCGCGAGTTCGCAGCTTCCTTCGACACCATGGCGCTTGATATATTCGCCCCCCCCCCCCCTCCCCATTCCTCCCCCATCTCTCGGAAGTCTAAAAAACAGTGAAAAGTTGTTTTTTCGTGCGAGCGACGATTCTAGATTCGAACCTTGACCCTCCAAGTGCCTAACCATTCTGTAACTTTCCATCCTGGGCGTATGGTCCTCGATGTAGACCTAGGTGTTCCGTTCCTTCGCACACAGATTTGTATTTTGTGTACCGTGGACTGTGTACTTACTAACTCTTGTGTTAGCGAAAGCGTCACTCCCTCGAAGTCTCTCTGCCTCTCCGCATCAACCCGCTAAAGCCCTAGCAAAGAGATGAATATTTAGTTTGTTCGCGGTTTGTTTTCTTTGGCTGTTTGTGTGTTTGCAAGGAGCGAGGCTCGAACCTGGCACTGCGCGAAGCATCTCCCCTCCGGCACTGGAAATTGCGTGGGGCGGAGTGCGTCAATGAGGGAACAGGAGCTCTCCATCTTCTCTTCACAGGTGCAAAAGACAGGCAATTAGTTTATCATTCCAACACACTGTCAGATCCAAGAATTGATTAATTCGGCAATCCATGGGGGCTTGACCCCAGTCCACTGGGGTAAATTCGGAGTTGGAACTTTGATACGAACGCATTGTGTTCTTCTACGGCATCCAATTCTTTTGGGACAAGTAAATGGACGAAGCTTTTCTATTGTCATCTGATTATTTGGATCATCAAGGGCGGCCATGGAAAGTAGTCACAAAACTTTCCCATTGCATTGCTTCTGAAGCTGCGATAAAGCTGCAGTTGTTACCTGGTTCTTCTGCGACTGTTATTAACCATGATGGTGTATCCAATTATAGCCAACACTAAGATGATAGTCTACGCGCGGCGATGACTTCAAGATGAAAATAACGCAGAGTTCCCCGATCCTGAGGTCTCCGTCTTTGCTAATTTCGAGTTTCGTTTGATTATCAACATTCGGTATCGGTTGAAAGGATCAGTTGGCACAAGCTAGTTAACACCCACCTATCCTCGCAACTTGATTAAACAAAATTTCTCATTCAATCCCGTCGGAAATTAGATTCTAGACTGCTCTATGATTCTAAGGCGTGCTATTGCTATCATCAGTATATTACTTTTATGTTCTGATTCAAGTTCGATTGTATATCGTGGAGTGGGTTGAGTTGGAACTGGGAAGTTGGATGCGACTTCTTGTTCTTCCTGATACTAAAATATCACAATGGGCCAACTTGTATTAAGTTGTGGTCCTTCACATTATGCCGATAGCACACCTGAGACTATTTCCAACACAACCACGATTGGACTTTTTGTACCGCCATACATTGATCTCATGGTCGAATCTATTTGAACATGGTTTACGAGTGGCCATTCATTTGCAAGCCCTCGTTCGTCTCTGCACAGAAGCCGGCAAGTGTCAATTCCTCGCACTCGCAGCCATTCCTACTCCTCTTACTTGGGCCAGATAATGGACAGGACCCGACTCCCAATTAGCCGGCGTCCTCTAAATTCGTATGTCAATTAGATGCCATTGTGTATACACTATATAGGTACAGTACACCGCACATTGCCACATTGTGTCACTCGCGCTCCTCTGGTCTAATGATAGGAAGTTCATTAGATATTCTTTGTGGAAAGAGCGAAAGCTTGATATTCTGGACATACTTCTCTCTTTGCATAGGAGGTCTATAGCGGCGAGTGGAAAAGTACAACTGTACACTAAAAAAACAAAAACGAAAATCGAAATGCTTCCAGCTCCATCCTGTGAATTTTAAATATATTTGTTGTTGTTGGTGCATGTGTATATACCAGCCATGCACATTGGTATGAAACTCAGATATCTATGAATACCAAAAATAACAATTGCTTCTTAATTACCAATTATCATCTCAGCGAATGGAAAGAAAGCATCAACTTAGCACAGCTGAAAACGAAGACTACCCTGATTACTTTATATACACCATGCGGGAAAGCGCCCTGCGGAAAAGCGCCCTGTGGGAAAGCGCCATGTGGGAAAGCGCCCTGCGGGAAAGCGCCCTGCGGGAAAGCGCCCCGTGAGAACGCGCCCTGCGGGAAAGCGCCCTGCGGGAAAGCGCCCCGTGGGGAAGCGCCCTGCGGGAAAGCGCGTCTCCAGAATGCGACTGCCGCTGGTCTGCCGGCTGCCCTGAATTTTGATTTCGGAAAGGTCGAGGCTGAATGCGGCGATGCCGGCTATTTCGGATATTTACCGACGCACATGTTACCGATAACTTATCCCATTCCCTCCCATTGACTCTTACACGGCCACGGCGGCGCGCTGCGTGGAAACCGCGCAATCTATTCGCACAATAAATATCACATCAAACTGGAAAAATGAAAGCTACAGCATTATCATTCGACTAAAATTTAAAATTGCATTTCGTATATCAAAGAGATTAATCAGTCATAAATCATGAGCTGCTATGTGAGACCACGGCTGAACAGTACAATTTATATTTATACATTCTGGCATTGGGGTCGCCACTGCATTACATACATTACATTATTTTTCCTGCCTGCCTGCCTGCCTGCCTGGTTATGCCTATTGCCTACCTTATCGGAGAACTAAATACATTATACCTACGTGCAGCTTTACGAGTTTATTACCAAGTTATTACTCAGTTTTTATAATGTTTTATTTTACCTAAGAATCTACACCTTCTCATGTACTATTTATGCATAAATATTCCCCCATAAAATCACCAATCTGTAAGCATTGATCAACGTTCAGCGACCACTAACCACTCTCGGTTAATGAATGCACGGGCCCGGGTGCAAAGGTCCAGGCACCGAAAACAACAAGTTTAAAACCGAATAACAATGCAGATTAAAATGCAAATCTGGCCAGCTAGAAAAACCTACCTGCCTACACAACCTGGAAACCCGTGGGCCTCGAACTTTATTTGCTAAGTTGTCACAGACCATGAGCATATCATTTTTAACTGGATGACAATAACAACGCGATTAGTTCAATTGCAATCGCGATTAGACACCTAACACCACGTGACTTTTATTTTTACTTTACCGCGGTGACTGCTTAGAATTGTTGACTGGAATTAAACTTCTAGGTCGTTTGATAATATTCAGAACAACAATACGAGATTATAAACCACTAAACGTTATAATTTTGTAATTACCACCTGAGCTTGTATGTACTAATAAACTCTTGATTTTCCGCACTGTGACTTGTATTTTTGTAAGAAATTAGGTCTTTATGGACGGAGAATAGAGCACATCGAGAATTTATTCTCTAACTCTGACCTGTGGTGTTCAATCGATAGAGCTTTCGCTAAAATGTTCAAATATTTAATGTATATTCCAGCAGTTGAGTTCTGCTCCGGAAAAGAGATTCTAAAACAAACTTCTATATACAAAAATAAAACGTGTACCGTTTGCCTCGCAAATCTGTGAGGCATACACTCTCTTGAAGCCCGCCCTCTTCTGATTTCTTTTCAAAAGCACATATTTCAAGTGCAAATGAAGACTGAAATTCACAAAACGTGTTTTATTAGGCTCATTCTCGCTAGCCAAAATCTAAACGACAAGTAGGCCGTCGGTTCGTTGTCGATTTCTTCGTCATGACCGAGGCTTGCTGACACAGTTGACCTGGCCGACGCAAACCCGACGCAAAGCCCAGCGCAAAGCAACGCACAACGCACAACGCAACGCACAACGCAACTCCACGCGAGCAAAGTGAAACAGTTCAGACTTTAGATACACAATAATTGCTATGTTAGCGATTCTGCCTTATCATCGACGTATAGCAAGGATATAATTTGCCTTCCACCCACCTGCTCGATTTGAACGGCTTTTTGGCCAACTAAACTTAATTCGCAGACCACGTGTTTCCTGAAGTTGTATCGAGTACACAAGCTTGGCGAAACAAGTAAGGGACGTGGGCGCAGCAGCAAGGATCTTTGCAGCGATCTCCAGCTTTTACTTGATCCTATTTGACCTGGGGTCAAGCCTACGAGTTAGAGCACCGTAATTTAATCTGCTCCTCGCGCGATCCGGACTAGAACCCTGCAGAGAACACAAATTAGGGCATGACTCCGTGTCTTCTCTCTGATGGAGCTGAGTAGTTTGTAAACCAACCTTTCAAACTAATCAAAAAGTTTCTCATCCTTCAGCAATTTCATTAGGTTTTGTTAACCACTATCCAGTCCTCGAGTTTTCTCACATCAATATCCAATATGTGAGCTATGTCTTCATATAGCCACTGTAGTCAGTACACAGTAGTAGTGTGACAGTAGTTTGTGAATGATAAGAAAGCGTCTTATTATTTTATCAGGCAATGTACGACGAGACTATACTATAATTACCAACTTAATATGAGTGCAGTGCATCTCGCGGTGTGACAAATGAAACGCTAGCTGCTAACAGGTAGTGTGCATGGGCCGCACGTATTGGCGAGGGGCAGCATATATAGCGCCGTAGAAGCGCAGCCCAGCGCAGCGCAGCGCAGCGCAGCGCAGCCCGCTGCCCGCAGGATATTGTCTGGCAGGCATGTCTTGCTGGCCGAAAGCCACACACACGCACTAGCACGCACTCGCACGCACTCGTGTGGCCCAATGCACTGGAATACGCAATGCGTTGCTCTATTGTCATGGTGATCGCGACGCGCCAAGAAGTAGCAAGTGCAACGTCGTTTTGGTTTCTGCACACGTATAGGTAGCTGCTGCGCGGGGCCCGCGGCTCGAGGCTCGGGTCCTTCACGGATCATGGGGCCTGTGTGTCTGGCCTGTGCCCAGATGTTGTGCGCCTCCGTGACCCCCCGAGTCCCGAGGGATGCTGGGTCCAGGGTTGCTTCACCTTCATCATGTTTATGTCTTCCTTAGCCGTGACCCAAAACGTGGAGAACGAGAGAGATTATTTGGTTTGGAAGCTAGAGAAGTTTCTCATCAAGTGCTTTGCCAATTTCACTGCACAGGGCACCCATGCTCCTCTTCACCCAACGAGGAGAGATTCTGATCTTTCCAGAACGGATGTTGCTTTCTTACTTGTCCTTGTCTCCTTCCCTCTGGGGAATATTGGTTCCTCAAGAAACGACAGCATTGGGTTTCGTTGCAGCACCCGTTGATATAATTATTGAATTTATAATGCTATTTGAAGACGACGACATCATGCAAGAAGTAACGAATGAGTTGGAAGAGCGAGAATATCTGGAACAGTTCACACATTTTTTTAACCAAACGCATACATGCATGAGAGATGATGAGGCAACAATTAAACCCGATATTTATAGCTGTTTACGCTCGCACTCCTTTGGGGAGAAGGCGACTTTCTCACCAGAAACGTCGGAACATATTTCACACATTTTTTTCTGGATACCCTTTGTAATTAAGTTCCAGAGGGGGATACGGGTTATGACGCCAGGGTTTTTATATTATTTCAGTTTCATTTCTTCCAGCTGCGACTGGAATTGGACTGTGCGTTCGCTTGTACGCACAAGAAAGATACCGTGATGGATGGCGACTGCGTTCCGGCGCCTCCAGTGCGTTTGTAACGAGCTGTAACGAGGGAAAGTGCGAGCGGCGTGGCCCGTGGCCCGTGGCCCGTGGCCCGTGGCCCGTGGCCCAAGGCGGTCACATCTGGGCGCGATGCGGACGGGGCGTCCGATGACTTTGTTCTAGTAACGGGCCGAATGCAGTGCTTGAATCGTGGTTGATGAGACCTTGGCTCTGGGCGCACTCGGTCGCAGCTCAGTCTATCGCCCGCGAACCGCGACTATGGCATAGGAGTTATCGTCGCGTTTTATTGCTCACTTGAAAGTAGAAATGAAGCCTAATCGCGCCGAAAGGCGATAGGTGCTATACTTGCTATCACGCTCAGGGCAGTTGGGTGCTTCAGGGCTGTCTGCCGGCCTGCTTGTGACAGGTCATTATCGCATCGTGTGACACTCACGAAACGACAAAAACAACTTGATGCTGATTTCAATCGATTCCAGTTTGTTTTGTTCGGCTTATAAGTTTGTTTTTTATCTCTATGGTATTGTGCTGGCTTAGAAAACTGGACAAATTCGGTTTTCGAGATTACGTATGTGGATAACAATTGAATGTAAGCTGATACCGCCTGATAGTATTCACAAGTTTGTTCTAAAGGGTTGACAGCTGATGAGTGGATGGCCCCGGGCCCTCGAATTAGGACAGATTCCATTTCGTGTATTTGCCTCTGGTATCTCGTTGCATCGTCTCTTGTTCAGAAAGCCTGAGGTCGCGTCGTTTTTTACCAGTTCGAAAATCCAGAAATGATCCCGCTCCAACCGTTATTATATTACCTTCGTATCAGGCTTTTGGACGAAAGATTTCACGATGTTTAGTTTCTCCATCTTTCTTGTATTGTCGCCCCCATACATAAAAACTAATGGCAAGAATAAATTCACCTGTTACAAAAAAACCTGTCAGTTAAGCTTTTTTTTAGCCATTGGAATACTTTAGAAATGTTCGAACATTAAAAAGCCTCTTAGAGCAGCTAGCATTTATCGGTTTCGAGGCTGAAAGCTACCCTCGGAGAATTTATGTGAAGGGTTATAACGTCCATGGGTAGGGGTACCACTACCATCCCATACGAGTGCATTGTGAGCGAACCGATGTGATTATCACCTCGCTATCACACAGCCACGGAGCGAGACCGAGAGATTGACGACCAATCATAAACTATCCAACACAGGTAGTCGAAACGACACCTCAAGACATGCATCAGCTCCGCGACCTCGGCGGACCCTCCTAGGACGCTCGATCTCCACCCTGGTACTAATATTTTTATATCAATGCTTAGGACTGAAACGTTTAATTTTTTCTAGAAGAATATAGTATTTGTTGTATTTATGGTGGTTTCTATTTGTAAAACTTCTCAAAATTTAACTACCACATTAATCCATTGTAGTAAAAGTGTCCGTTAGCTATTAAATTACGCGCTTTGCTTTAATACATTCTCAAATTGCATACGAAGAAAGAGGATCTCGGATGGTCGCTATTCAAAGACTGAAATTAATCGCAGCTGGCATTCAGATCGTTTCATCAAAAGCTTTACAACAGAAACTCTACTCGCTCCATGTTTTACGGCTTGCGTCGTCGATCTGATCTGAAACGATCTACGTTGGACAGTGCGAGCCTCGAGCTGCAGGATCATTTTCCCAGGCCGTCGCTGGCCTAGTGTCCGAATCCAGTACTGGGCACAAAAAGATATCATCGTTTCTTTATACTGGTCCCCGATGAGACTCAGAGAATCCAACATCTCATCGCCATTGTTGTTCTTTGATCAGATCAAGAAACAAAGCCTCCGATACTAACGAGTTTACCTGAAACGACGATGGAAACGACGAAGTCAATTGGTAAAAATCACGCAACGCAAGGGAAAAGCAATCATTTCTAATTTTCAAATATGAACATAGCAATTTTATATTTATACTTTTAAAATGTTATGGGCCCTCATGTGCCTTATCTGTTGATTCGAAATAAATTGCTTCTTTTATATAGTAAACGAGTAACGCTTCGAGTGTTTTTAAGTTGAAATTAATGAACACCAACGATAATAACATATAGGCCCATGTAATAATGATACAGTTGGAGCCTGGCAGTGAAGGTAAGGTATATGTATACATTGAGATCAGTGGCAGGCCAGCCAGCTCCACTATCTTGATAACCCTCCCACAACCTCTGCGAAGGAAACTGCTTATTGTTGTGCCGGTGCGTGATGATCACCGTAGCTGGGCGTTCTGCCTATTGCTAACGAACTGAATTTTCCTATGCCTGGGAGTCAAGAAAGCATTTTCTGGCGATTTAGCTGAGCGGTCGCTGAGGGAGCATGGCAGTCAGCGGGCCGCGGATTGAACCGACGAAGGCCACACGAGGCCTGCCCAAGAGGCAGGAACACTCTGGGCGAAGGATAAGGTCGATACATGGCCGCTGCTGAAGCTACAGGAACTAGCCGCCCAGTATTGATCCGGCCTCTCTCTATGATGGGAGAACGCGATAAACCACATTTTAGATACTTGTCGAAAATGATACCCAGAATGTCACGGCACAAAGAATGGGCTCTCTCTGCCTCAAAGATATTGAGAAGCCCATCTATAAGATTCATTTTATCGTCTCCCTCTCCGGGCTTTATTCCACATGATTTCTTTCTACCCAACATATATTTGTTATTTGCGTTTGCGAGTAAATGTAGTGTAAGGTGCATCACTTCTGTTCTTTGTGTTGATGGTAATGTAATGCCAATGGTAATGCATCATCTTCATTGAGTTATGTGTCGCCTCGTCTCATTGTGGCCTGCTAAACAATTAGGATACCATAGAGCAAGAAAATAAAAGGAGTTTCGTTTTTTTGTTTACTTTTTTTTTGCCATCTCTGGCTGAATCATGCTGTAAGAATCAACGTGAATGTACCTCTAAGTGGGGTAGTAGTCATCTTCAATAACACAACACCCTGGCTGGATTCGAATGAAAGCGAATCACCTGTAAACCTAGGGGCTCTACCGGGACGAAGGCACCCTTAAGATTCCACCCCTGAACAAGTCGCACTCGCAGGTGAATAAATCTTTTCAAATTCGACCATAACTTGTCGCAGCCTGGTCGTCCAGGAAAGGTAGGCCCATTCTTCGCACCGAGACGGTTTAGGGGCTGGAAACCACCTACTGAAGTTAGCCAATTGTGTAAGAATGACGTCTTGGATTTTATAAACCCCTCATCACATATACTCACAAAAAATATGGGTCGCATGTGAGGGGTGAATAAACGGAAGGAAAAAATCTGTCAGATTTAAATGTTGTATTTACTCTTTCGGGCTTGCATCGGTAGTTTCTCGTAAAGACCGTTTTCGAAGCGTTTAGAAACCTCCTACTAAAGTTACGCAACTCCATGGAACCAAGATGAATCGTATTCGAACTTCGAAGCCTAACATGGGCGGCAGTAATCTTTCAAATATCCCGAGTTGCATTTGAAAGTATAATCGGGGGTCCGACGGCCCGAGGGTTTCTTTAGCTAAATACTACGTGTGAAACTGCACGGCCGGGGCAGCGGGCATCAGCTCGCTAGAGCAGGACTCGGTCGCCAATGGGGCGGTTCGAATCGTGAATACATTTTATGATTCTCAGCTGCTTTGGAGAAAATGGAAACTGCAAAGGCGGCAGCCAAGCCAACGCAAACTAACACACTGACACAGCGTTACGTTGTCAGATGTGAGCCGACCGTTGCGTTGCGTTGCATACAATACGCAGCGCTTCATTTAGGTGAAGATTGTGCACATTTTATTTACTACTCGCTTTTTATGATGTGCTAGAAAATCTGTTGCTGCCTCGGATGACACTATAGATGGACGTGGTGGGGAGAGGAAGCATGATGTTCAGCAGGCTGCTACTGATGTGTGGGTTTGCGGCAAGGCGATGCAATCATGCATGTCCCTATCATGCTGGAGGACCATGCTGCCTGCTGCATGATGTTCAGCAGGCTGCTACTGATGTGTGGGTTTGCGGCAAGGCGATGCAATCATGCATGTCCCTATCATGCTGGAGGACCATGCTGCCTGCTGCATGATGTTCAGCAGGCTGCTACTGATGTGTGGGTTTGCGGCAAGGCGATGCAATCATGCATGTCCCTATCATGCTGGAGGACCATGCTGCCTGCTGCATGATGTTCAGCAGGCTGCTACTGATGTGTGGGTTTGCGGCAAGGCGATGCAATCATGCATGTCCCGATCATGCTGGAGGACCATGCTGCCTGCTGCATGATGTTCAGCAGGCTGCTACTGATGTGTGGGTTTGCGGCAAGGCGATGCAATCATGCATGTCCCTATCATGCTGGAGGACCATGCTGCCTGCTGCATGATGTTCAGCAGGCTGCTACTGATGTGTGGGTTTGCGGCAAGGCGATGCAATCATGCATGTCCCGATCATGCTGGAGGACCATGCTGCCTGCTGCATGATGTTCAGCAGGCTGCTACTGATGTGTGGGTTTGCGGCAAGGCGATGCAATCATGCATGTCCCGATCATGCTGGAGGACCATGCTGCCTGCTGGGCTGGCATTGGATATCGGACACGTCGGCGTTCTCCATTCGCTATATCATATCGTTCCATCGTGATCATTGATCGGCGATCGCTGTAATCACTGGCCAAAGTGCACTAATTAAAATTCCGATTTAAATACCGGATTATTGGGATAAAATAACGAGCTGGAATATTGTCTTTCGTGCTCCCATGACAACTTTGGAATGCCTAATTTTCACCTCCCTCATCCCATGAAGCAGAGGTGATCTAATTATGAAGCCCCTGTGGCCCTGAAAGAACCCACATTTTTGCCTATAGCTATGATAAAATAACAAAATAACAAAATTGCAGAGAATTTTTCTCTTCGCAAAATATAGTATCGCTAGCTTTAATAAGTTATCGCTGAAGGCCCCCATTGATGTAATCATGCACATGTTGTTCACATTTCTTCACCCTTTTGATGGTTTCCACTGAAACACAAATAAAACACAAGAAAGGCACTATATATATACAGCTCAAAGAATATGTCATTGTATACCTACCCCACACAACTTTTCTTTGCCGCGCCACGTCACGACAATCATCTCATTTGTTCTGGTGCCAGATTACGTAAACGAATAATTAATTGGCGATTACGGATTACACAAATACCGAGCATGTTATATTGTGCGGTGTTGGGGGGGGGGGGGGGGTGCTGGCCGGGCCGAGCATCGGCACAACGCGTTGGGACGCAAATAAGCGTCGTTTTGGCTGGGGCCGGCTTCGGGGCAGTGCTCGCTCGGGGACTCGTTCGGGGGACTCGTTCGGGGGACTCGACTCCCTCGGGGACTCGGGATCTGCTCGGTAGGGACCGGGGTTAGATGATGATGAGTTCAACACTATTTCTGACGTGTGGATTTTCAGAATCAAGGTGAGGGCAGCTGCTGTCCCTGCTTTCATTTCATTATGCAATCTTTTTACTTGACAAGTGAATGGTTCGTAGCCTTAAAAAACGGAACGAGATTGCGAGCATTGCTTTAGGGTGGGATGTCAATATTGATTGATCCTGAATTTGAATGGTATGTCTATTTAAAATTCGAATTATGGGCGTGACCTTCAAGATGATAGGTACTCTACGAAGAGGCAATTCCAATCAAGTCGATGTTTTTTCTGACTGACATTACCACTCGAGAAGTCGAATAGACATCACCTCCCAACACGGCTGTTAAATCGGATCGTGCATTTGCTTGATTAAATTACGAATTTTCGAGAGTTTAACATGGTTTTACTTAAAATAAGGCCCATCGTTTTAAGACCCTGTTATATACCCATCCATCCGGACGAAAACACGAACGCAACACTGTTACTCGTCGTGAGCTGTAATTTGCTTCCCCTCAGGCCATCGGCAGGCACCTACCTTATATTCACACGTTTACTTCATTTTCTCTCGTACGTCTTTTCAATTTATCGTGCGCTGCGGGAGTTTTACCTCTTTTAATGAGGACCGTGTCGTGGAAGACCTCTTTACACAGTAGTGACTTGACACTATTATTGCAGTATTGTTGCTTTGCTATCCGGCGACTGCGGCTGAGGCTGGCCGCTGGGCTTTTGCTGGGCTTTTGCTGGGCTTTTGCTGGGCCCAGGTAGGCTGCGTTCAGTATTGTGTAAACCAGCCATTGTCAAGTGACATATTGGTGTGGCAGACAGAGTCAAATAAATCCTGCTAAGGTATACCGGCTTCTGGATACTGTCGATCATTTCTCGTCAGAATTGCTTGCCATATGTCCGCGTATAGGACACTGACATTACGAAAATATGGAGTGTCATGATCATGAATATTATTTTATCATTTATCTTCACAGAAGTATATAGAAGAAAATTTGCGCTTTTGCCAAAATGTTCCACGTCAGATTTGAGATGGTTGCATCATTTTTCAGCTTCTTTCTTCTCAACTGCAAATTGTTTTTTGGCTCCATTTCGATTCTCCATTCCCCTTGAATGTTTCAAGGATTTGTCACTCAGTTTCATTTGTCCCGGGACTAACAATTTACAAGCGACAGTTGACGAACCCAATGCAAGCATTCGACGTGAACCCGTGAATCTCCATGTCGTTCGTTTCCACGTTTTAAATTACGTGTCATTTTTAACTGTCAATACTGAATATTCAAAATGTCACACGTTGCATACATTTACGATGCATTGGTTCCGATTATCGATTAGCAATGCAACCGCCATTCTTGTCACGCGGGCTCGCAAGTCGATTTGGCGCCAATATTAGCCTCATCCGGCAAACGCGAGTGTCAAATGAACTCTCAGATGTGTTATCGATTTGATCAACAACTTAAGTCAGATTATAGATTCCCCGCTCGCCAGCATCTTTGTAAACTGTCAAAAGACGAAAACACCATCTTCATCTAAAACAACGAGCTGACGTCATGTGCATAATAAAAGCGTACTGTGGAAGCAATGAACCGCAGGTTTGATCGCGCAGGGATGCAAATCACCGATCGAGACTCGGACTCGACAGCTGCAAGGACGGGATTTGAGGAGATCGCATCTATCGTAACTCGTAAGACGGTGCCGGTGAAAAGCCATCGAACTGCGAGGATTTATCACAATATTCATATTTAAAACAATATCGAGAAGCCTGTGTGATTTACATATGGCATTGTCTTGCGGCTCGCTGGATTTGTGCATAATGCAGAGAGTTCATGATAGGTCGATGCTGCTGTCGGCCATGTACCTCTGGGGCTCGGGCTGTAGTCGCCTGGCGGCCTGGATGAGACTGCGATTTCATTCTTTTAGGCACTAAATGGTAATCAAACGAGTCGACAGGCAGACGACGTCTCTTAGTGCGCGCATCAAGCGTCATGAACAGAGAAATTTGTCGTTATCAAATTTTTGTACACAAATCGATTTGAAATGAAACATCAAGATTGGGATCTTTCATAAAAAAAACTGGAAGTTATTGAACAAAAACAAACTGCTTGAAACTTTCAAGTTTCGATCCTGTGGTCCATTGTAAGATATTGCGTCGGGTGGCCGCAGCTCTGTCATGGTCTCTTCCTATCGTTATAGGCATTCAACGCAAGCCCAGCGTCCACTAATTTTTAGCAAAGCTTTATAGCTCTAAGGTTAAGGCTAAACCTTAGCCAGTTTTTATACTACCTTATACCAAATACCCTAATATAAGCTTATATTATACTAAAGTATTTGCTTATACTCAGCCCAGCCATCGCTAACGTAATATATCGTATTTTTTAAGCCTTCCAGCATATTTTCATTACGCTATAACTGCTATAAAGACTCCAAAACTTCCATCTTCGGGTTGAAATGATCACTACCCACGCGGGTGTAATCCGTCTATATACGCATCGGCGTGACAGTATGAGAGGCTTTGAAGCCAAAATTGGATTGCTTGCCAGGCCAAATCCGTGGGGATGCTGGCGACGACGAAGCCAACGGCGGGCGCTGGGAGCCCATCTCGGTCATAGGCGACCACAACATGAAATTAACTGCTACCGTGATCGCAGAACCCTCTTACAATCGACTTGATCGTTCTAATCGCCACGACTGCCCTTTCTGCACCCGCCTTGCGCAATCGACCTACCCCACCCACATCTCAGTGTCAATGAGAGGTATAGCTTCCATGTGCAGTGCTTTACCGCTTCAGATATATTATACAGTGTGTGTCTGTGTAAGATACCTATAGCTCATCAAGAGCGGGTACCGCTGCCGTGCTTTATGCAAAGGCTAGAAAAGAGATCAACGGGAGACGGGTTCGTACTTCATACACCTTCCTTCGGTCACTGTCAATTTGGGCCTAATCAATCTTGCGCCTCGGATGGCTGAAGGGAAATCTCTGGTCGGAGAAAATGATAAGCCAATTCTTCCGAGACTGGCTGTGCGTATTTTTATGGTGGTTTTATAAGTAGGCATGGTTGGGCAACACCTAGAACTAACTTGGCTCTTCAATGCACGAACCGGTTTTGCTTCTCGTCGAGGTGAATTTTATTTTCGAACTTATTTTTTTCTTTATTATCTTTATTCTTTCTAGAGTCTTCTCTTCTCCTTTTCCTGATGGCTTTTCCCTCCCTCCTCTTGGTCCATTGCGGGTCAACCGGTCCTGCCATCGTTCCCACTCTGCTCGCTTATAAAGTCCCTCTGCAGACCAGACCAGCCCATGCTCGCCTTCTTAGCCAGCTAAGAAACACACCAATAAAAAACATGCGCACAATCAAATTAGATTCCACCCCATTGCGTCTCTGGCTGGGTCTAATGTGAGCCCGGCAGTCGGGGTGCTTTGCTGGAACTTACAGCTTGTAATGGCTTGCAGACCTCTGAAATGGTGACAGTTGACAGCTTAGGAGGATGATATGTTGCTCGTACTCCTCTTTGGGGTCTGTCTGCTCTTTGGATCACCGGCCCGGCTTGCTAGTCACCAGTCACCGGGATCGTGTGATCTGTGAAACGAAATGGCTTACAATAATAAACACAGGCGAACAACGAAAGCTCATCTCGTGGTTTAGATCAGCTCGGCTCAGGCAACGAATAAAACATCGCACGACACCGATTATTGTTTCTCAGAAAGAAAAACTTTTCTTCGCTTCGGGTTCGACGCTAGAAGAAAACCAATCATTAGTTTCGAAAAGTTCCACAATGTACAAGTTCGACACAGGGACCAATGATAGCAATAGCATGGCTATGGCAATGCCAGGCCGCTTTCCTTATATATATATATATATATATATATATATATATATATATATATATATATATATATATATATATATATATATATATATATATATATATATATATATATATATATATATATATATATATATACATTTGATTTGTCGTCCATCGCATTCAGTTCGCTTCGTTTGCCACGCATTATAATATTCTAAGTCGAGTTTATGTTAATGAACTGGTCTGGTAAAGTATTACATTAGAAGTACAATGGTAATAATACGATATTTAATATTATAATATAGTAATCGGCGGGCGAGAGTCTCCGATCGTCTCTCTCGAACTCGACGAGGGAGGGCGTTGTTCACCTTGCGTTGTCTGCCTGCATGATTAGTGGTGTCGATCGGATCTCGTGCCCGTGCGAGCCTTGAAGTGCACGACTGCCAGTGTGCCAGTGCGAGTGCCAGGTACTGGCTGGCAGTGCCGGCACTGGCTCATTGTGTCGGTGACACTGGCTTGCAGTGCCGGCATACTAACCCGCTGTGCCAGTACACACGAGATATGACGCGAGCATGCTGCCCATGCACTTCACCCTTGTACTTCAAAGGTACCACTCCTAGTTTGATGGCTTTCCGAACATGGATCTTGGCTTGCCGAGTCGTTGTATTAGTCGTTACTACAAACCAATCGGGTCGCCAGTCCGGCTTGCTTAGGCTCTGCCGGTACTCAGACAACCGGTATCATTGCTGGCATAGAAGTGCCGCCGCCGGGACACATGGTAGCTGGTGTCGTTGCTAGCTAGAAGTGCCGGTGCACATGGTAGCTGGTTTCGTTGCTAGCTAGCAGTGCCGGGACACATGGTAGCTGGTGTCGTTGCTAGCTAGCAGTGCCGGGACACATGGTAGCTGGTGTCGTTGCTAGCTAGCAGTGCCGGTACACATGGTAGCTGGTGTCGTTGCTAGCTAGCAGTGCCGGGACACATGGTAGCTGGTGTCGTTGCTAGCTAGCAGTGCCGGGACACATGGTAGCTGGTGTCGTTGCTAGCTAGCAGTGCCGGGACACATGGTAGCTGGTGTCGTTGCTAGCTAGCAGTGCCGGGACACATGGTAGCTGGTGTCGTTGCTAGCTAGCAGTGCCGGTACACATGGTAGCTGGTGTCGTTGCAAGCTAGCAGTGCCGGGACACATGGTAGCTGGTGTCGTTGCTAGCTAGCAGTGCCGGGACACATGGTAGCTGGTGTCGTTGCTAGCTAGCAGTGCCGGTACACATGGTAGCTGGTGTCGTTGCTAGCTAGCAGTGCCGGGACACATGGTAGCTGGTGTCGTTGCTAGCTAGCAGTGCCGGGACACATGGTAGCTGGTGTCGTTGCTAGCTAGCAGTGCCGGGACACATGGTAGCTGGTGTCGTTGCTAGCTAGCAGTGCCGGTACACATGGTAGCTGGTGTCGTTGCTAGCTAGCAGTGCCGGGACACATGGTAGCTGGTGTCGTTGCTAGCTAGCAGTGCCGGGACACATGGTAGCTGGTGTCGTTGCTAGCTAGCAGTGCCGGTACACATGGTAGCTGGTGTCGTTGCTAGCTAGCAGTGCCGGGACACATGGTAGCTGGTGTCGTTGCTAGCTAGCAGTGCCGGTGCACATGGTAGCTGGTGTCGTTGCTAGCTAGCAGTGCCGGTACACATGGTAGCTGGTGTCGTTGCTAGCTAGCAGTGCCGGGACACATGGTAGCTGGTGTCGTTGCTAGCTAGCAGTGCCGGGACACATGGTAGCTGGTGTCGTTGCTAGCTAGCAGTGCCGGTACACAAACATTGCCGTGCCGGTACTCAGTCATTGCTGAGCCGGTAGGCACTGACTCGCTGTGCCGGTACATGCCAGCTCTGAAGTCATCCACTTGGAAGCCGGCTTGTATGATCGTGCAGGTCCATATTATTTTCTTAGAGCGTGGCTATCAAAGTTAACTCGAATGATCTACGTCAGTTGGATTGATGGATATCTAGTGGATGGATGGTGGATGGAGTGGATACAGTGGACGGACACGAATTTCATGGCCGCCTCGAGCGCGAGCCATTTTCATTCTTCTAAGTTCGAATAAGTAACCCGTGGTGTAGACTGCACTGAAGTGCGTCGCTCACTTCACTTTGTTGTACAATCTACAAAAAAAAATAAGGTTGACATTTTATTCCATGCGTTGACTTCACAAGCATGTTTTGTTTTTCGTCTCTTTCGGCCATGAAACTTCGGCCATAGCAGAGTGGACGCTGTTTTTGTTATGTAATAACCACAATCATGAATATGCTGTAGAAATTTAAATAATTACTGCAGCATTGTCCTATTCTCCTCGTATGATAACAATACGGCTAGAATTGGGCACATTTCAGCTCTATTCCTCCCTCCAATTTCACGCTTCCTTACAAACTGTGCTGCAAACTGGTGTTATCCAGTTTCTCTTGGACCAGTTTACGATTCGGACAAGATAGGATGTAACAAGTAAAATAATAGAATAAATTTACATGCCAAACTTTCAAACACATATATCTACAGATCCTTGACTTTATATTATCTTATGAATATTTTTATTCATCCGTTTGACAGGGCAATCTGATTGAAGGACAGGCGAACGAGATTGGGTCAACATTTACGACATGACTGTGCTCAACTTCACAAGCTCTTGTTGAAAGACTCGTCCTGAATTTCCTCACGCTGGTCTCCATTTAGTCTTTCTTTCAGCAAGACGCCGCCGCGCGATTACGTTGCCGCTACTATTTCTTTTCAACCCAGGAACACATCCTTGCTCCACGGCAAGGAATTGGACTCTTTGCATTCAGTCTCAGCACATTCAATCACGTGACTCGATTCCATGACCATAACCCAGCAGTCTCCCCGATCATTCGCCCGCTTCGACACTGCAATTTGACGACGGCTCACCAGCCTCTTTCTTTCTTTCGTTCTTTCTTTCGTTCTTTCTTCCTTTCTCTCTTCCTATACCAATTATGCATGATGAACTACAAAGTTCATTAAACAGCTTACTCTGTAATCAAGCGCTCCATCTGACCCATCATTATAATTGTATCAATTTTCGAATTGAAACATCTGGAGACATTTGAAATGGCAAATTATTCATTAGCTCCATAGTCCACACCTTGATTGATTAGCCAGCGATTTCCAATGCTGCAAACAAAACGTAGCCTGTATACGCACGATGGATACGTGAGGCATTGTTCGCAATGAATTGTATGCATTGGCGTCGAGTCGAGACTCTGTGAAGCTGTTTAGTGTATAGCAAGGCAAGGCTTGGTACGCTGGTGTGATGAATAGCTTTAATGAACGCTGTGCCAGTATGGGGTCCTCCCTGATGCTGTAATCCTAATCACAGATACATCTGAAGCCTGAAACACACGTGCAGCCATCGCAGCGCAGCAGAGAAGCAGAGAAAGAGCTGGCTGGCTCCCAGTCCCACTTCGCCTTGAACCGACTCTAATAACATGGTCAAAAACATGTCCGTCAGGATAGAGTGTGGTGCGGGTCAATCTCGCGGAGATTGGGCTAGAATAGATTTGCTCTTTTTCCGTTCATTCGTTTCATTTTTTCGCACGACTTGAGCTACTGGGCGATGACGTTGGTGGTGGTTGTGATGTTCAGAAATCAGGCTATAGGAAATGCGGTGGGGTGGAGATCGACTTAAATTCGTATTGTTTGTCTGCTCGTTTTGCAGTGGTTCGGTGGTACAGCTACCCAAATTGTGGCCAAATGCAGGCTTGCGAAACGATCTATACCACAAGGTATACCTTTAATCGTTCATTCCGATTTCTTAGTTCCATAGTTTCTTGCAGAACAGAACAGTAGTAATTACTGTCTGGCCATGCGCGTCGTGTATGTAACGTAATGCACACATACACACTCACACGGCGCATACACACCGCAACAAGGAGTTTACGTATTCCGGCGATATCAATCTACCGGTATCAAGTATCAAGTTTTCTCTCCGTGAATTGTAGCAGCTCTAGTGCCCGCAGGCTGAAGATACCGTCTCCGCTCGATGACCACCGTTTCGTTTCGTGGTACCTAAACCATGGTCCATGTCTAAACCTCCACCCATCCAGTACCCACCTTCACACTCCACACCAGGGGGCCACCATTATTGCATGCACTATATTACCTTTCATAAATTTTAAGGTTACTTCATAATAGATAATCTATTATTTATTTATGTTTTGTTTAAAATGTGTTTTGATATGAAAAGAGTTAAATGAAAAGAGAAAAAAAATATGTGTAGAAATCTTGCCAAACCAGTTTTCGAAAGATCACTTGTAGTCTTGTAGAGTGTCCGTGTTGTGGTGGATGGCAAGAGCATGTTGGCAGAGGGAAAGCATTGACATCTGCGAGAACGGCCAACTCCGCGCTTCCACTCTGGGTCTGGAACCTCAGCTTAGGACTTACACAGAATCAACAATCTTGTATTAATTTGATCACCACCTCTATATGTTATTTTAGAAATCAACCAATATTCCACTCTTTTTTCCATGATTGAGAAAATACGTCCTCCTGCCAGTCGTTTTTGCTCATACTATGTCATACTTATTCGGCATCGTGTCAGGTTAATATTGATTCGTTAGTGTGACCGCTACACAATGAATGTTGTGAGAAGGACGAGGATTGTCCCATCCTAAGTTTGCCACTCCTCGTCCACTACGGCTCTCTGCGCCAAGCTGGATCCTAGTCGTGAGCTCCACGAGTCTTTAATCCAGTCCTAGCGAACGCCCCACGGCGCTGGACGAGGGACAGAGAGAGAGAGAGAGAGAGAGAGAGAGAGGGCATCTCCCCTGATCACCTCGACGCTCTCTCTCCCACTCGCACCCCGCGCAGGGTGCCGAGGCTCAGTTTTCGCGTGATGCTGCGATGGACCGAGCGGCGACCCGAGCTACGCTCTTTCAGCACCAGCGTCAAACTCTCAGATGGGAAAAAACTTGAATTAATTACATATCATATCAGTATAAATTCTCCGAGAAACTGTATATATTAATACCATTAAATAGCCCCCTCAAAGTATCGAACCGTGGATCTTTTCATGCGTGAAACTCAAGCCATCTTGTATGCCCGGTGTACCTAGTGTATAGATGATGACGATGGGTCTTTCAAAGTCCGAGAAAAGACGATCGAAGGAAGGGTGACACTGACAGCGTGGACGCCGGATGGCTGTAGACAGACAGACATGGATGGATGGGGGCAGGCCGAGGCACCGACGGAAGGACCACCACTCATTTGTTGTTCAATGCACGTTCGTACACTCCTTTTCCACTTCCACTACACGTGATGTAATCGCAATAATTAGCACGTCGATGACAACACGCAAGAAGATAAGACGCTCGTTGCTGCACTCGCCTTTATAGGTACAGAATTATAGGTAGGCGCTCTCTGCTTGTTTAAGGGATGTCAGGGACACAATGTATTTCAAACAAAGCTCGCTATGTATGCCAGAGCTCATCTGTAAACACAACCAATAGCATTTCACTTAGCTGAGAGACAAGTGCAATGTGTACTTAGTCTATACGACGGTACTGTCAGAGTGCCGGCTGGATAGATTGTGTGCTTTGGGTACTATAGGCTATAAATAGGCGCGTATAGGTACAACATATCGGCGAGTGTATTCGTGGAGTGGAGTCTTGTACAAAGACAGGCCAAGAAGTGTGGGTATACACTCAGAGCCTGTGCGATATCGGCTCAACATTCAACAAACACACTCTCAAAGCACCCGTCGTTGTGTATGCATTATAATTACTTCCTCCTTGAAATTATTTTGTCGATTAGAAAAAAAAATAAGAAAAACTGCTAATTGATGACTCAAAGAGCTTCTTTCTTTTCGCGGAATTGAAGCCGTTCTTCTTGTTAGTCACGTACAGTCGCGCTGTGATGGCAGTGGGTGATTAAATGATAATTATTATGAACGGCAAGAGCGCAAGAGGAGGCCTGTCTTGCGAGCGAATTTTCCGCCCCGCGAATTAGGTTGTGGAAACGAAAAGGAACGGGTTTAGTTTCCCATTTCCACCCGCTCGATGGCGAGCCCTCAGGGAGTCAGGGAGGATGGAGCCGGGTTTTGATGAGGCATTCATACAACTTATAATTACGGCTAACCCAGCGATTGGCTACCGTGTAACATGCAACGTGCTCAGCCAATCACCGTGCGTCTTGAGGCTGTGGTGGTCTCGAAGCCCATGTACCATGGTCCATGCAGCGGTCCGGCACTCGGTGGAAATCACTTCGGGACTAGCCTGAGTAAAAAACACACGTACGGATAGAGAGAAAGCTCTTCGCGAGCTCTTCCATCTCGTAAACAAATACTAAACAAGCGGTTTGCCCATAACGTTGCTGCAGCGTGTTGTTTCTCGGACGTTTATATACGACACTATTGCTGTCCTCTCTACTCTCTTGCAAGATGAACCGGCCAATGTCCTTGGATGCTGCTGTTTAGATATATTGTTCTAGAAATCCAAGTTACATGAGGCAACAAGTAATTTGATAATTATTTGCATATATTTAAATAGCCTTGAGATACTTTTTTTCCCAAACAGAAGTAAAATTCGCTATGGAGTTTTCTAATTATATGTTATAAAATGCAAATATAAGCTAGCTCTGATGCAATGTTCAGTTGGCTAAAATGTAATTCGAAGCAGTGATTTTAGCCACTTAAATGCACGAACGCCGGCTATCATTATCACAATCTGTTGTTCCACGTTCATGCGTCTGATCCGGTGCACTGCAGTCCTCCCTGGCCTGGCACTCCGCGAAAACACAGGAACACCGGACTGCAAAAACAGCGCAGCCAACCATCAAGCTTTTCGCTTGCACTTTTGCTACATTGCAGGTACAGAGATGTCCATAAGAGAGCTATATTCGCTCCTTTGCCTCCCCTGATTTTAATTGGCATGCCCTGTTGTGCAACTGCAAAGCTGCAACCCAATAATAATAATGCCTTTTTCCATCTCGCTGATCTATCTCGGTGCGATGAATGCTGAAGAGTAATGCCAACTACGTGGATGGCGACTCTCGGAGCAGAACAAAGCAGCAGGCCCTGATGATCACGTCGTGCAGAGGCGAACTGTTTCTATTTTCCACCTTTCGAAAAGCTGAAAGCATGTGTCCTTGTTTGTGGTTAGCGTTTCGCTTGGCCAGAGCACAGGGGTTGTTTTGAGTATAGGAGAATCGTAAATCCGAACCGAAAATTGCTTTCCGAAGATCTAACAAGTAACAGCAGACTTTTCTTTTAATCTTATTTAAATTACGAAAGCTCGTAATTGGCTATTCATTTTATTATTATGTACACATTTATTATTATTTTATTATTATTTTGGGAGGCTAATTTGTGTACATAATAATAAAAACAGCAGACTTTAATTGCTGCGGCGAGATATTCTCAAATGACGGCCCCCGTGTTGTTGTGATCTTCGTCCTCCATGTTACGACGACACCTTGTGTGTGTGTGTGTGTGTGTGTGTGTGTGTGTGTGTGTGTGTGTGTGTGTGTGTGTGTGTGTGTGTGTGTGTGTGTGTGTGTGTGTGTGTGTGTGTGTGTGTGTGTGTGTGTGTGTGTGTGTGTGTGTGTGTGTGTGTGTGTGTGTGTTTTACTATAGTTCGCCCTTAGATACGACCATAACTCACTTTAAGGTTCGACATTACAGCTGCCACTTAAGAAAGGTATTCAATTGACAAGATGACTAGATTCGGGGTTTTCGTTTAGGCTGGACTTTATTTTAGAGGTTTCCCTTTCGCATATTATGGCACTAAGGGTCTCGTCTCAACTTCGTTAAAACTAACATTTCTGTTTTGAACCTATGATCCATGTATTGATTATCATGTAGTTGTAAGATTGCTTTTTCAGGTTTGCAAGTCGCTGATAACTGTAACAAGTTTATGCACACATTTGAATTGCTTGTGTCATTTTTTCAAAAAAATCAGCACATCTTGTGTGCCGACTGCCGATGACGCCAACGACCGAATGGCATCTATAATTTTCCAGCGCCTGTGCCTGGTCGCTTCGCAACTTTCTGCGTGGGCGCGTTCACCCGTCGCGGACTCGCGGCTTTGCTTGCCATTATGCATGATTGCTGTAATAATGTACTTTTAATGATTTTGGTGAAAGTAATGCAAGACAAACCGCACGCAATTCACGCGGCCCGGCCTCCCCGCGCACTCGCACTCGCACTCGCACGGCACAAAGAGCCGAATATCCCCTTTTCAATGCACACCAGTGATAGTAATTTAGCATCACATTCTGGGAGAGAATTTGTCAGAACAAAAGAGTGGTTATTATGCCGTTTTGGACAGGCATCCAGTCATTAGCATTTTGTTAATGGTGAAACGTAGCAGTAAAACTAGCGAAGCAAAATCTGCTCTCCTGCCTGGACTTCCGCCTTTGTTACGGGTTGCCTGGCTGCGTCCTATCTAGTCTACCCACGTTGGGTATTGTGTGTTTTTTGGGGGGTCACTTGATATCAGATATTGTTGTCCCCTTTTGGCAAATCGTGCACGTCCGCAGTGCTGTGTTCGCGTTAAGGTTAGGTTAGGTTGGTTCAAGTAAAACATGGCTTTGGTTTGGGATAAAGAAAGATAATAAATGCTCTACTGAGAAATGGATGCTGGCTGCAGCGGCGGAGATTGTTTTAGTTCTAGTTTTTAGGCATACTGTCGAGATGTAAGATGTAAAGCAGTCATCTCGTCTGTAAATGAAGCTTAGCAGCTGCACGAACAAGCTTTTTACATTATTTTTACAAAGTAACCAACCTTTTTTACAAGACTCGCCAATGCAAACTCTTTTTCTCTTTGATACTGAACCTGTTTTATTATTTTTACACTCGTATATTGTTGTTGTGTAATAGTCGTGACTCGTACTAGTAGGAAGCGTGCAGTTGGTTATTTCTTTCGAACATTACCGAAGCCCCCAATTGACCCGAGTACGGTGCAATTACCGAGTACCCGTACTAAGTAACTTGGTAGTTCGATCTTCGGGCCCGAGGTCTATCGATGGACCGGACCGAGCAGCGTATTTCGTGAATAAAATGATCGATTTCAATGATTTTATCAAACCTCAGTCACATCCAGCCGGACTGTTCAAAATAATTGACTGCCACAAAAGCTTTGTGATTTACAATTATCTTTATTGTTACCCAAATGATTTTTTTAAAGAAAAAAATGTATTTATAAATAAAGCAAGGATCTCAGTAGAATGTACGTATTCTACTGATCTCATTAACTTTAGCGTAGGTGAATAACTAATTATCGCCTAGCTTAAGCGTAGAAATACGCTAACAGCTTTCAATTAGTCGCTGGTAATGTGCAAGAGGTACGAGGACCTCGAGAAGCACGGCAAATAGAATGGCTGGAAATCCGATCGCATTACCCACGACAAGCCTTTCGTAAATACGCGCCCGGGCAGCGCCGAGCCGAATCGTGCTTGGCCGAAATGATGGCTCGCGCTCGCACTCAGTTACTCGAATCAAAGACCGCATCTAGCGACTATCCGCCATCCACATCACTTGCACGACCCGGCCCGCAAAAGATGAGACCATGATTGAAAAGTCGGGCTATCGAAAATCAACCATATCTCATTCGAACTTCTATTATCCTTTGCCATACAAGGAAGCGGGTAATATCACATCGGAGTCGTTCATTTTTTTCATCAAATTATTACAACACGGAATTATTTTTAATCTACATCGCATTCGTAACGTTGCTGATCAAGCCGACGTGCATTAGCCGTATACTCGGCGACGGAGTACGTGCTGTAGCGGATACTCTGTCAACTCAGGTGCCACTGCCAGCGGGCTCTGGGCAGCGACTCGCCTAACCGTTTTCACCACCACTACTCAGTTGCAGTTGAACTGCGAGAATACTCGACGGATGCACAACGGCTATACAATGATTCTCAGTATAGTCTGATAATAATAGACAGTCGCAAACGTTTAGTGTTCATTTCCAACCCCGCAACGGCATATCAAACCAAAAGATACTTAATCGAAGGACGGTTTATACTGCAACTCGAACAACATGGTTCTTCTGCTAATTCATGATGTCAAGAGGCTGTTAAATGTTTGTTCTAACTAAGTACAACTAACTTCAATCCACCTAACGTCACTCCTGCACTGAGCGGGTAATTTGCATGGCCACCCACCCGTTACCCGGGGATGCGTGTGTTTGTGTAAGCGCTTAACTTCAGATATCAAAAGAAACAGTGTTCACCACGCGCTCAGCCGTTCGAGGTGCCTGCAATCTCGGGTGATGCCGTGACGTATCTTACGGGTCAATATCGCCGTACCTCACGGTTTTCCGGACGGCTGGGCCCCTCCTGGTCGGACCCAAGTGCCATCCGTGCAAGGAGCACTCACCGTCTCCAAACAGCGTTTTCTCCGCGATCGACTACTTGCAGATTTTCCTATAAATAATGTATATCTCTCTCTATCTACTCATTTCGAATAATTTATATATAAAATAGTAACATCCGTTCTTGTTCTCGTCAGATCGCCATTATCCGATGTAAATGCGTTCACGAGCGAGCCGAGGATGGTATGGCGATGCTTCGTCAGCTCAGGGTACCCCCATGTCTTGGAGAAAACTCCAACAGCTGACTTGGCTCGCCGATGTCGATGCCTATGCCAATCTAGAGCACTTGGAGCCCTCACTGGTCCCATCTGTTGGAGGTCCTGGCTGGCCTGGCCAAAACGCAACCTCTTGCGTGCACTCGGCACTCGGAACTGGTACAGGGCGCATGAGCGTTGGGCTGCCCTCTCGACAACGCGATCAGCTGCTCGATCAAATTAGCATTATTTCCTTCTAGGGCCCGGAAATCCGTTGATACATTTTTACACACACAAACAACCACCACATCGACAGCTGTCGTGTTTAATGAACGCCCGTTTTTTTTGTATTAATTATAAGATAAGGAAATTGTGTCCTCTTTGCATTTTGTAAATACCGTTAGAAATGCCATATTTTAAGCACATGCAACTTTAAATTGTTGCAACTTGCAATCATTATATTTCCAGGAAATTATAGTATTTCTTTGGTTTGTTTCGACTATAAAACATGCTGTTTTCTGCGGTGGCCATATTGATAGACGTTGCGTGAATGTAAATTAGAGTATTTAAGAGTGTTTTAGGGCTTTTTGGGGTGACCACTTGGCAGTCACTGGCCCAAAACACGCCAGCAAGATTGCGACTAGCGTTGAGAATTTTAGGGCAACGGAAAGAAGCTACAATCGGCTGTAGAAAAGAAACGCTAAATTATATCGAAAGATTTGGCTCAGGAAAATCATTAGAATATTTGCGAGCTATTACAATCGAGCCCGTTAGTGAATGAGGGGTCCGGTAAGTTTCTGGAAGATGTCCGGTAAGCACCCTGGGAGAGACCCTGCCCGTAGTGCCCTTCGTTTCGTGTCCCGCAGGCCCCCGTCGCCCGCAGGCCGCACCCGCCGAAGTGTGACCACGTCCAGTGCGGACAGGAAGCGTGACAAGTTTACAATTAACCTATATCCGAGGGAGGAAATGGGTTTTCTTATTAGGTGATACGCACTTTGCTCTTTGATGCAAATGCACAAGCACTCGGGAACAACTAAAAAGCAACTATACATCAAGCGGAAGTAAACGCTTGACTTCTTCCGGATTCTACCATCATATTAACATAGTGGCGCGAACCAGCTGGCAATCGGAATTCCTTGCTAATTTGCTCTTGAATACGAACCGGCGAATTATGATAATAAAATAATAAAATAATAGAATAGGTAATCTATTATAAAATTATAGCGATCCCTTTTTACGTTGAGGTCTCGATAACCGTGTGTTATCGGTAAACATCTTTATAGGACGAACGCAATAATGGGGGTGAGATAACGTCGTTTTTTATAAATAAAATTGATCTAAATTGAGGATAAAGGTGTAGAGAAATTGCTCTGGCGAGATTGTTCCGCCGATTCAGTGCACTTGTAGCATGGGTATAGTAGGTATATATAGGTACTTTTGTTAGGTTATGATGTTTGTTAAGGCATATCGTAGGAATATAGTTATAAGTTTAGAGGAAGCGTAAGGTATAAGTACACAGCAGGTTCTGTAATTGCTTGTCGCCGCGGCCCGCTCTGCAAATAAACGATTTGCTTGAGAATGAATACGTGTGCTTGTTGAACGTAGAGAACACTGAACTCTTTTCGTCGCTTGGCTTTTTCATCGACATTATTTCGCTTGTGATAGCAGTTTTTATCGAGGTTCACGCTTGGCTAATTTGCATGCGGTGGCACCGAGAGACAAATTACGTCAAGCGAACGGCAGATTTTCTGACTCACCACCGTTGGTCTGCTCGTCAGACAGACCGACAGATACCGAACGAACGAGCGACGGTGACAATCAGCTGTCTACGACGAGTTCTTGTTGCACCACATTGGTCCAATTTCCGACTCTGTACGCCTTCAAAGTCGAGCGGCGATGTCTCATTACCGAGCAACGGCCTAACTAGAGGGTCGCGTCCGTCTCGATCCATTGGAGGGAGAGAAATGGAAATTAATAGAGCCGAAGTAACGACACTTTTCTACTTGCACGTCACATGAAACAAGGAACAACACAAAGTTTCGAGTTGAATGATTAGGTATTGAGGCCGCCGGCCAGAAGGATATTACAATTTTATGTCAAATATTTTTTTCTGCAGTTTGCTATGAATTTGAGTTCTTTTCCACCATAACCGACATTTTATTGCATTGAACTAGTTATTTGATGATCTTGTATTATTAACCTTGCGACCTTTTAGCGATAAAGGCAGTGATCTGAGATTATTGAATCTAACGGGGGAAAAGCTGTTCTCGTGAGCGCAATCATGGAACCGTGTTCGTTCTCATCGCTGCGTGCATGAGCGTTGTCAAAATGTTCTGCCAATCAATAATCTCATCTCCGACCCCAGGTACGCTCTTTGTAGCTGGAATACGTGGGACGTAGGTATACAGTTTCCTCGCGAGATGTGGATGAGTATGGAATAGAGACGGCAAACGCGTTGCGAATAATAGCTGCAATGCGATCCAATCCATAAGTGCAGTCCGGGATAGGAGAGTAATGGTGATTGCATTGCATGCACGTATGTGCACCGACGCTCTGGGAGACGCCGCGACGCCACGACGCCACGAGTTGGGAAGGAAACGAATACGATGCCGAATTGTATGTCGCGGTTTGCTCGAAGTGACCGCAAATCCAGGACTGCCATCGCCGGTGTGGAGTGTTGTATGATTCACCAAACCACGACCACCGACCACAGTAATAAGCCCAATCGAATTGTATTTCTATCGTGAAAGTGCAGTCAAAATACTCCTGAAGACGGCCAGAGCAAGACGTTTTTTGGAGCCAAATTTCTACTCGCTCATCTGAATAAATGGACTGCTCGCTTCGGGACTTGGGGCCTGGGGGAATAGGTAAACGCTTTCGCAAGACTTGTTCGAGAGCGTGTGTGCACTCCTCTGTGACTGCCGAGTGCCGGGGGTGCGAATATATCGAAGATGAGCAATATACCAATGGAAAAATGTATTCCGCACAACCATCGCCGAAATGTGGCAAAAGTGCGTGAGATACATTGACGCGTGCTATTGCCGCGTGCGTGCTTGCGTTCACGGATCCACGGTTGGATGCACGCCGGAGTTGTGAACAATAAAATCGAGATCCGAGATTGTGGAGGATCACACTAAAAATACATCATCCCCGTCTGCCTCCGCCGGCTCCCTTCTCTCGCCCACTCGCCCCACCTCACCCCCTGAATCCTGATGCTGTCAGGAGCACAATAAAATTCTCTAATCTAAACGATTTCCAGTTTTACGTCTTTTTTATGTTCGGCTTGCGCAACGCGTTCGCTCAATTCTGGAACTGATTTTTTTCTCCACCCCAATTTTATTTGTACTTGTTTCTAAATGGCCATCTTTTAAAATAGCCATCGATTTCTTTCTTTATTCCTTCCTGGTGTTAGTAAGAGTAAAACTTGGTTGACACATAAGTCGTAAAATGGGCGCCCGTCGTTGGTTCCACATCGCTTCCAGGCACGCACCGTCCAAATGCAATTTAAAAACACCCTTTGTAAACTCCAAATAATAACCTGCAGCTCATAAAGCTCGGATAAGATTTCTATTTCTTCAGCTCTCACTTTTTTGTTATGACTCATTTTGCTTATTTCCTCCGATCCACTCTTGGTTCTGCATGCATCTGGTTGCAGCAGCAGAGTCTTTATCCTGTTTCAATAATAAAATAAGCAAAAGACCGCGAGAGATGAGAGCGCCCTAAACCACGCGAAGCGCCCTGTTTGATCAAACATATACGCTTTCTTTGGCTGCCGTTGATCTCGATGGCTTCTTGCGCCCCGGAGGTACAAGTGCCAGTTATGCGCCCATGTGCATCATTGTAACAACAACTATTTGCATAAGTGGTGAACTCGAGGCTAATTGCAGTACATGCTCCTAGCAGTCCGGCAGCAGTGCAGCAGGGCAAGCCTGCTTGCCATTAGCTCGCACTGCAGTGCAGGCCGGCAGCAGTGCAGCAGGGCAAGCCGGCTTGTCAGCTAGCTCGCACTGAGTGCAGGCCGGCAGCAGTGCAGCAGGGCAAGCCGGCTTGTCAGCTAGCTCGCACTGAAGTGCAGGCCGGCAGCAGTGCAGCAGGGCAAGCCGGCTTGTCAGCTAGCTCGCACTGAAGTGCAGGCCGGCAGCAGTGCAGCAGGGCAAGCCGGCTTGTCAGCTAGCTCGCACGGCAGTGCAGGCCGGCAGTAGTGCAGCAGGGCAAGCCGGCTTGTCAGCTAGCTCGCACTGCAGTGCAGGCCGGCAGCAGTGCAGCAGGGCAAGCCGGCTTGTCAGCTAGCTCGCACTGAAGTGCAGGCCGGCAGCAGTGCAGCAGGGCAAGCCGGCTTGTCAGCTAGCTCGCACTGCAGTGCAGGCCGGCAGCAGTGCAGCAGGGCAAGCCGGCTTGTCAGCTAGCTCGCACTGCAGTGCAGGCCGGCAGTAGTGCAGCAGGGCAAGCCGGCTTGTCAGCTAGCTCGCACTGCAGTGCAGGCCGGCAGCAGTGCAGCAGGGCAAGCCGGCTTGTCAGCTAGCTCGCACTGCAGTGCAGGCCGGCAGCAGTGCAGCAGGGCAAGCCGGCTTGTCAGCCAGCTCGCACTGCAGTGCAGGCCGGCAGCAGTGCAGCAGGGCAAGCCGGCTTGTCAGCCAGCTCGCACTGCAGTTTAGGCCGGCAGCAGTGCAGCAGGGCAAGCCGGCTTGTCAGCTAGCTCGCACTGCAGTGCAGGTCTTCACTCAACACATACTCGCAAGTGACAGTACTCACTAGCTTAGTAGACTGTGGCAAGCGCACTTATTGCAACAAAGGTGGCATGCCGCATGGATGCACTGCCACCTAATTGACCCCATGCTGTCTTTCGACGTTACGTTACTCGACCAAGTTCCTAATCCGAGTACGATCGCAGTCATACTCTCGTTTTGCTAAAGCAGTACTCAACACCATCAGCAGTGGCGTAGCGGAGGCCCAAGCCGCCCCCGCAAGGCTTGGGCTCCCCCCCCCCCCTCGTCAGGGTTGGCCCCAAGCCCAAACTAAGTGTTTGTTTTTAAGATGGAAAATAATTTCAAGAATGACTTCACGCCTCTCATTGACTTTTTGGGAGTTGGGGCCCCACACATTTTTTTGGCAGGGGGGCCCTGCGATTTTGCGCTGCGCCACTGACTAGCAGGATCTGAATGCACTCAAGTGGCAGCATGCCACCGAAATATCGTGTTAATTATATGACGCAATTAATTAATACGCTGCTAATTGCTCGTAATGGTTTCTTAATGAGTTGCGATAGTTTCAATTGAAACTCGACAAATATTTCTCAAGTACTTTTTTCCCTCTACTGTTTCAATCCAACTAAACGTTTACTTCCTTTCAGTAGAAATCATTGCATCTGTTTTAATTGTTCTAATATACATTAAATAACAATTCTGATTTGTATGTTCGAGTAAGATAATAAGACAACAAACATATAAATAAATGACCTTTTCTTTCTGAGAATCTTAAAGTGAACTGTTTATTCATTTCAAAGAAGGCAATGCACTTGAGTGAAATGAAACTTTACACTGCATCTGCAATGCAATAAGATAGCGGCAAACAGCGGCCGGTTCATTGCTGATAGTTGTCCGTGCAATTTATAGGGAATCGAATCGCAATCACAACTTTTGATCCAAACTATAAAGTACTTTCTCTCGAGTCGAGGTATACGAACAAGTTACCCATTGCGGGGCACAAACCCCGGATCCAAAGAAAATCGACATCGCGCTGGCCGCAACACGGACGGAGATATTTTCTCTGTGTGAGGACTGCGGAGCCTGCGACTGGCAGGCAGCAGGCGTCGGTCACGTATAGCGATCATTGGAGGGCAGTCGTCGAAGATGTGTGATTATATTGCTCCTGTGTGTTCGTCATCGATGTGGTCTACGCAGTCGCCCGAGTCGCTAAAAGAGCTCCCTGCACCGACGCCGCCGTTGGCGAAGCCCACTTCACCTGCAGTCTGCAGTACCTATACATGTCTACATGCAAATGATAGCCGTAGGTCCAATTGCCATTTTTCACAGACAGCCAGTACAGCCAGTACAGCCGTTCGGGGCAGACAGGCTAATAAAACATAGATATGCAAAATAGCAAACAGCCAAGAGATAACACATGCTATCAGTTTCATGAAAATATACCTTGTTTGTTTCGAATGAAATGTCACGCAGCAGTAGCTGTAGACTATCCGACTAACCGACTAAACGAGCCTGCCTAAAGAGTCACCCCACATCCTGAAGCGTTACGAAATACATAATCGGCGCTGGCTCCGGCATAGGGGTACAGGATGAGACCAAGGTTGGTTTTAAAAATAGCTCGCTTGTTTTAAGGAATATAACTAACCTACCTTATATAATTAGGCGACGAACAAAGCTGTAGGGCAGGGCTGCATGTGGCATATTGAATGAGCGGCCAGGAATTTATAATGTGGGGTGTGCACGAGAGTTGCTACGGGTTTTTCTTTTCTTTTTTTGTGACATATGTGATTAATTCATTAGCTGTTATATTATGATCGGTTTTTATGGAAATCCGTCGACTTTTTTTAGATGGTTTCTAGCCGGGTGGATTATTTTAATTGCACTGGTGCATCCTGGCACTCGGTGTAAGTCCGAGCCGAGCCATGGAGATTGGACAGCTTGTCCTGCACCGGTGCAGAAGCTTTGTCTTACAAGTTGGGGTAGGCCATACAGGAAGGAGAATGCAGTCGACTGTGTCTTATTATTATTATATAAATGGGAACTAACCTATCCTTCCGATAGAGCAGTAGAACTCCTATTCTAATAGACACTTAGCTGCTCATTACTACGTAGCGTTTTTACTTTTTCAGCGTAGGATTGATGCAGCGATAGCCTGATAGGCGAGCTGCGGCCGCTAGAGAAAAAACTCGAGGTGAAATTGCATGATGTGTATTGAAATGTTTAGGCGTTCACCTTGCGCCGGGTAACAAAGGTGTAAACAGCTTCGAGTTCGAGATAATAAGTTTATTTTTACTCTAATACACCTCTCTGATTGAATGCATGTGTTACTTGGCGATTGCTACTAACTAGGCCACTTGGCTCTATTCCGAACAAAATAAGAAGCCACAAGAGAGGAAGCCACAAATAAGGATTAATATAAAAGAAAGAGAAACCACTCAGTAAAGCTGGCACCAGGAAAGTTTCGACCGAATTGAAGACACCCTTTTGAAATACAACCCAAGTTGTTGTGTGTATGTGTCTGTAGTTTTTTCGCCTGTTTTTAATGTACAGGCTGTAAATTTTAGAATGTCCAACAACGCATTTTTCCTCGAACACAATAGAGTTCATCTATCATTTCCCTGCTTGGAGGGTTTTAGCCGAACATTTTATGTGCCTATACAGAAAGCTGGTGCTCTCCATCCATGGTGATTTACGATTAATTCATAATGTATCACCACTCTGCAAAGGGCTTTTTCCGTGTAACAATATTTCTCAGTTTAAACGTTGAATCCAGAATCCAGAAGCCAGAAGTCAATTTAACATCATATGGAGTTATAAGAGCCAGAGATCTTCAAGAGAGTCCTGACGCAGGATTCAGTCTGTAAATACCGCGTGGACCAGCGTGGACCAGCGTGGACAGTCCACGCTGTCGTCCTCATGTTCTGCCCTCGAATTCGTTGACGTGCACATCGGAAAGTCTGACAATGACAGCCAGTCTTGTTGTTTCTTGTTCAGTCTAGTCTAGCCTTAAGTGGTTTACCTGATCTCGTGTAATTACTCGAGAGTGTGTTGTGAGGGCCAGCTTGCTCAGTGGTGGACGTCCCGGTCGGCATTGTCGGTGTCCACTGGCCAGTGACCAAGTGTCCCCCACTCCCTACTCCCCAGCAACAAGTCGGTGCTCGAATGGACACTTTCCCATGAGGTCCCGTGTCCTTCCGAAGACTGGAGGAAGAGGACGAGGTGCTATTACTTCCAAGGACACGAAAACTCAGCCCGGGTCAGGATCAATCACTTTTTCGGCTGATTCTCTTGATTTCTCTGTAGTTGCAAAACTCCAATGTATATAGTAATTATCCGAAAACAGGCACACGGGGATGATACACATCGGGGTTATGCCTTCCACGTCTTTTGAAATAAGTAATAGAAATTCACATGCAAGGAAATAAAGTAATTGCTACGCCAACGTTATCAAAATAAAAATCTTCACGTGCCAAACTCACTTATAACTGTGCAAAAATTACTTTCGCTGGAAAATAATGTGTGCGTTTAATTAATAACTACTCACTGAGCCAAACAGTCGACTGAAACCACAAGAAAGATTATATTTCTCGGCGCCGCCGTAAGGCAAGTCGACATTTTCAAGTTTTCCCATTTTTCTCGAACACTAATCGATTGCTTCCTCGATCGCTCTAGCCGAACGTATAACTCGATCCCCATGCAGCACTCCTCTGCGCGGACCCGATAGTAAATTGCTAGATAATCAATGCATAATGATGCATGTCAGATCGGTTACAGAAGTTCGTATATAATTTGCAAAGAAACTTGGCCCCATAAATCCTCATCGTGTGTTCGACTTTTTCTGGCGAACCTCGTATACTTGGTAGTTGGTAAACCTTGCTATAGTAGAAGTATCACTAAACAGAGTGAGCTATATATGCATACAGAACAAATAGAACGAATGTTGTCGTACTAGTTTTTAATGGATATTTTCTTGCCTCCATTATTAAGTCTTCCATCTCCAAGTTGCAGCGAGAAGACAATGTCTGCTGAGTCGAGTGCAAATTAGTGTACCTATCTCTCTCATCTCTCTCATTCGCCCCACGTCACCACATAGGCCATAGCAACATTTTTACTGCGTGTCTCTGTCGCTCGATCTGTACCTCATCTCTGAATGCTTCACGTGGTGGGGCACATCTGTGCATTGCTCTCATCGACTGCATCTTGCTGCACACGAGCTACTCGCAAATGCACCACTCAATCCATTGTTTCTGGGAGCCGTAATTGGGCTGGGCGCAGCTTGCTGTCACACATAACACATATATAGTTTGGTCTCTCCGCTCTCGATAGCTTGAGAGCGCGACAAAGACATGAGCTCATCGACATAAATTCTACATTGTGGTTCCCTTCATCGACAGGGCTTGTCTGGATCACAAATTTAGAGTTCACAAAACGATTTCTACTCATTAAAAAGCTCTTGAAAATGGAACATACTCTCAATTCTCGGAAACCATTGCTGCTGCTGGGTAACATCTCAAGTGTTGAATGATTGCATTTTACTTTACTCTCAATTGCATAATGACATGGAATTAGTCTCTCCATGTTGCAGCTCATTGGCGATGGTCAAGAACTGGACAATTGAGGCAGAACGAAAGCAGAGTGACCGCTGCTCAACAAATTATGCTGAAAAGTGGAGCTCACCTACCATTCGCGTGGTGGGGTTGGGGGGGGGGGGGGGAGGGGGGAGTCGTGTGCCGACAATTAGTCTGCGGGTCCACATAGACGGCCCCGGGGCGGTCTCTGCAGCGCTGCGCGGTGCATCGCGCTAAATGCAGCTGTGTGCAGTGCAGTGCACGCGCGTGCAATCGCACGTCGCGCATTTTCGGGTGATTAACAAAGGTGACCATGACAAACAAGTGCACCTTGCTGGCGTGCTCACCTGCACCCACGGCACCGGCCGCAGCGACCAGTCAGGGAGAGAGAGAGAGGGAGAGAGAGAGAGAGAGAGAGAGAGAGAGAGAGAGAGAGAGAGAGAGAGAGAGAGAGAGAGAGAGAGAGAGAGAGAGAGAGAGAGAGAGAGAGAGAGAGAGAGAGAGAGAGAGAGAGAGAGAGAGAGAGAGAGAGAGAGAGAGAGAGAGAGAGAGAGAGAGAGAGAGAGAGAGAGAGAGAGAGAGAGAGAGAGAGAGAGAGAGAGAGAGAGAGAGAGAGAGAGAGAGAGAGAGAGAGAGAGAGAGAGAGAGAGAGAGAGAGAGGAGAGAGAGAGAGAGAGAGAGAGAGAGAGAGAGAGAGAGAGAGAGAGAGAGAGAGAGAGATGTAGAGGTGGGGCGGAGGGGGGAGGACGATGCGACTCTGCTTCATTAATGATTAGAAACCCTTTTTCCGGTCAACGTCTTGGCGAATTAATCATTATAACTAGACACGGTTATTATATCAGCGTATCGTGAAAGATGTCAGAACAGCAGAGCTGCTCGGTCCGAACTCACTCGGCTCCAGCTGCTTGGGCGGAAAGAGGTTTTGGCAGAAGAGTGTGTTTTCCTTTTCCATTTTAATAATCAGCTGCTCGAGGAGAAGAAGTCAAGTTCTTGCACGGGGCGAGCTGAAGTGGCTCAATGGAGAAGAAACTGGCAAGGCTCGATTGGTTGAAGAGCAATTCGGCAAATCATTGAGATCGCATTGCTGCCAGAAGAACGATCGGGCCAAAGCAATTAAGTCTCAATCTGAAACGACTGTGTAGCATTAAAACAATCAAGTTTATCGTTAATTGCCTATACAAAATGATGTATTCGGAACACAAATGAGCTGTTAATGCTTTGTCCTTCAAGCTAAAAATGCTGTAACAGTTTGGTTGGACGTAGATCACAAAGGGAACGTAATGGCGCCACTTGCAACACTCAATTTTCACCTTGCGTAAAAATAAAATTTTGATGGAGGCTTATTTGGCTTGGCGATAGCCTTGGAACTACAAAACTTTTCTTTTGTGATTAAATAAATCGCAGCGATTTCCATTCGGTTCGAACGGAAGCCGCGAATCTATTTAGAAACTTCTTTTGGAGGACGCCGAGGTCGGCGCTTGTAAAGCCATCGCAGCGGCGGACGGGGACGACACAATTAGCACCCAGATGGACGTCTCAAGAACAACCCCGACACTTGGCCGGATAGCAGCACGAGTGTCAACGTCAAGGCCAGGGCGCCGAGTGATCTAAGACGCGTCCCAAGCTCCGAGTCCGACCTTTTGACCCGTGACTTGGGCGCTCCGGACTGCGCGGTTCCCGCTCGACGCAGACGCTGCTCGCTGGTACGCTGCCCCGGCCCCGGCGTTGGCACGGCGCCCTCGTCCTGCCCGCAAACGTGCGGTTCTCGGTGAAGCCGGAATACTTCATTCTGAGAAGTTCATTTTTAACGCCTTTGACAAGGGCAATGACAAGGACTACCGACAGAGGTGAAATTCGAAACAAAAATATTTGGTTTTCTTTAAAAATGTGCGGAACGCAGCTCTCGACGCTTTTCTGGTTAGGTCGACACTCTATATCAATTTTAATGATCCCATCTATTGCTTCTTGATCTGGTCAGCCTTTTCTTGTAAAGTATAAAACCACGCATAGGTGTGCATATTATTAAAATGAGCATAATATCTATTTCCTATATCTGTGTACCAATCTTTCCAGTCGCCGCGCTAGAGATTGTAGGCCTTGGCCTGTACAAAAAACAATGATTACTAATTATTACTGGATGGCAATCATCACGGACAATCTATGTGTCGGCTTACAGCCGCACAGCGCATGAGCAAATGTCAATCACGAGCGGCAAGTTACCTGTGACCTGCTATCAGCGCAGCAAGCCCATGTGGAACTGGAAAGCTCAGCGCTCCAGCAGCACTGCCAGCAACGTGGCATGTGCTGAGATTGAACACTATCAGTATGCTTACCATGCGGTGTGGATTTAGCAATGCGTCTATACTGGGCTACGGAATGGAATATAGAGGCCGGGCACCGGGCAGGTCACTGTAACACCTCTGTGTGGCGGTCCGCTAGCGAGGCTCTCTAGTCAGTGTACCGTAATGTGTGCCGGCCGGCCGGCCGGAGGTTGGGTACCGGGTACCGGGTACCGGAGCACCTTACCTGCACTATCTCCAACTAGCTGCCGGCCGGCGAGGTTCATTGACTCGCGCTACTGCTGCTGCTGCTGCTGCTGCCCGATGCTGGCTGCTCTCGAAGGAAAATTATGTAATCGCCGTGAATTGTAATTGTACGAATGATTATTGTCAGCGTGTTGTGTCAGAACTTGTATAAGACTGCCTCTCCCTTTATGATGGGTCCATTCGCCGGCATTGTCGCCGAATTATGATTATTACGTTATTGACTATGAGGATCGTTCGCTGGGAGAAAGTCATATCTCATGTGCACATGATGTTTATTGAGATAACTTTTTGGTTGGTTTAACTCTTTCTGTGAAATTACATCACATGGCATCAGTCGATTTATAGTTGGAGCAACTCCAATATATTATTCCATCTAGTACATCCGCTGATACTGCACGTTTGCTTTTTTCTTGTATATCGTGAAACGTCCGGCGTGCGTTCAAAAGTAATGGGATTGAAAGTAAAATTTGTTGACAATATCGTGGAATTGTGTGCTGTGTTATAGCTGTTAGTCTTGGTTGGCGTCGGTCCAGCCCTTGTTTGGCACCCGGCTGCACTTGGCGCGCAAGACGGCACGCCGTCGTCGCTAAACGATCTTTCCTTGACGCGACGCAACGCTATTCCCGACGCGACATGCGTCCTGCGACGCCGGGCATACTGCCTTGCGTATTCACTTCTTAGATAATTAACATCGCGTCTCTTACAGATTCCACTTTCGCCCGTCTGGCCCAACTTCTTTTTGGTAAAATATACGCAAGTTGTCTGTTATTTTTACTTTCGCTCTTTGAGTGGGTCCAGCGGGAGGAATATTTGCAGTTGCGCCAAGGCCTAAATAACGGGCGGCGCCAGCCGAAAGTATATTTTAGTGGAATAACGTGCTCCAGTCCTACGATATCACGGGAGGATTTTTATTAACGAATAAAATAGTCGAGAGAGCGAGCGTTTGTCCGCTACTATATAGTTGGTATAGGTTACGGCCTGCATCGGTTATCTTTGTTCGTAAATAGCATGGCCCACTAAAACGTCCCCGGGGTCCTGAGAATGCGTCTCACCGGACGAAGACGCCGACGCCGGGCGACCGCCCGCCCACGGCACTAAATTTCATCGGGGTCGTATAAAAATGCGAACTTTATGGCGGAATTAGATATGACATTGTATCCTGTTCTTTGTTTGATAAACTGACGGCTGGGCAGGGGTCAAGCGAATTTCGTATGTGGTCAATTCCTTCTTCGGCAAGGACGAATGTGTTTGCAACATCACTGAAAGTATTGATTCCAGCCCACCCAAACCCACCCCGTGTGTTGTGTCCGTCTTGCATGCAATCGCCTGGCAGGCAAGTCAGTCCGCCGCTTTGCATGTTCAAACTTCAAACACAGGAGTGGGCCCGAGGCTGAGGCTTGACGAGGAGATAGACGCTTCACAATACAAAAATATGATCTGTGATGTACATGGCATTAATGCTCCTATGTTTCCTAAGAACCTTTTGAGAAGTTGAAAGTATCATGGTCACTGGATATATAGTAAAAACCGTAAACATATAGTCGCTCCAATTTATCCATACATAACATATTCAAGACCTCTAGCGTCGCTTCGGGATTAATAACTCAGGGAATTTAACACTCGACGCTGACCATAAATATATAATGTGTCTAGTGCAATCCTTAATCAAAGAAGCCTGCACTGTAATTATTGTTGCGTTATTGCAAATTGCAATCAATTTTGTCAACATTTTGAAACGCCTCCCTCCCTTTATACATATATATTTATATATATATATATATATATATATATATATATATATATATATATATATATATATATATATATATATATATATATATATATATATATATATATATATATATATATATATATATATTTATATATATATATATATATATATATATATATATATATATATATATATATATATATATATATATATATATATATATTTATATATATATATATATATATATATATATATATATATATATATATGCTGCAACGGACGGTATTGCAAATGAGCCGCTGTAAAGTCAACCATATGTATATATATATATATATATATATATATATATATATATATATATATATATATATATATATATATATATATATATATATATATATATATATATATATATATATATATATATATATATATATATATATATATATATATATATATATATATATTTATATATATATATATATATATATATATATATATATATATATATATATATATATATATATATATATATATATATATATATATATATATATATATATATATATATATATATATATATATATATATATATATATATATATATATATATATATATATATATATATATATATATATATATATATATATATATATATATATATATATATATATATATATATATATATATATATATATATACATATGGTTGACTTTACAGCGGCTCATTTGCAATACCGTCCGTTGCAGCACTGTTGTGCTTTGAGTATCTCAATTTCAGTAAATTGTCACAGATACGGAATGTGTTCATCCATCACCGTCACGAGAAGGCAGCGAGCAATTAATGTAATTGCAATTAAGCAGTTCGTAAAGTCCTATTCAAATCCTATTCAAATTAGAGCAAATCTGGTTAATTTAGGGTGGAAGTCGCGTAACGCGGTATCGACATTCTCGTGCGCAGCGCAGCTCTGCGCAGCGACTGCGCAGCGCAGGCAACACGGTCCCAAACCTGGCCTATTGTTCTCCGTGCTCTGAGTAATTATTTAGATTCGCATTTTCATCAAGAAGCTAGTGCTTTCAATTATTAGATTGTCAAAAGATAATAATAGGCGTTGGTTATTTTGAAGAGAAAATTGCTACTGCTCGCCCTAGCCCATGGCTTCCCAATTAAATGACTCTAATTATGCCTGGCTGGAAAATTTGAGTGTAGCTGACATAATATAAAATGAAAAGTAAACTACGTCCTGGTGGGGATGCGCAAGACGTGAGACGGTGAGAGATCAGTCATGCTCTGAGAACGTGAAGCATCCCTCGCTAGCGCATCTACTCTCCTGAAAGGAACCTCTGACCCGAACCGGCAGCCTCAAATCTAATGTCTCGAGCGCGAGGGGCAGTACGGCCCCTGGCAGGGGTGGCGAGGCTGCCCGAGCCATGCCCCAAACTGTCAATGTCTTGCACCATCACATTTTTTATCATGCTAATTTCTGTTTCTGTTTTCTTGCCAAATGTTCTGACAAGCCTTGACCGTAAAATCCAAACATGTTTTCTTGAAAGGACTTGCTCTATTGTATACTGTTATTGTATAAATGCATCCCTTTATAAATATATACGACTGCCCATAAAAAATGACGCGCCGAGAAAGCTACGATATAGAATAGTTTATTATTAGTAATAGAATTTAACAACGTAATCAAGATTCGTAGGCTTTCCCATGACCAGCTGATGAGGACGCTCCGAAATCTTCGAAGGCAGGAGTTAGTAAAGTGGGAAGTTCTGACAACAGGAGTAGAGTAGCGTAAGATATTCCGAAGATGCGACACTATAAAAACTAACGTATCTGAGGGTGGGCTACTGCCACGAAATGCTGATGCCGGTACCAGTGCCGGTACCAGTGGGCAGTGCCGGTACCGGTGCCGGTACCAGTGCCGGTACCAGTGGGCAGTGCCGGTACCGGTGCCGGTACCAGTGCCGGTCCAAC